>OW568900.1:0-421984 GCA_938743325.2 Pycnococcus provasolii | reverse complement strand
AACCCTAACCCTAACCCTAACCCTAACCCCTAACCCTAAACCCTAACCCTAACCCCTAACCCTAACCCTAACCCTAACCCTAACCCTAACCCTAACCCTAACCCTAACCCTAACCCTAACCCTAACCCTAACCCTAACCCTAACCCTAACCCTAACCCTAACCCTAACCCTAACCCTAACCCTAACCCTAACCCTAACCCTAACCCTAACCCTAACCCTAACCCTAACCCTAACCCTAACCCTAACCCTAACCCTAACCCTAACCCTAACCCTAACCCTAATCTCAAACCCCTAATCTCAAACCCCTAATCTCAAACCCCTAATCTCAAACCCCCAATCATTTTCAAACCCCTAAACACAAACCTTAACCCTAACCCTAACCCAAAAAAAAAGCCCCATACATTTTGGTCGGGCTGGACCAAAATGGTCGGCAAAAAATCAATGGCGTTTTTTTTGCATGGGCATAACCAGTCAGATGGGGGGAGGAACGCAGGCACTTTGTTTTCGCAATACCGCACAAAAAAATTTTGTCGACCATTTTGGTCGGGCTGGACCATTTTGGTCGGGCTCGACCAAAATGGTCGGCAGAGGGAAGGGAGTGTTAGGGTATACACCGTTCATTTTGTGAATGCAATCCTGGCAGGCATTTTATAACCATCTGCCAGCCTTGCCAGCCTAATACACACCTTTCACCAAATATAAAATGCTTTTTAAATGCATTCTTCGACCAAAAGGCCTCCGGAAACAAGGGGTACGCTGGCATTTCAGTGGCTTAATAATCCGTTTTGCCACCTTAACCTCCCATACAAGCGAATTATTAATTGAAAATACGAATTAACCGAGCAGGTGCTCGACCAAAAAAAACCGTTCAAGGGAGACTTCCCTTTTTGCCTCTGGACCTTTTTGGTAGAGAAAAAAAAGTCCCAGGAAGGTCGGGGGGTCCCCCTTACAAAAAAATGATTTATTTAATTGCAAAGGGGCGTCTCCCACTATAGAAAAACAGCCTTGCAATTCCTTGGCTCCTGTAAAGGTATCTAACCCTAACCCTAACCCTAACCCTAACCCTAACCCTAACCCTAACCCTAACCCTAACCCTAACCCTAACCCTAACCCTAACCCTAACCCTAACCCTAACCCTAACCCTAACCCTAACCCTAATTGTAACCCTAATTGTAACCCTAATTGTAACCCTAATTGTAACCCTAATTGTAACCCTAATTGTAACCCTAATTGTAACCCTAATTGCCAGGCTGGCAGTTTGACCCACATGTTGAAAAAAAAATTTCGCCTCCGTTATGCGGCCGACCGTCGGCCAGCGTCGTGCAGAACGAAGCCAATAACAATAGCCATTTTTTTAACCCGCCGTTTCCGGCGATATCTTGTCATATCACCAAGTAGCGCGGTAATGTTATGTTGTTAAAAGTTATGGCCGCAAGGCTCGAGACCCGCGCATTTTTGCGTATTCAACGCATAATTGCCAGGCTGGCAGTTTGACCCACATGTTGAAAAAAAAAATTGCCTCCGGTATGCGCCCGACCGTCGGCCAGTGTCGTGCAGAACGAAGCCAATAACAACAGCCATTTTTTTGGCAGTTGTTTCGACGACATGTTCAGAAGTGTGTTGCAAATTAGCAGGGCTACCAAGTACTTATACTCAATACTTATACTATACCTAGAGTATTGAGTATTTTGAGTATTACTAAGTATTACTAAGTAATACTCTAAAATACTCTACCGACCATTTTGGTCGGGCTGGACCATTTTGAACGGGGTTAGTTCCAACGCAAAACAAATACCGGGATTCTTGTCTGGTCGGTTCCGTTGAACGAGACCCGGTAGGCGCCGTCCAACGTCATCGCGGCTGTGTGGAAAGCGCCGCAAGCCAACGCGCGTGCGCTCTCCCCACGCACAAAAGAAGTATGGCCTCTCAGCACAGAAAGTCGCAAAATTGCTTCCATTGTGATCGTGCCCGAGCTAGCCGTTCTACTCACCCTCTCCCTAACTTTCTTTCCTTTACTTATTTCTTGTGCACGTCGCACAGTCTTAAGCACCTGTGGCGCGTCTTCTCGCGTCTACCGCTCACGTCTTACTACGCCTAACTACTGTTAAGACAACGCCTAAGTTGTCCTACAACAATTATGGTGGCAAACCACACGCGACAAAGCACTCACGCTGGCTAGGTTGGCGGCAGAAGAGTATATCACACGCACGGACGCGCAAACACAAGAAAACAAACACTACCGTACGCGACACAGCCGTGCGGGCGTGCAAACGAGCTTGAGCATACCCCGAGAAATCTATGGCATGGTTTTTTGCAAGACTTTTTGCGTCAAAGGGGCTGTGGCGCGTTACCTACCGGGGGTACCGGTAAGGACCGCTTGTCGATGTTGTGAAGGCACGCACAGTTAGCCGTTGGCCATCCGTCCCCACAGACTTCTCCCCTGGACTTCTCCCCCTTTGACCCCTTTCGATTGGCTCTTACGAGCCCTCGTTATATGTTGCCGTTGTAGCGGGCATGACGAGAGAATGTCGACATCCTCTCGTGCCGTGCTTTGCTCCTCCCTCGAGGCCTCATGGTCTTGGGAGGCTTCTTCTCTCTTTCTTTTTCTCTCTTAGTAACTTCATAACTTTCTTTCCTCGACTTATTCTTGTGCACGTCGCGCAACCTTAAGTACCTGTGGCGCACTCTCTCGCGCCTACCGCTTACCTCTTTTACGCCTAGATACTGTCAAGACAACGTCTAAGTTGTCCTGCAACAACGGGAAACCCACCACCCCACTGTCTGTAGCTATTCCGGTTGAACCAGCTCCCGATGATTAACTCTATGCACTAAAGGCGCGACGGCGCGCCACCTCAAGCAACTTACTTAAGCTGAAACCACGCAACGACCGCGTCAGCTCTACAAGGAGGCGGCGCAAAAGGACGCCATTGCCGGGAGGGGCACCGGGTTTTTTTTTTTTTTGGTAACCCCAATAGTCTGGAAACAAAAAAAAGGGGGTTACGGTATTTGAGGACCCAAGCAAGCTCAGAGCTACCCAATACTGCGACTAAAAAGTAACAAGGGAAAACCGTCTTGAGTAGGGGAAGTCAAGACGTGTCAAACCAGAGAAAAGGTCGAAGGAAAAAGATACGTTGAGAAAGAGGGACAACTCAACCGTTTTTTGTACCTTTTTCAGGTCGAAGGAACTGAAAACCTGACCTGCAAGACGCGCGTGCAAAAAGATAAGGAAAAAGATACGTTGAGAAAGAGGGTGACAACTCAACCTTTTATCCCATTCGAACCATCATCAGCCGCCTTTTTGTTCCGCATTCCACAAACGGCTGTTGTGGGCGCTACATGTGCTGTGGCGTTCCGTTCGCGTGGGAGTTCGGCGAGCCTTTGTAGACGCGCGTTCGTTGTCAGGACTTAGGACTCGTGCGTAACTAGTTGCTGCCATCGTCCTCCTCGTGCGTGGCGAGGCAGGGCAGCGCTTCGTTTGAGATCGATGGGGGATGATCATCCGCCGCCGTGGGTTGTGGATGGCGTGGATCTTCGTCAAGAATTCCCGAGGATGCTTCTGGGACCAGCGAACCGAGAAGGTCCTAATCATCTACCCACCACCATGGAAGAAGAAGTAGCAGCAACGGCACCGCCAACAGGAGTAGCAACGAGAAGAGTAGTAGCACTTGTGGTATCATTGGAGGGAGGAGGACGACGTGATAATAATGGCGGTGGCAGGAACTGGTTCTCAAATTGGTTCTTCCCTCCTCCTCCGACTGGTGACCATTACCTCGAAAGCATCCCGATGCATCAGCGCCATGCTGTTCTGAACATCTTCACCTTCTGGCAACACCAGAAACGCATGCGCTTGCAAGCCGAACGTGTCAGTTCTGCACGCTACAATCGCATGCTTAGCACGGGTGTGATGCACAGCGTCGCGCTAACACCAAACGGCGACGTGCACTGCTGGGGTCTCAACATGAGGGGCGAGGCGCCACCCGAAGGAATAGAGCATGATCCAGATGATCCATTCACCGCGGTGTCTGCGGGAGGCAATTACTCCGTCGCGCTGTCAAAAAATGGGAACCTGCACTTCTGGGGATCAAACCACCGTGGACAGGCACCGCCGCAAGGTGTGATGACTGGCGAATTTGTTGACGTGTGTGCGGGCGATTCCCACACTGTCGCCGTAACGCGTGATGGACATGTGCGGTTCTGGGGACTCAATGCCTTCGGTGAGGCTGAGGCGTCGCCGGACGTCTTTCATGATGGAACCTTCATCGCCGTCTCCACGTACCAAGCCCACTCGCTCGCTCTGCGGTCAAATGGCACCATCGCGTGCTGGGGTCGCAACGACTGCGGGCAGGCACCTCCGGTCGGCGTGGATGGCGATTTCAAGGCAATATCCGCGGGAACGTTCCACTCTGTGGCAATCAGGCGAAATGGCAACTTGCACTTCTGGGGTGGCAATAAATTCAATCAGGCTCCCGAAGAAGATGCGGTGGGTGACTTTGTCGCCGTCGCCGCAGGAGATTTTCATACGATCGCGATTACGCGTGAGGGCCATCTGAGGAGCTGGGGTGACAACGCGTACAACCAATCCCCGCTAGGTCCACTCGTGTACTTGGGACTCCAACCTGAAGACTATGTGCTTTCTCGCGACAATGATAACATCATCCGCCCCACAGACATCCCGATCCCTCTCGTCAACATCGCAACCAACCTTACCCACACGCTTGCTTTGGGACAGGACGAGCACATTGCGACATTTGGCAGATCTGACTATGGACAAGCGCCCCTTCAAGGCGTGTTTGGCCCTTTCGCCCTTCCTCCTGGCGTTGAAGCATGGCGGCCTTTTTTTTCTTCTTAGCCTTTGGAGACTTTTTTGTGAATAATTGAATGAAGTTTTACCTTTGAATGCTTGGCTTACAAAAATCACAAAAATAATAAGACAAATACGCAACACAGTATCTATCTACAAATTAACTACTAGTAAGCCCCTGGCATCCACCCATGATCCACTTCATCGATCGATCGCGGCCTTCGCAGGCAGGCGCGCGCGATGGATTGCTACATGACGTCGATGTTGTTCTGCAAAGCTTGTTGTTTGAGTTCGAACCAAGTGCGCGGCTCGATGCCGGTGGTCTTCAGGTACACCGTGTGCAGGCGAGGAAACACGCCGCGTACTACCGCCTCACCAAGCACGGTCGCAGCCTCGGCATTTCGGTTGTTTCCGATGTCGAGAATCGCCAGATTGGCGAGACTTCCGTGATTCTCGGCGGCACTGATGAGCGCTTGCACGCCGTCGACGTCAACACCTACAAGGCACAGGTGCAGCCTCTCAAGCTGTGCGAGTGCACCATTTGCCATCGCATCCGCCAGCAGCTTCAAGCTGTCGTTGGCCATTCCGTCTCCACGTAAGTGCAGGAGCTTGAGATTTTGAAATGCATCGACGCATGCATGCCACTGTGTGAGTGTCATGCATGACACTGCTTCGTAGAGTGCCTTCAGGCCGTCGCCGTCCAGACTGTTGTCGTAGAAGTGCAATTCTTCGAGATTCACGAACGCACCATTCTGAATTGCACGCGCGATGTTCTTGACGCCTTGTACCCTGAAGTTGTTGTTATAGAGAAGCAGCTTTCTAATTCCCCTGAAGCCTCCCCGTTGCGCGGTCTTTGCAATTTCTTGTGCGGCGCCTTCGGTGAGAGTATTCTCGCGCAAGTGTAGCTCCTTGAGATTTGCCAGGACGCCGATGCGCGCAAGCCTCTCCAGAGCGCGCACACCCGATACGGTCACCTCCGCATTGTGGTTGTGCATGTCAATCTTGCGGATGTTTGAGAAGATGTTGATCACCGGCTCGAGATGACGGAGTGCTCGAATCGCATCCACGGACGCACTGCGCTCCGCCTCTTGGACGAGCTGACGCCACTTTGCGTCGTCCATCACGCTGCTGTTTAGGTCAAGCGTGCAACCTCCGTCGATGATGCGCCATCCTTTCCCCCTGCGAGGAGAGGAGTTGCTGCTCGGACACCTCCTGCGGCGGAACAGCTGCAAACTTCGCTTGATGATGATCATGGACGTTGCAGTGACCATTGCTGCTATCGAGAAGACCTTCCACCAACGTTTCGGCTGCGACGTCGTCGTCGACGACGAACCTGCATGATGATCATGACGATGGCGATTCTTCTTTTCCTCCTCCTCATCTGTTGTTGTTGTTGTTGTAGCAGCCAGCGTGAAGAGCGGAGTAGGAGACGGCGTGTAAGTGTCGTCGTCGTCACCTTTGCTGCTGGTAATGATGTTGTCCGCCATCACGCGACTTCGCGAGCGAGGGATTACGCGTGCACGAGTTTTAAGTCCTGACAAGTGACGACAAACGGTCGTCTACAAAGGCTCGCCGAACTCCCACGCGAACGGAACTCCACAGCGCATGCGAATTATGAATTGCCCCGAGTTCGACTTTCTGGAATATTAAAAAAGCGCTTGGGGATATTCGACTTTCTGGAATATTAAAAAAGCGCTTGGGGATATTCGACTTTCTGGAATATTAAAAAAGCGCTTGGGGATATTCGACTTTCTGGAATATTAAAAAAGCGCTTGGGGATACCGCTTCCGAGCCTCAAATTTCAATTTCGGTTAAAAAAGAGAGTTTCTTGATTAGGAAAAGCTTGGGGATGTTTATCCCCGACCACGGGATACCGCTTCCGAGCCTCAAACGTTTTCCTTTCGGTTGCGGATTTGTTGGGGCGGCTGGAAGAGGGGTTGTATACAGTATACCCAAGACAATGTATAAACCCGATTGTCCATTAGGGGTTTGCTGCACCACACGCACGGCGGGTACACGACAGGTGGCATGGCGTATTCAGTGCGTGCGTGCGTTACTATTATCGGCTGCGGGCAGGCCCGCGCTAATCTTTTATCCTTCGACGTTGTTTCGACTCATCGTCTGCTGTATTGTTTCGATGACATTGATTGCGAGCGTAGTCAACGAGCTATAGTCTTCCAACCTTATTTGTACGACGGACGGCGCCGGTGGCGCGTCAGTGTTACTAACTAACAAACCAATTATTATTAAAACGCAGTCAGTGCAACAAAACACGCAAAAAGTCGTAGTCTGTCTATCTCTATCATTCGCATTCTTATTATTCGCTTATTCAGATTTCAGAAGCGAAATTTAAGAAGAAAAACGTCGACCACAAAGGAACTCAAAAACAAGTATTATTATGTCAGGACTACCTAGTCCACTCGCGACGCCACGTAGCCATTTGCACATCTTGCGGGTGAGTTATGTCAAAGACAAGCGCCGCGTACGAGTGTTCGAGAATCTTCCGCATCACGCCGTCGGGAATGTGGATGTTCAACCGATGAAGCGACAGCAGCAGAGATCTCATGGATTTGCGAAAGTTGTCGGGCATGTTCCGTAGATCGTGCTCGACGTCGACGAGGTAGCTATTCTCGAGCGGCACACTGGGTGGTGGCTCGTGCCTTTCGTACCGATCCCACGTCTCACGCACCCACTGGTCCCTGACGACGTGACCGACCAAGTGCATATCCGTCGCTGACTCGGCATCGGCCATGAAGAAAGGCACGACATACGACCGCCTCAGCCGACTTTCCACGACATCAGGAAGCATCTTGGCATTTGCGGCGTACAGCACCGAGAGCATTTCCCGGCGTTCGTAAAGAAGCGCGAACATCATAGGCGTGCCAAAGAGAGTGCAGCTGTCGTTATTGCGTAGCTCCTCCCCTTCCTGCGCCCACGATAAACGCACGACCATCGCCCCGTATGCGTTAATCACTCGTGTAAGTCCCGCCATGTCGCCGGTGCGCACCGCGTCACTGAGAATCCTACGTGCAGAGTCCAGATCGCCGTGGCACACGGCAGCGCACAGATGGACAGTTTCCGGGCACGTGACGCGGGCCACCACGTCAACGCGTCTATGCATCATGTTGTTGATCTTGAAGAGAGGGTAGTCGGGTCCATCCTGCCGCGTCGCCGAACGACTGGTGAGACGATGCGGTGGCAGGGGAGCAGGGCGCGGCTTCTCACCGAGCGTCTTGCCACACAGCAATCGGTCGAACCACGTAATCGCGTTGTGATCTGCTCCATCCCACGGAAGCCTAGGCAGAATCGTCATGCGAGCGCAGAAATAGTCTCTAACATTCAAGATTACTGGCACGTAACCGACGCGAACGTAGTGAACGTTTTGATCGCCGTTGTTGTTATTATCTGTGTGGTGGTCTCCTCCTTCTTGTTGTGCGAGATCCAGGATGTAGTTGGTTTTGCGTACCAGCAACGGCAGCATCCCCATTCTCTCATAGTACACACCACGAGGATCTGCAATGTGCAGCAGCTCATCTCTCCTAGTCCACAGATGTGAATCAGCCAGATGTTGTTCGATGCGTTCAAGATCTCGAGGCAGCGGCGGCGTGGTTTGAGCAGCCCTTACGAAGATTCCATGCACCTCCTGCAGTGGCCCCTCACCTTCTTCTTCCCACACTGGAATGATTGTCATCATGTTGTAAGTTGTGCCCCCGACTGACCCCCTGACCCTGGGATCGGCGTGGTCATTGGTGGTGGTCATGGTCACGGTCACGGGAGTGCTGCTAGTAGTAGTAGTATGATGCTCCACCACAACAACAGCAGTCACTCGACGACGGCGTCACCACCAACAACAAATCTGCCAAAAAAGAGAAGATAAGAAATGGACCCTCAATCCTGTCGTGATGGAATCTACGGTGTACCTGTGTGGGTTTAACGTCACCTTGTGTGACGCCATGGCGCCCAGCCTCTATACCCCTCTCCCAGTCTCCAACCCTAAGTGTAACGAGTGTGTGTACCTTAGGAAGACATAGAAGAGAAGTAGAATGATTACACAAAGTAGGGAAAGACAGGGTGCGAGCCGTGGTGCACGGTCGCGCCCCACGTCTTGACCCTGGGATAGGGAAGACAAAACGTCTTGACCCTACTCCTTCACATATTCAAATCACAATCAAATCCTTTATTCCCAAAGACAGGGGTCCCCCCTCACACACAGATTGGGGCATGGGCTCCACCCAATCCCCCAATCACCCACAGGCATCTCACACTCCATCACACCCCCTCGGCACCAACGCGCTCGATGAGAAGTGTTGCTGTGCCGCCTTCGCGGTGATGATGAGCTGTGGTTGCGCCTTCTCCGCGCATCCGTCGCATGCCCCATTGTTCCGTGCTCCTCGATGCACTCCGCCTCAGATTGCGCCACGCGCGCATGCACCCCCTGAGCTCCATCGCTTACGAGCTCGTCAAATCGTCAATGTCACACTGACGCGAACACTCCGATGCATTGTCGTTTCCGGGCGTCCGAAGCGCCTTCACACTGCCCGTGGACGCATCTAGCGTCGTGTGCGTCATCCGTATGCATCACGGGCTGTCGCGTACTCGTCGCGGCTGTGCCGAGCGTCGCGAATACTCCTTGTGCGCATCGGGGCTGTACGACCGGTGCAATGCCACACATCGTCCGTAGACATGTCATGCTGTCGCGCATTGACTGTAGGAGCATCAAGCTGCCTTGCATCGTCTGTGGCAATGCACGATCAAGTTGCGTGTGCGTACACTATCCATAGGCTGATTAGGCACATGCTATCATGCATCCTCCGTGCACATCCGCGTACCGTTTGCGCATGTGCTAGGCTGAGACGTGCCGTGCGTAAGCAATCTCAAGGCTGACGAGTGCTGTCCGCCAAATGAATGCCCCCTACTGTACAAACAAGCTGATCCACGCGTTGTACGCCAAATTGCATGCCCCCTACTGAAATCGTCGAGCGTCCAAGTCGAATCATCGATATCCAAAACGTTGACGATATCGTCTATGTAAGGATTGCAATCTGCGAATTCGAGCTAATCGCGTGTGGTCATTGCCATATCTTCTCCAAAGCTCCTCCTGCTATGATTCTCGAGCCCGTAGATGTCGTGTGCGCTGACAAATTTGCCGTTCGAGCCGACAATTTATGTCGCAGCGTCGTTCGTACTGCTATCACCCCCTCGACGAATAGAAGTGTAGCTCAGGTGACACATCAATTCGTCGCGCTAAGTCAGGATGACGATGCGAATCTCCGCGGTCACGCCGTCTGCGGTAGTGTGTTTTGCGGCAGTGTGCTCCGTGGTCGGAGCTTTCAGACGATTCTTTTCGTCGCCGAAATGGCGCTTAAGCACCAATCGACGCAGCGCGATAATCTCCGTCTGTACGCGCGCACAGTCGGTTTTAGTGCTATTCACATCGATTGCTTTTGTGAGTTCCGTGTCGCTCTTCTCGATGAATGCCGCCAGCTTTCAAACGATACACATTGGTCTCCTAAGTCCTAATCGACGCCTCAAGCGCCATACGCAGCGGATACCAATCTCAATAGCTTCCTCGCGGATTGCTTTGCGGCAATTTGCTCTGCGTCCGCGGCAGTGTGCTCCGCGGCATCTGCCGCGTACTCGCCAGATTCAATGCTCCGGTGAAGTCTTCGAGTGCTCGTTGCGCTTGGGGTGCCAGACGATCCTTCGTCGCCCAATCGGCGCTTGAGCCCCAATCGTCGCAGCGCGAGAACTTTCGTCTCGAATGCGCTCACGGACGTCTCGAATGCGAGGTACCTTTCCACACATCTGTGAGCTCCGCTTCGATGAAAACTGTCAGCTTCACGACGAGCTTTGAGCGTTTTGCACTGCGTAACCGTTTCCTCTTGGGCATCCTCGAGCTGCTCGTTGCGATAGCCGCGGTGTCCGTGCGCGCGCATCGAGAGAAACGAGCTGCCCCTTTGCTATGCCAAGGTATAGCAAAATCCGCACGGCTGACGCACTTCTTCGAGCCTTTTACTCAATCTGACGGTGCGTTGATGCGTTCCCTTTTCTCTGCGGTTGGCTGTCGGCGAGTTCGGCGTTGCCGTGTCGGCGTCGTTTTCCGCCTGCAGACTTTCGCTTGCGTTGCGCGAGCGAGCATCTCTGCAACCGCTGATGTCCGAGTCGCGTCGAGCGCCTGCATCGTTGGCGACATGAGAGTTCGTTCGCACGCGTGCGCTGCGCTTCCACGGCGCTGCGCACAATCTCCAGAGCACCCTCGCGATACGCAATGATCGCCAGCGCCTTTTTGATGTGCTTCGACGCCGGTAGCTCCTTGCTGAGACGCGCTGCGCGATCGTCTGTGGCTTAGCGCATCTTTCATGAGGTGTCGTGCCTTCCAAGGCTGGAAATTTGCAGTCGTGCATTCGCAAGTTTGCGCGTTGCTTCGTGGAAACTCGCGTTGCATGCGGTGCACTGCCCTTGGTTTCCACGTACCGCGTGTGCGCGTACACCGGCTCAGCATTTGCGCTTTCGTGCTTCTCCTCGAGTCGCGTCATGCTGTACGTACGTCATTCTGCGTTTTGAGGATGAGCGCAGAGCGTGTGCGTGACATTTGCCATTAACCTCCTGAAAATTGTGCGGTGAGCAAGGACAGCTCCTCCTTGAGGGCGACGCGATCGTCGCGATGCTTCGACAGTTCCATGGACGTCGCGTTCGGACGATGGTGTCGATGTCCTGTTACGAATCGGAAGCTCGATTCAAGGCTGACGAATCTGTGCCTTATGTCGTCGTGCGTACTCCGCAGATCATAGATCTTCTCGGAAGGCGTGCTCATGCCGTGCTCGTTTTCGTCATACTGTGTGCGCTCACGCCTCATTGCGCTCCGTCGCCACACGAGGAGAACCTTGCGTTCTCTCCGTTTCTGCCGTGGGCATCGGCGAGTTCGGCGCGAGTTGTGGCAGCGTTGTCTCGGCAGACGTGTTGTTGTGTCGAGCGTGGAGCGAGCTGCGCCGCAATTGCCGATTGCCCGCTGAGCTTCTAGCCTTCGTGATCATCGAGTTGCGTAGAGCGACGTCATCGTTTGTATGCGACACACGATAGCTTGTCCGCAGTCGTGCATTGCGCTCTACAGCGCTTCGACAGCTCCATGGACATCCTATTATCTGCATTGAAGCTTCGCCGCGAATCTCCCCTGAATCCTTCAGTCAAGCGTGCACAATTTTAGTGCTTATGTCACGTTTGCACGCTTGATTCTGTTGCATGCGTATTTCACCATAGCTGAACGGCATGTTCTATGATGCCATTGAGCCATGCGCACCCCCTCGAAGTCGCAAGCTTAGCTGCGTCCGTTTGATGTTGTGATTCGCTGTGCATATATCCTATACACCCCCTCGACGAGTCAGCGTTGTTGCGTGTCTCGACGAAGACTCGGCGTCGGAAGAGATAAGTGCAGCGAATCGCACATGCGTCTTGCATCTGAAAGTAAGATGTGGCGTCATCACCCCCTGAGCCGTGACGGCAAGCGCCTTCGTGCGGTACGTGCTTGAAGCTCCTGTCATTTTTAAAACCAAAATTGTGATATCGACGATGTCATTGGGTTGTTTGTGGCTGTGGCGGCGTGATTCGCCGAACGGCAAAGCTTACGCCGCCAATTTGTCGCAGTTGCACCGACGTGGTCGATACCTTAGCGTCTATCTCCATCACCAAAGTCGACGCTTTTATTCCCTCACTGTTTTTGTCGTTGCGCGGTGCGTCGTCTCCGCGAAGTGCAGTGCGGCGACGATGCAATCCTTGCGTGCGCTGAGAAATTGTTGTTGCATGTCGTTCTTGATGTGCGTGATTGTCAGCGGGGACCGCCGGTGAGGCGGTGAGCGCCTGGAGGCTGCCCAACATTCACGCGGACTGGAACGACGATGCGGGTTGTCGCTGATTTAGTTCCGTGCGAGCTGCCGTTTCTTTGGATAAACGCAAATTCACTGCAATGAGTGAACACCATGCATGCGATTGTCCGAGCGTCAGTGAGCGGTTGCCATTCGCTTGGTCACCTAGACGTAGCAAGCGCGAATCAGTTCCGGCGACGTCGTCATGGTCTATTTATGCTTGTTGTCGATGGGCGCAATGCAGCTCCTGGGCAAGCATGTCGTAGTTGATGACGAACGGTGGTGGTGGTGGTCGTGGTATTCACTAACTCTGGGCGCGATGCAAGCTCCTGAGTTCTCGGCGTGTGTGGGGCCAACCCACCTCGATAGCGATCAGTTCGCGCGGCAACACCACCCATGTGCTTGGATATGGGCGCTAAGCAGCTCCTCCTTGCGAGTGGTGTTGTCGGTAGAATAATCACTTTGCTGTTGCCACAGCAATGTTTGTCGAGTCGTCAAGTGTGCTTCGGTGTCGTGCTCCCGCTGCTTGACGAAAGTGAATAATCGTGATGGTCTTCATAGAAACTTCTTATGCCAAACGTGTACGGAATATGGGCGCTTAGCAGCTCCTCCGTACGTAATGGTCATCATTAAAGCTTCTGTGAGATAATCCAAGCGGTGGCGGTTAGTTTCGCGGCAAACTTTTGTCGTGCGTGCGGATACAGGTACTCCCTATTTCCGTGTTGCTCGTCTTCGGTTGTTGCTGTAGAAATAACCGGCACCTTTGCCGTCGTCGAGGTTGCGCGTGTAGGACGTCATGCACATCGCGCGTGAATGCGGACTCGCGTTCTTGTGCGTGTGCTTGTTTTGCGTCCGTGCGTTGCCCGACGATGACGTATTCAGAAATTGTTGTTGAGCATGCTTTGGTTTCGCGTCTCCCGCTGCTCGGCGAACATCCATGCTCATCTAGTCGTTCGAAATCCGTCGCTGCTGCCTCCACTAGCGTCATCGCGCAGAAGCAGCTATCGCGGTCAATGTAGTTACCGTTGATGAGGCTCATGTTGTTCCAGTTAGTTAATATAATACATAAAGTTGTACAACACCGTGATCCCTCCCAAGTTCACTTCAGCAAAACAAGTCATAAACAAGTTAGGCATTGAAGTTTGGACCCGGTTCCATGATGGAATCTACGGTGTACCTGTGTGGGTTTAACGTCACCTTGTGTGACGCCATGGCGCCCAGCCTCTATACCCCTCTCCCAGTCTCCAACCCTAAGTGTAACGAGTGTGTGTACCTTAGGAAGACATAGAAGAGAAGTAGAATGATTACACAAAGTAGGGAAAGACAGGGTGCGAGCCGTGGTGCACGGTCGCGCCCCACGTCTTGACCCTGGGATAGGGAAGACAAAACGTCTTGACCCTACTCCTTCACATATTCAAATCACAATCAAATCCTTTATTCCCAAAGACAGGGGTCCCCCCTCACACACAGATTGGGGCATGGGCTCCACCCAATCCCCCAATCACTCACAGGCATCTCACACTCCATCATGTCGTCGACGACTATTATGGGCGTCACCACACGACCACCACTCTGCAAAAAAACAAAGAATGAACGACGCACTGTCGTCACGACTCACGACCTCGAAATCTTTCTTCTCCCCGACGAAGATCTTTCTTCTCCCCGACGAAAGGGTCGACATAGCCCAACGCAGCGGGTTATTTGGGGTTTATATATATGGGGGGAACGGGAAGTCGGGGTTTAGCCTCCCGGGAGGTTTCGCGCTCTCCCGGCTCGAGCCAGCCGCCCCTTTGGACGGCGCCCTTCGGATCTCCCCACTTCCCCTGCTCGGGCGCGGGAGATGGCGTCCCCCGCCAAGATGACGCGCGAAGAGCGCTACCAAGCCGCTGTGACCGACGCCATTGGCCGCTCGCCATGGATTATGCAATCCATACGCTTAATAAACTTCCGACGAAGGGGGCAGCAAACGGACGTTCGTCGCCGGAAGCTTTATGACAGGCCAAACACCGACCATAGCTGACCAACACGTATTCGGGAGCACCGTTTACGTCAAAATCAACACACACATCGGCAAACTTGACGCGAAAGCCGAACCAGCAATATACCTCGGACCTGACCCCGAGACCAAGGAAGGCCACCGCGTATATGTCCCACGCACTCGACGCCTGCGTGTGAGCCGAGACATCACGTTCGTCGAAGAGACATCCGAAGCAGTGGGGATTAAGATGCTTACGCTGACCATTTTTTTCTGGACGGGTACGCCGTTTGCTGCCATCGCTGCGCACCTGGTGCTCACTCTCGATCGCCTTGAATGAATAGGACTTGCACACGGTTGCAAGAAGGCAAAGAAACGCACACCCTCGCATCCAGAGAGAGCTATCAACCTAGCGAGATTCCGGACATAGAAAGTCACTGTGGACTATCGTGTCATGCAAAGCGCGTGCTATTTTGGTCCGTCGCGAATGGCAATGCAAGCGTGGCTTGCGAAAACTTGCTCGAAAAGGTAAGATGCATCACTGTTCGCACGGAGAGTCTCGCTGGCGTGAAGGATACGCGAGCGACGACAGCGAGCGAGACGTTCGACCGGCTCGCCCACATCGTTACCTCCTCGACGAGTGAGAAAAGTGACGAAAACGATGTACGCCGTCTTAAGTCTCTTGCCCGGGTCGCCGTTGCAATGCCGATTTTGCGCGGCACGACGACGGCGGCTGGCACGTTTGACCCGTGACAGCACTACGGTGGCGCGAAGTGGATGCCTCATACTTATCCTACCGAGCGCGTGCACCTGTACGAGGTTGGCAATGCGTCCTTTGCACGTTTCCAGTACGCGCAGGAGGTTGGTCCTTGCACTGTATCGCCTTGACTCGTGCTCATCATGTATTTGCAGGCTACTACTGTATAAACAACAATTATTGGTGTAACTATTTGTACTGACTACAATTCACTTCACAAGTATGTATACACGTTCCTTATTTCGCGCCAGTGTCCACCAACGCTTTCGCGCAGTCGTCGTGTCCGTGGTTGGCTGCGATTTGCGCGGGTGTTTCTCCGTCGTTGTTTGCGTGTTCAACATCTGCGCCAGAATCGACTAGAGCGCGAGCGCATTCAGTGTGGCCGCGTATGGCGGCGATGTGCAACGCGGTGTTGCCATCACCGTCCATCGCCGTAACGTCCGCACCGCTGCCAAGGAGGAACTTTAGGATGTCAAGGTATTTTCCATCCGCTGCAAAGTGCAAGGCTGTCCAATTATCCTCGTTCCTCGTTTCGAGCACCTCACTCGTCTCACTTTTCTCGACGAGCAGACGCACGCACTCGTACTGTCCTTCACGAGCGGCAAGGTGCAACGGCAAGTCCCCGTCGTCGTCAGCTTGCGCAGTGTCTATCCCAGCGTCGATGAGCAAGCGCAGGCAGTCAGTGTGCCCGTAGCACGCCGCGTCGTGTGCAGCGGTGCCTCCTGCGTTGTCTACCAACTCGAGGTCAGGACCTGCGTCGAGGATCAAGCGCAGGCACTCGACGTGACCTCTCCAGCATGATCGGTGCACGGTCGACCATCCGTTACCCTGCTGGTAGTCGACGTTCGCGCCGGCTTGAATGAGGAGACGCAGGACCTCCGTGTGCCCGTTCCGTGCCGCCTGGTGCGCGGGCGTATCTTCGTAGTCGACGTTGGTTATGGCGTCGACTTCAGCCCCTGCTTCAAGAAGTTGGCGCACCCACGCGGTCCTTCCCTTCGCCGCCGCGAGGTAAAGTGCGGTTCGTCCTCCTCGGTAGACGCACTTGGCAAGTTCAGGCATCGCCTGTTTTGCTAATAGGCGGCACCCGCTAGAGAGCGTCATGATTCGCGCTAAAAAGTTGTACGACAGTCGATGTCTAGAAATCATTTCCTGGAGGACCACACGGAGGGCCGACTCCGCCAGTGAGGACGACAAGGAGGACGACGAGCCAGCCCCAGCCAAAAGAGCCGAGCCAGCCCCAGCCAGAGCCTTGCCATGAGGAGGAGAGGCCATGGCCACAAACGAGTGAAAACGGCCGCAACAAAACAAAACAAGACGCCTTAAGGGCCGCCTTAACGGCTTGAGAGGGCTGGCTAATCTCTCCCAGGTGACAGAGAGGGGGGAAAACAACTAACAAGTGACGTGGAGCTGGAGGACGACGTCCCTAAAGCCTAGAGGTATGGATGCTCCTCGTGCAAGGACAAGTCCCTAAGGGATGTATTAACCCCCTGTGGACGGTTTTTAGCGCTCAAACGTGGTCCCCCATCACTGGTTGATAAAACTCCACAGAGAGCTCGTCTGGACTAGCCGTTGGTCCCAGCAGACTCCTCACCTCCTGGGCTTTCCAACGAACTCAGACATCAACCATTTCTCACCCGCCACTGCTTGGTGGAGAAGAGGATGGCGACGACTCCTTCGCAGCCGCGAACAAGCGAGCTCGATCCTCCGCCTGCTTTTGACGTTGTGCGTTCAACGCCTCTCGTGCCTGCGCGTCAGCCTTCGCCTTCGCCTGCGCTTCGGCCTGAGCTTGCTGCTGTGTCTGCGCGCGCGATGGCGGCGCTGGCGTACGAGCCGGCATCGCCGGAGCCGCCGCTGATGCGTCCTTCGGATTCGTGTCATTCGCGCGGCGGTATCGATGCTTCGAGTACCCCCACGTGTATTCTACTCCAACTGACGCCATTTCCGGGTGCCCTTTAACGCCCATGTGCAAAATGTGCCCGCGATCCTCAACTAATTTTTGAAGAGCGGTCTTTTCCTCCTTGAAATCGATGCAAGTATCCGCACAAATCGGAAAGGTATGCTGAAAAAATTTTAAGTTTGTTGTGTTCTCGAACCAATGGGATATTTTTGTAGTAATCCCTTTCTCAGGAATAAGTCCAAAATCAGCGTCAATATCAAGAAAATCGGAAACAGTGTCGGCGTTTCGTTTGGGCCAAAACTATCCTTTCTTTGGCGTACCGATTTTCGACGACGTGTACGACGCAGAGGGTACCGCACGTGGTACTGCACGTGTATTCGGTTTCTCAACACAACACACTTCTAACGCACCACTTCGATTTACCAAGCCAGTTACGGACCATCTCCCCTTGGTAAAATATCTAAAAAACAATTGGCAAGTAACAAAATATGACACTTAAGCCAAAGCCGTGGCGCGACGGCCCACCCGGAATGCGGCCTTTCGCCGGCAAGCCATGAGGCGCACACCACCGCGTACCGTGCACCCTTCGAGAGCACCACCGCGTACCGTGCACCCTTCGAGAGGTGTTGGAACTGTGATGGTTTTCATCGCTTGTTTGTGGCTGTTGTTGGGAAGGGTGGTGGCGGTGGTGATGGGAGGCGTCTGCGTCTCTCGGATGGGCTGCGCCCACGAGACGCGACGGCAGCGGCTGGGTTGCGGAAACCACTTGGACGTCATGGCGATCTCATGCCTCCATGGCGGGACGATAATGCCTTGCGCGTGGAACGAGACGCGGATGTGTTCGCTCAGCACCCCGACGAGAGTCCTCAGCCGCGCCGTGGATCCGACAAACACTTCCGGGATGGCGTTGAGGATCTTCTTGAGCAAGGGTGTGGGGTGCGCAACGTCAAATGACTCGCGGAACCGAGGTTCAACAACGATGCGTGAGGAGGTCTGCGGGACGTCCACCTCGATGAAGGTCCACCTGAGCGTGCGCAGATAGTCCCCTCCCCCCCCAAGCGCAGTGACGAGGGTGCAGGGCACGTTGTTGTTGCCGAAGTGTTCGTAGACGGCGCTGATTGTTGCGTTGGGAAGTTGCTGGAGAAGTTCGTTTAGACTGTGGCACATGTTCGTCTCCGCGGGCTTCAACATCGTCTGGTCGAGGAGCTTTGTGACCTGCTGCAGAGCAAGTCGTTGCGCGTTCAGCGTTTGGCTTTGCACGTGCGTTTGGGACTGGCATGAGTCGCCTGTGGTGGTTTCACCGTCAAACGACAGCCCGAAGATGGTGGTTGCGTGCGAAGCATGTGCGTGCGCTGTCGCGGTGCGCGGTGATGTGGAAGCTGTTGTTGCTGCGCCTCCTCGTCGGACGTTCCCATTCATCATCCTCATCCTAGTGCTTGTAACGGTTTCTGTGCAGTGGCGGAAGCTGCGGCGAATGGCGGCGCGTGTTACACCTCCAATATCTG
Source organism: Pycnococcus provasolii (assembly GCA_938743325.2). Classification (NCBI taxonomy): domain Eukaryota; kingdom Viridiplantae; phylum Chlorophyta; class Pseudoscourfieldiophyceae; order Pseudoscourfieldiales; family Pycnococcaceae; genus Pycnococcus; species Pycnococcus provasolii. Next base: position 403,190 of record OW568900.1, on the reverse strand, counting down.
TTTGTTTCCACATACATAGTTCACTCCGTTTGCCTTAGGTGGCGTCACGTATGAGTTCACAGTTTCATAGGGGTGAGAACGTTCGGAGCACGTTCTGAGCCACGTGACTGCAGGCCACGTGACAACACCCTTGTGCTAATAACCCTAATCCTATAACCCTACGAGGGATCCCCTGGCCATCCCCTAGGTGGCCCCCTTACTCCAAACTCCAAAGTTCCAACCCCGAAAAAACGAACCAAACAAAAATACCAAACCCCGAACGAATAATGTAATGTCGGGGGTCCCCCGCAGATTCACGGGGAGGAAACCGGTATCCCCTCAAGGTCCGGGAACGAACTGAGAAGTCTCGCCGCCGCCGTCGCTCCCCTAACCCTCATCCCATTTTACCTACTTTCTTTTGCACACAAGCATGGTAAGTGTGGCGTCGGCGTCGGCGTCGGTGGTGTGGGGTAGTGTATTGTGGTGTGGTGTGGTGCGCTTTGCTGTGTGATGCTCACACCTGATCCTATGCGCAGAGACAAAAAAAAATCTGTTCATCCGGAGTGCCGTCGAGTTTGTTGCTCAGGGCACCTAAGCTGATCGTCGCACTCGTGTCCTTCGAAGTCGACCAGCGCCTGCAAACAATAGGATGCAAAGTTTTCACGACGTCGATCATCTCTGCCGCAAGCGTCTCTGTCTTTGCCCCCTTGCTGTATGGTTTTTTGCTGTGAGGAGGCGGGGCAGGTGTGGTGTGGGTGGGATGGCGGTGGGACTACTTTTTTTTGGTGGAAGGAAAAGAACAAACTCGAACTCGATGCTCACACGTTTCACACACACACAAACAGGAATCTCCCACGAAGCTGGCAATTGTGCAGAAGGTGATTGGACGCACGGGAAGCCGTGGACAGGTGACGCAGGTGCGCGTCAAGTTCCTCGACGACCAGAACCGCCTCATCATGCGCAACGTCAAGGGACCGGTGCGTGAGGGTGACATTCTCGCGCTTATGGAGACGGAGCGTGAGGCGCGCCGCCTGCGGTAAAGGCATCTGCTGAGACCGATGCGCGTGTAAAAGAAAGGCTCATCTTTCCGACGACAACATCACACCGCCCCCCTCGACGTCCATACCACCAATGACATTCTTCGCCCTCCTTCCTCCCCAACCAAACTGGCCATTTTGTCCCCCAAGAGCATGGGCACGGGGGCGGATGACACCACCACCTCCACCGCCGATAGCTCTTCCATTATCCCACGCGTCGCTTCCTTGTTCACCACCCTGCGCACGTCCACCGACGCGCCTTACTGGCTTGCGCTCGCACTGCCCGCCGTCGCCGTTCGTGTTTCGCAGTGGCCACTCACCGTGTATGCAACGCGCGCTTCCGCAACTCTGGCGCACGCGCAGGCGCTCGCGTTGGCCCGTGTGAAGGCGCAGGCAAAAAGAGCTGCTGCTGCGACAGGAACGGCATCAGCATCAGCCGACGCCAAAGCTGTGCCTTCGGGTGGAGATATCAGACAGGCGGCGTTGGACCTTGTGCGTGCCGATGCGACGAAAGCAGACTCGTTACCCAAGCACCTGCGAGACGCGGCGGCGTACCTCAAGCACGTGCGCGAGCATAAGGAGACGTTGCGCGTCGCGCCGTGGGTCGTTGCTAGTCGTACGGCACACCCGCTTTGGATGATTGCAGCACCTGTCGTTGCTCTTCCGAGCTTCATTGGCATGGCTTTCGCCGCAAGGCACGTGTGCAGTCTGCCGAGCGAGCGGGAGGCGCTGCAACGCGGCGGCCTGCCCTTCAAGCCTCTGCAGGATCTCACGCGTGCACCTTTCGAGTGGAACAAGGAGACAAAGACGGGCACGCTCTCCCACGGCGGTGTTGGCATGTTGGTGCCGTTCGCCGTCTACGCGAGCAACTACTGGCAGGTTCGTCTCGTCGGTGACACGGTGTCCAAGTCTGCGTCCCTTCTCATGCAACGTGTTTACCTGGCAATCGAGTGGGCCACGCTCGGAGTACTGGTGACCTCGTCGTTTCAGCCGTACGGTGTTCTGTGCTACTGGGGAACGGCGAGCGCCATGGGATTTTTGCAGGTGTTCGCATTTAATGGTCCGCGCGGCGGACTACTTCGCGAGCGCCTGTGCCGAACACTGCCTAGCGCAAGCTTGAAGAAGATTTCGGAGGAGATGGTAAGAGCACCCACGGCATCGCAGGCTCGTGCGAACGCCAGTGCAGAGCTGCGGAGGCGGAAGGCAACCTCGTCGTCTTCGTCTTCGTCGTCCTCATCCACCACTGCACCCTCCATTGTTCCAGCCGCCGCCACCACCATCAAGAGGAAAGGCAAAGGAAGCAAGCCCGCCACGAAACGCAGTTTCAGCACGAGTGCATCACGACCACCACCACCTCCTCCTCCTCCTCCGCCGCCGCCGCCGTCTCCCGCTCATCCGCCTATCGATTCGACACTCGAGCACAAGTTTTTGATGAACTCGTTCCGTCTCTTCTTTACCATCGCACTCGCCGGAGGCGTGGCAACGCTTGCACCATCCGCCTTAACTGGCTGGGCGTTGTACGGCCATGCCGTTGCGATGATCGAGCGGTGTCCCACCGAACCGTTCGCTGTCTCGACGGCGCTGTCCCGCATCTCGCTTGCCGCCGACTGGAATGCGAAGGGCATTTCGGACGCCTTGGTGGTGAACGCGTTGCTGACTCTGAAAGACGATACGCGCGTGCGCACCGACTTGCGCGAGCAGGCAAGCGCGCTCGCCGTTCGCCTCGTGACAATGCGCGAGTCAGCATGATGTAAACTTGTAAATGGTACAGTACGCACAGACAGGCTGTACTTACATGTGTAGTCCCAAAGGAAGGGGGCCCCGAATGGTTTGGGGGTTTGCCAAGACTGCCCCAGGGGCCCTCCTGAGCAGGCGAGAAGCTCCAAGCCGAAGGGGGGGGAAGGACTTCCCTCCTCCCTCCTCCTCCCTCCGTCCGTCCGTTTCCCTGGATCCGCGTCCGCCCCCTTTCCCCTCCCTCCCTCCCCGGGACTCCTCTCTCCTCCGCCCTCTTCTCATGCCGCAGTGCCATGGAGCAGCCGCCTCTGCCGCTGCCGCTGCAGCTGCTGCTGCCGGCAAAAACCAAAACCCCACAGTGCTCAACGTCTACCTGCTGCGACGCAACTACTTCGGAAGTATACCCGGACGCCACCACGCGTCGATCCGAGAAGCCGACGTCCTGCCATGCGACTGCACGGCGTCATCGGGGTGCTCCGCAACGTCGTGCCTCAACCGACAAGTGTTCACGGAGTGCATACCCGGATACTGCCCCTGCGGACCGACGTGCACGAACCAGATGTTCAGCAGAAGGCAGTACGCCAACCTGGAGTGCAAGCACACGGGCATTCCTGCGAAGGGACGCGGGCTCTTCGCCAAGCAGAGCATTCCAAAGGGCGGATTCGTCATCGAGTACACGGGCGAGGTGCTCGACGAAGCGACGTACGTCGAACGCAAGAGCGCGTGGCTGACGCGCGAGGGTTCGAGGCACACCTACTTCATGAGCCTGAGCGCGGGCGAGGTGATCGACGCGTCGCGCATGGGGAACCTCGGGCGATTCACCAACCACAGTTGCGCACCCAACTGCGAGATGCAGAAGTGGACTGTGCGCGGGGAGGTGTGCATCGGCATATTCGCCACGCGTGACATCCAGCCTGGCGAGGAAATCACCATGGACTACAACTTCGAACGCTACGACGAGCGCCCGATGCGCTGTTACTGTGGCGAGTCCAAGTGCAAAGGCTTCGTCGGCGGAGGCGCAGACGCGGCGAAGAACTTCGAGCGGGCTGACGTGCCTACCATCGAACTGCACGCCGATCCGGAGGTGGAGTTTACTGCTGCTGACTTTGAGGAGGAGGACGAGCACCTCGGAATGCGTCGCCTTCTCAAGATGCCTGAGAAGCGAAGCAGCGGTGCTGCCGCTCCGAGGCGACCGCCTCGCGCGGGAGATTCTTCAGACGACTCGGACTACGACGACGGCGCGGCAAGGCGCGAACGAAGGGAGCGGAAAACGCCAAAGCAGCCAGCAGCGAAGCGAGCGAAACTTGCACCCCGACTTGTCGAGAACCGCAAGTCGGAGATTGAGCGCAGACTCGCTGAGCCTGGAATGATGGAAAAAGGATACGTCGCGCGAGCAAGCCTGCGCACGTTTGTACCGCTCTTCACAACCGCCGTGCGCATAGACTCTGATGCCTACACAGAAACGCAGCGGCTGCCGTTCTCCGTGAAGGACCTGAACATACTGCTCGACGCAATCATCAACATCCCTCGCCACGATCACCGGCAGGAGCTCATGGCTGCCGGAATCCTTCAGCAGATCTTTCTAATCCTCAGACAGCGGGTGATGTGCGTCTGGTCGCGTCAGCACGATCCCAATGTCGTCGCCGTCGCACGCAAAACGCTCATGGCGCTGAATTCGCTGCCTCTGGAGGCGAGCAAGCTGAGGGTGGTGAAAAATCTCGAGGGAAGCCTCGAGGATCTTCTCAAGGCGCTCATGACTGGAAAAGGCGTGGATGGTCAGGTGGCAGCATCTGCAAGGAGCATCCTCATCAAAGTGGGTGTTGAAAAGTCCAGAGAGGAATTGGAGCGTGAAGAAAGAAAGGCTGAAGCTGCCGCAGCTGAGCGCAGAGCTGAGGAAAGAAGAGCCGCGAATGCAGATTCTGATCATCTGAGAACTGCGGAGCCCGCACCAATGACATCGCCGACGGAGCCTAGATCGCAGACTCTTCGGCCGATGCGGCCGAGCAGCGGTGCGCTAACAGACGTTGCGAAGTTGCTTGCGGAGGCGCCAATCTTGGCGCCTGGTGCGGGTGGCGGCGGAGGTAGCAGCAGCAGCGGGAAGGGCGGTGCTTTGGTGTTCTTCAACGCGAGGGATGAAGACTTCAAGGAGGCTGTTCGCTCGATGACTGAACATCGCGTGAAGAAGTACTGCCAATCAGACCATCCATACTCCAAGCACGTTCGACCTAATTCCAAGGAGATCGTCAACAAGCTCAGTTCTAAGGTGTTGGAAAAGGAGATTACGCGCTGCGACGATTCACCCTCGTCTTGGGAGATGACGCGGATCAAGCTTGACGAGAAGATCAAAAAATTCGTGAAGAGCCACATTCAGCACATCGAGCAGTCGCACCAGAAGAAAAAGGCGGCGAAATGATCACCATTTGTTTGTTTGTTTTGTAGTGAAAACATTGTTAATCAGTAACAAGTACTTACATGTCTAGTAGCCGTCATAGCCGTCGTCGTCGTCGTCGCTCTGCAAGCCTTGAATGCCGCCTCCTTTTCGCACCGCGCGAACGTGCGTGTGTGGGTACGTCCGACCACAATCGGGGCATGGCGGGAGCGCTGCACCATCCTCCTCGTCGTCGTCGTCGTCGTCGTCGTATTGTGGGATGGCGGTTGGGTCCACTCCACATTTGCGCAGTAGCCACGCCACGTCGTCGGCATCGATCGCACATTCATCGCCTTCGCTACCGCTGCTTCCTTCGTTGCGTCTACGCCGAGTCCATGGTGCATCAACCATGTAAGGTAGCGCGGCTGATACAATGGCGTGTCTCCGTCTCCGTCGTCCCTCGAAGCGTAGCACGATCAGGCAGGGAGGTGGCACGGCAACGGCAGAGGGAGGAGCGACGCCTGCAACGCAACGTGCGGCGACGTCCCTGACACCAGGCTGTGCGTCAGAGAGCGTGCGCACAAACGCCACGTTCGGAAACCGCCCAGCGGCAACGTCAAGAGCCTCGTCAGCCACGTCACACGCGGCGACGCCTGTGGTGGCGACGTGCAGCACCGCGCCAAGGGCAGGGCTCACTTGTGCAAGCATGCTTCTCTTGATCACTGCCACAACGTCCTGCGCACGTTTTGCGTACGCCACGCACCCATCCGGCACCCAGGACATCGCCGCGGATGTGGTCGCTGCAGGCGACTGCTCCGCAGCCGCCTTCGCCGCCGCTTTCATTTCCGAGAGCCGCCTGTCTCGCATCTTTGCCATTTCCGCTGCATCGTCGTCGTCGTCGCCGTCATCGTCAGTCGAGAAGTCAGAACTTTCTTCGACATCTGCGCTGTATTGGTTCGCCGTGAGTCCCAAGACGTCGTTTCTGGTTCTGACGTAAGCCTTCGAGACGTCCTCGCCGTCGAGAAGGCTGCGAAGTCTTGCGGCGTCGCGTTGGTCGCGCAGGTCACGCCTGCAGCACTCTGCGAGCGTCGGGTCGCTCTCAAAGTCGTCCTCGTCCAACCCTGCGCCGCAGCACGCGTCCGCCATGCCTGCCCGGGAAGATCGAACGACAAGAAATGGGACCGACTCATGGAGTCCGGAATGAAACCCCGAATCCAAACCCCGAAACCAAAACGAGTCCGCATTTACACCGACCGTTAAAGGTAAGGCCAGGGGGAAAGGAAAGGTCGCCCCCAGGGCCTCTGCCACGTGCTGCTTATTTATGGGTGCTGCTTAGGCGACTCCTAGCTACGAGTAGGTGGGGAACTGAATCTGCGAACCTCGCGTACTGCACTGCACTGCCACTGCACTGTCCGTATCCGTGGTATCACAGAGTACATACTGCTACAGTGCTAGCAGTATCTTGTTTCCTGGTTGGTTCTTGAAAGTGGTGTTGGTTATGGCGGACAAAAACGCAACGAAGGCGGACACGGCCGTCGACGTCGACGTCAACGCCGACGCGGAGAAACACGCGCAAGGCCAGGTGAGCAGCGCTGAGGCGAGAAAAAAAATACTTGTGCGACGTGCAGCATACGGCGGGTGCGCGCTCGTCGTGGTGGCCATCGTCATCATCGTCGCGGTTCTCGTGTCTCTCGTCGGGAACCTTAAGCCCGTTGACGTCAGCGTGTGCTACATCAACGCGTGCGGGCACGACGGCGGAACTTCCAAAGGTGGCACGTCCATCTCAGACGTCATCAGCACAGGTGACCTGAAGCAGCTCTCGACCGCCTTGTTTGAATGCGGTGCGAAGTTTAACGAACAGGCGACCAAGGGTGGTTCAGCGCGTGTCTACGCAAAGCTGTTGCTCGAAAATCCGAACAACGTCGTTGTTAAGGTGAAGTCGCTCGACTTGCACATGGACGCAGTACCTGCGGTGCCGTCAACCTCGCCGCTGCACGCCGTGGTGACCGCGGCGAGCACGAAGGCACGCGTGTTGAAGTGCTCGACGGCACTCACGCTGCGCAAGGGAACAAACAGTGCACTTGTGGAGTGCGACCTCGAGACGAAGGGCACGGTGCTGGCCTCGGCGATTCAGGCTTACCTTGAAAGCTATGCGGTGAAGCTCACGAAGAACATCCATGCAAAGGTACGTGCGCTTGACCTCGCCGACGTGCCCGTCAACGTGCAGGCTACAACGTCGATCCAGTTGAAGAACAAGACACGCACGACGGTGGACGGCGTCAAGCTTGGCGACACAAAAGTGGCTGGACGGAGAAGGAAGCTGCAGAGCATATTTGGAAACACCGACACGTGCAGGGGAACGACGGACTTGCAGCTCGATATGCCCACGGTATATGTCTGCGGCATATTCTTCGCAGATGGCGCATATGATACGCTCACGGCACTTGTGACGAATCCGCTGAGCAAGAAGGAGGCGATGACACTCTCTCTGGACGTGGAGTTTGCCGTGCGAAATCCAACGTCTTTCGAGCTTGCCGTGGCGGACATCGATGCCATCATCGACTTCAAATTGAACGGCACCACGCCATCGCCCGTACAACTGCCCAACGCAGCCATACTCACGCCAAATGCGACCACCAAGATGAAGCTTCGCACGACACTGGTTGTCAATGACCCGCTTGACTTTGCACGAAACGTGTACCAACGCAAGTACGGCATTGATCTCAGTGCTACAGTTCACCTCAGCTTCCTAGGCCTATCGATGAGAGTGCCCGTTCCCACCATCACGCTCGTTCCGCTTCCGTCACCATCGGCCGCAGCACGGCGCGTAGGCCTGCAGCTGGGTACGTGCCTATGCATTTACTACTGTGACGCTTCGCGAGGTGACATGACACGCCTCGACCAACCGCCGACACGTCCTCTTCCCGACATCGGCGACATCGTGGATGACGTTCGTGCGCCGCCTCTCCCTCCGGTGGATGATATCAAGGACGACATCGGCGATATTGTCGACATTCCTAACATTCCTATATCTAACCCCTTTGGTTGAGTGGGAGTGGGAACACTACGCGTAACTTCTTGTTAATGAAAATAAGACTGTTGCATATTTGTTATGGAAATGACTTACCTAAGGCGGTAACACAGTCAAGAGTCGATGCGAAGGTCGGGAGTTGGCTGTTTTCGTTCGGGAACCACGCTTGTTGGGTGGCGCTAACACGAGCGGGGAGATCTTCAGATATTTTTCCTTTTACGTTCCGAACCGGGGAGGAAAAGTTCAGGCCCGTTTTCTTCCACCGCACCTTTTTCGCCTTTTGGCGCTTTTTGGCTGGCCTGTCGTATCGTGGTTTTTTTGGTGTGGTGCTGCTGAAGTGCTGAGACTGGGAGATGGGCTGTGCGAAGGCCATGTGCCCTTGTTCTTTCGCCCAAACAGCCCCCTCCCTCCCTGCCCAAGGCTGCAACAGTGCGAGGGACGAGGGTCCCCTCCCTCCCTCCTTCCCTCCCCTGTCACCTGTTCCACTCCGAGGGAGTGAGGGAGTACAGGAGTCGCCCCTTCCCTTCCCTAGAACTACGATAGTGCGTCCGCGGTCGGGGCGGAAAAACCCAACCAGACCCCTCCCTTTTCTGCCTTTTCTGCCGACGAAAGCTGACAAGTCTCGGGAAGGGAAGGGAAGGTCCTCAGGTGACAAGTCCACTTCACACCTTACCACACAGTATAGGTAGCTCATGTCCGACCAACCGCCCGGGGGCCGAATGAGAACCGACTCACCACCTTGTGGTGTCGACGCAGACGCCGGCCGTGACACGCCTCGAGAGGCAAGGGCAGAAGATGCAGGTGGGTGTGAATCGCGCGGCTCGTGCTTGGTTCCGCCGAAGAAGCGTGCATACCTGAGAAGCTTGCAGGGGGTGGGCTGGGCTGGCACGTCCAATGTGCCGCAGTGTTCGCAAGCCGCATGGGCGCCGAGAACGCAGGAGAAGGAGGAGGACGTACACGTCGGGGAAGAAGATCTTCACAACTCGCCGTGCGCAACGCAGACAAGGGACTATAAGTGCGGTGCAAGTGGGGATGTGGCCGAGACGCAAAAGAACGACCACGAGGCTGGCGCTCTCCCGAACGCCACTGCCACCGCATTGAAGAGTATGCTGAGTGACGTCGCCGAAAACCGCGTAAGCTGGGACGTCGGGAACCCGTTCCCTGAAGGCCAGGTGAGGCACGCGGCGTTCGCTGCGATGGCAAGCTTAAGCGCGATCGACAGCAACCCAATTTTGAGTCCCTCCGTGACAGTGAGTGACCTGTTGAGCCGCATACAGTCCATCGGCCCGGTGTTCGCGGGCCAAAGCATATGGCCCGCTCTCTTCAAGGGCAAGGCGCGCACACCGACCGCGACGCTCTCTGCCGCGCTGCTCTCCGACCGTTCGCTTCGCTTTCGCAAGGTATCGCCCGGCTGCTTTCAGGCGGTTCTACGCTTGCCCGTAGCGAAGGACGGCCCCAGTCAGCACCACGAAACCGCAATCATTAAGGCACCAGATACGCCACCCACGCCGACAAAAAAGGCTCGCATCGCATGACCACCACAACCACGGCGGCCTCAGGAGGAGGTCAGCACGCCCCTTCCCCTTGCACATATACATACACATTTTAACAAATATAAATATAATACCATTCGTCTTTCTCACGTTATTCCGTAGCCTTGATCCGCCACGCCTCGAGCAGCCGCCGCTTCGCCCATACATAGCCTGACAGCACTGAAGTGTGTCAGACGAGGCGCGCGCCTGTGACCACTGCCACGTCAGCGTGGACTCCACTCCACGGCAGTACAGTACGGCAAGGCACACACGTGGACATGGAGGTTAAAGTGACCCCCTGTGATTCGGGTTTTACTCCGCCCCCCAACCCCCAACTCCGACCTCGTCCCTCCTTCTCCTCTCCTCTCTGCGGCAGGTTTCGTTTTCGCGCGCGCTGCCATCCCATCCCATCCGCGCATCCTGTCACATCTCACCAACGGCTGCTGCAGGGAAACGTGCTGGCTGCGGTGACAACCACATGGCTGGGGATGGAGACGCGACGACGAGCGCCGTGCCGCGCACGTACAGGCTCCACGGCGTCGACGTCGCGTTCCCGTACGACGCGTACGCATGTCAGCTCGCCCTGATGGATCGGACGATCGCGGCGCTATCGAGTGCGACGCACGCACTGCTTGAGTCGCCCACCGGGACAGGGAAAACGCTGTCCATGCTATGCGCGGCGCTCGCCTGGAGAGAACACGTCATGCACATGGGCGGCGGGGGCGCGGGGGCAGAACAGAGCAACCACAGAACTGAGGGTGCTCCACCTGCATCGGAGAAGCACGTGATCGTGTACGCGAGCAGGACGCACGCGCAGTTAACCCAAGTAGTGCGTGAACTCAAGAAAACGCCGTACAGGCCGAAAACAGCCGCGCTGGGATCGAGGACGCAGTGCTGTGTGCATGCGAGTGTCGCCAAGCTAGAGTCCAACTTTCAGAGAGACGTCGCGTGCCGAAAGCTCGTCTCCGCAAGGTCGTGCGCTCACCATCGCGTCGTTGAACCGTACGTCGCCGCGAACCCGCACGTCGGCGGACGTGACGGGCCCGTTGATATCGAGGAGCTTGTGAGACTTGGGAACTCGCAGGGGGGTGGCAGCCGCGCAAACAAAGCACCCGGAGGCAGCGGCTTGGACGCGGACCGCGACGCAGCCGTCGAACGAACAGCAAACGCGGTGATGAACAAGTTAGCTGCAGCCTCGCAGCACGGACCGTGTCCATTCTATCTTGGCCGCGAACTTGCGCGGCATGCCGAGCTTGTATTCGTTCCGTACAACTACCTCATCGACGACTCTAGCCGGAAGGCGCTCGTGGACCTCATTCCCTGGAATGGCGCCGTTGTGATATTCGACGAGGCGCACAACGTTGGCCAAGCCGCCGCGGAAGCGGCGTCGTTCGAGCTACCCGCCAGCCTGCTTAGCGCCGCAATCCGTGAAGCGGAAAAGGTGATCGAGCTTTGCCTGCAACGTCTCGAGCTCGGTGGCGCGGGCGATGGAGTGGACGTGGACTGGTCACGTCGTGCGGATGAATTCAGAGTTCTGAAGCATCTGCTCGTGACACTCGAACGGACTATCGCCGATGCGCTCAAGGCGGCACCAAATGCCGGGCCGCAAGGTGGTGGCGGCGGTACTTCAGCCTCTGCACAACAACGCGCGCGAACGGAGTGCGGCGAGTGGGTGTTCCAGCAGCTGCTACCCACCGCTATTCCAGACTGCAAGGGAACGGGTGAAAATGGTGACACGCTGCCATTCTTCGTCGCACAGCTCCAACTAGGCGCATCGGTGCTTGCAGAGCATGCGCTCGCCTCGGGTGCTGGGACTGGCGTGGGGAGCTCTGCTTCTGGAGGCGGGAAGCTTCAGCAGCTTGCTGAGGTGCTGAACAAGGCGGCTGGTGCTTACCGCAGGGGCGACCTCGCCCATTACCGCGCCCACCTTCGGCTAGAAGAGCAGCGCATCGTAGCAGGTCCAGGAGGGGTGAATGCCGCGCCAACTCTGAGCCTGTGGTGTTTTCTAGCAGGACCTGCTATGAAAGCGCTCGTAGATTTGGGTGTACGAAGCTGTCTCTTCACTAGTGGTACTCTATCGCCAATGCCTGCCATGGCGCGCGAGCTGTCTTGCCCCGGCGGACTGTCGTTCCCGCACATGCTCGAGAACGCGCACGTAATATCGCGCGACCGCCTTTGGATCGGTGTGGTGCAATGCGGCCCGAGTGGAGGACGGATGCTTGGTGACTTCCAGCGGCGCAGTGATGCGCGGTACATCAGCGATGTGGGCAACGCGTTATGCAACGTCGCGCGGCTATGCCCGGGCGGTGTTCTCGTGTTCTTTTCATCGTATGGGGCGCTAGACTCGCTGCGCCGCGCGTGGGAGGTTCCAGCAGCGGGCGGGGGACTCTCTGTGTGGCAGAGACTCGAGAGGCACAAAGAGGTGTTTGTAGAGCCTCGTGGAGCTGGCTCCGCGGAGGCTTTTCGAAGCTGCCTGACTGCGTATCGCGAGAGCTGCACGAGAGCTGTGGAAGCAGATCCAGTGACGGGAGAAACTGGGCGCGGCGGTCTTTTCCTTAGCGTCTGCCGTGGAAAGGTGCGTCCACATTTGTCTATATCCCATCCCTCAACATTTCAATATCTTTGACTCGCACTGACACCACCCCAAACAACAACAACAATCAATCAATTTTACTTTACTAGGCTTCCGAGGGTATGGACTTCAAGGATCACGAGGCGAGATGCGTGGTGATGGTTGGCATACCCTACGCAAGCGCATTCGATCCGCGCGTGAAGCTTCACCGAAGCTTCCTCGACGATCTGAGTCGGAAAGAGGCGCGAAATGCTGGACCTGGCGCTCCGGTGCGCCTTCTTACTGGTGGCGAGTGGTACCAAACAACGGCGGCGCGTGCGGCTAACCAAGCAGTTGGTCGTGTCGTGCGCCACGTGAATGACTGGGGTGCAATCGTCTTGCTCGACGAGCGCTTCGCGAATCACCCCATGCGACCATCGCTCAGCCGTTGGGTGCAGGATTCTCTAGCCACGTATCCAACCTTTGGAAGGGCTGTGGCGGGTTTGGCGCAATTTTTTCTCAAGCGCCGCCAGGAGAGCCCAATCGATGCAGCGGCTGCCCGTGCCGTTAACACAGCCCGCGAACATGCCATCGTTGGAGATGCCAGCCTTTCCGCATCTTCGATCCAACAACAACATCTGCACGAGCCCACGGCTTCGATGCCGCTTACGCAGGTGCATTCCATGCCGACACTTCGCGAGGCGAACACGGCGTCAGCTAAGCGCCCGCGACTTGCGGCGAGCCTTCAGAAGACCCGCGAGGAGGAGGGCGCGAAGAGGCACGTTGACGCTGCTGGTGGTGGTGCTGCTGCTGCTGGTCGTCAGGCTGCACCCGCTGGCGCGCCTGCCGCCGCCGCCGTAGTGTTGATGGGAGATAAGAATGCAAACTTGCAAGGCGTCGAGACTGCTACAGCTCGTCGCGAGGCGACGAAAAATCCCGCCCTGCAGCTCGTCGCGAAGATGAGGAAAATGCTTCCACCCGGAGTTTTTTCTGAGATCCAGGAGCTACTGCGTGGACTGAAGGCACACACGATACACTTCAAGTCGCTGATGAAGGAGTTGGCACGACTTCTCGTGGACGAGCCAATTCAGCAGCAACAGCCGCGCCAAAAGAGTTCCGTTGGATCAGCGGGTGTAGGCGGGGAGGACAATTCAGTCCATACCAGTTGCCAGTCGCCGTATCGTGACATTCTCGGCGACTTGTCTCTCTTCGTGCAGTCTGGGAGCAGCCAAGAGACGAGACTCAGGGCTCAGGCCTTTCAGCTCTTCTTGGCTGGCCTTGACAAAGGACTCTGTGGTAAGGACGCGGTGAAGAACGCGCTGAAGGAGGTGAGGAAGAAAGTCGAGGGGCGCCACCAGCAGCCTGCTCCTGGTGGTGCCGGTGGTGGTGGTGGTGGTGGTGGTGTCTCCTCCTCGTGATTCGTCGTGCGTGAAGATAAAAAGCGAAATTGATTTTTGCAAGTTACAATAAGCTGTAATATTACGATGTTTATTACTGGTAGTATGAACAGGTTGGTAGTATGTATGAACAAAATGAAGAGAGAAACCTTCCAAAACAAAATGCAAAGCTCATGATGATTTCATCATGAGGCGGCGGCGGCGGTGGCGAGCGGCACTGGCGTCGTGTCGGTGTCGTGCGACGACACGGGCGGAGGCGGCGGCGGTGTTGTCAGCGGATCGAGCGGCGGGTCGTCAGGCAGCGGCGCTGTAGTTTTTTCTTTTTTCGGTTTTTTCCAATGTTTTATTCTGGGCCCGGGGCGTTCGATCTGCTCAACAGGCTGTCCAAGCCTCTCCACAGCGGCAGGCTTGAGCGCTCCTGTCGGCGTCAAGCCTTTCCTGATCGCGAATTCGACAGCGGCGCGTGACCACGGCAAATTCTTGTGATAAGAGGCTGCAGCCTTCTTGGCAGCCTCGTCGGATGCCTTGCCGTCGAAATTGATGTCCTCCAACGAGAGTTGTTTGACGTGCACAGCTGCCGATCGCAATGTGTCTTCGATTGTGTCCTCAAAATTCAAGGCGTTGTAGACTTTTAGTCCACCTTGAGAGCGAGAGCCAACACCTCGCTCTCTTTCTGCCGTCGCGAATCTTGCCTCCATCAGCCCAAACCAAACGACGAACTCCTCTCTCGTGTGCGCAGCCTCGTCTTCGTCAGCATAGTTTCCAAGGAAGACATTCTCGCCGCTGAGACGCACTGTAGCCCGGAACATCTCCTTCTTGTCCTCCTTGCATTTGGTGGTGGTGGTTGCAACAGCATCAGCTTCAGCACCCTTACCGCCACCACCGGCGGCGGCTGTGGCGGCAAGGGGAGTGGTCTCCTCCTCGGCGGCGGTGGCAGCAGCAGCGGCAGCGTCGCCTTTGTAGGAGCGTATGCGAATTGTTTTGACGACGCCGATGTACTTCGACGACGACGACGAGCCTTTTATTCGCGGCACAGGGGAAGGCACCAATGGCGGCTGCGGCTTCGGCAGCAGAGACTGAAATGCGTCAGCCATAGAGTTTAGCGGATGAGGAGGAGGAGGAACACCAGGAAAACGTGGTGGAAGCCGAGGAGGAGGAGGTGGTGGCGGTGGTGGCGGTGGTGGTGGTGGTCCAACGTCCATCAGGTGCGACGCATCATGTAACTGGTCTTGCAGTGTCCGCTCGATCGCCATCGAGTCGTGCTGTTTTTTTTGCCGCTTTCTCGTTTTTTGACTTGGTCTCGTGCCGCCGCTCCTGCGTCGCTTCGTCGTTGCCCACGGTCGCGTCGGACAGCCCGCTGATTTGACGTCATCCTTGCTCGTCTTCATGATGTCCCACGCCTCGCTCCAGAGTTGGTCGAGATGTCCTGCGACCTCCGCAAGCTTCGCGGCATGTGTTCGGTTGTCAATGGCAACGCCATTACTCTCGAGCTCCTCGAAATCTTTCAGCACCTTGAGAACCGGGTGAGCACCCACGGGAACCAGCACGACGTTCTCAAACGATGGCGGGTGCACCGATTCGTTGGGCGAGTCGCGAATCGCCATCAGCTGCCACGCCGTGAGCCATTCCGTCTTACGCGTCTTCCCGTTCGCGATCCACTCGTTCAGGTAGCAGACGCGATACAGCAGGTCTTTGCACTTCGGCCTTATGGTTTTGGCGTGCGTGACCCGCCCGACGGAGACGTGGTCAACCTGCGGGGAGAACCGGCGGTGCACGATGCACCCCACGAACGGACCGTGCTTGAACATTTGTCCCGGTCCCGGCCTGAGCTGCTCCTGGAGCCATCCTTTCGTCGCACTCACCACCTCGGCGTCTGTCGCGTCCGTCGTTCCTCGCCGCCGCTTACGTTTCTGCTGCTCCTGCTGCTGCTGCTGCTGCTGCGAAGAAGATTGAGGAGGAGGAGGAGGAAGCTGCGAAGAGTGATGATGTTGATGCGCTGGCGTCGTTTCTCCTCCTCCTCCTGAACCCGATGGTGGTGGTGGTGCGAGTGCAGCAGCAGCGGTGGCGGCGTCCACCACCGCCACGAGCTCGTCATCATCATCAAACTGACGACACTGACGACGTTGAGACGGAGAAGGAGGAGGAGCCACCACCAAAGACGCCGACGACTCCAAAGGCAAAGTACTAGCAGCACCGGTGCCGGGAGCAGCGAGATGCTTAGGGTCCGGATTCATGATGTGTGCGGAACCGCCATTGACGGTGACGGATATGCCTCGAGGCACCAAGCCCCTTTTTACAGCGGCGGCGGTGAATTCCACGACGCCGACGCCAGGCCTCCATTGCTCCGTCGTCGGATCAGCCGAACCTCCTCCGGGGGGAACTGACGGCACGACTTGGGGTCGGGGAGGAGGAAATACACCACCACCACCAGAAGCACCACCACCAGAAGCAGACATTATATGATGATTGCACACACACACACGCAAAGTCACCAGCCAACACCAACACACAAGACAAAGACAAAGCGAGCCAAGACAAAGAGAGACAAGCGAGAGAGAATGCGTGTAAAACGAATCACAACAACAACAACAACAACAACAACAACACTAAAATGACACACACAACAGATAAAATGACACAAGAAGAAGAATAAAATGACACAACGATAAGCTGCTGCTGAGGACGTGCCAGTGAGGACGTGGTTTGAGGTGAGGTGAGGCGGCACCCAGTCCACTCAGGCAGGGGAGAAAGTGAGTGAAGTGAGAGGGGAGAGGAGGGCAAAGCAGGCTTTCCGAGTGAGTCAGGGCGAGTCTGGCGAGAATAGGAAAGGGCAAAGCGGAGGGCCGGGAACGAGTAGTAGTACTAAGCAGGTCCCGTCTTGGCCTAGGCTGTCACTTCAGTAGAGTCCAAATAATAGTCTAATGGGTCACTTCCTCTGGACTGGATCCTCCCCTCCCCTGTGCACAAGCCACCTGTCCTGTGCCTCTTTTTGGACAGGCTACCAAAAAGCGAGGAGGGTAGCAAAAAGCGAGGAGGTGGTTCGAACTAGATAGATTGCAGGATCCTGATGCCTGAAGGGTCGTGAAGGGTCGCGATGCCAGGGTTGCAGACCTTAGCCTGAAAACGGTCCAAATTGGCCTTGGCCGGGGAGGCTACTGGAATCAAGCCTTTCCTGTATTTGCATCCTGCTTGTGGGTGGGGTGGTTAAGGGTACCCTAGATGGAGTTCACGCGTGGCGTTGACTCTGCTTACCTTTAGCTGGCGTTTGGCTTTGTAGGCTGGCGTTTCCGTTTCCGTCTTTTTTC
This sequence comes from Pycnococcus provasolii, assembly GCA_938743325.2. Classification (NCBI taxonomy): domain Eukaryota; kingdom Viridiplantae; phylum Chlorophyta; class Pseudoscourfieldiophyceae; order Pseudoscourfieldiales; family Pycnococcaceae; genus Pycnococcus; species Pycnococcus provasolii. The sequence goes on along the minus strand of OW568900.1, from coordinate 386,256 downwards.
CCTCGCAACATCCAGGGAGCAGGCATGGCACGGCGACACAAACGCGCCGCTCGCCTCCCGATTCCCGAATCCAGGCAAGATACTACGGCGATCTCGGGCGAGATACTGTACTGTATTCTAAAAAAATGGGAGAGGGTAAGTACGTCCGTACCAGGTAGGAAAACCACAGCACAGGACGTAGAAGTACGCAGGATCCAGGCAAATCTTCAGGAGAGGCGACGTCGACAAAAAAAAAGAGAAAATTTATCCGCGCAAATCCCCTAGCTAGGGTTAGCCATTACCCTAACCTTGTCCTCTTCCCTTGCACCCCGCCTCCAGCGCGATGAAGCACGCGCCGCGCCGTGAGGCATGCCGCGCGGCGCGTTGATGCGCGCGTGCGCCTCGTGCGGAGCTCATTCGCCCAGACATCAGGGGTCCTACGCTAGGAACACCGCCCGTCACCGCACAGCCGCACCTCTCTCACGCGCGCGCGTAGTGTGCAAGGTGTGTTGATGTTAAGGTGTTAATCTGAGTTTAAAGTATGCCATATTAATTGGAAAGAGCGCGGGTAAAACGAGCATGGGCGCGGCTCGAACGCACTGGTCCAGGTAGTCGTCCGCTATGACAGCGAACGGGCTCGGGTTCGAGAACACGTGGTGATGCCGGTGCCTTGACCACAAAGGAGCAAGCGTGCTAGTTGGTTCGTGTGTTAGAATGTTAGTGCATTTGCTTGTGCGCCGTGGCTGGTTAGAGTATAGGTAAGACTTACTGGCCCATCCTGTGGTAACCCCATTCGAAAAAGTCGCACACAACGAGCACGAGAGCAGCACTCACAAACTCCGCAAGCATTCCATGCTCAGATACACCGCAGTAAGCCTTAAGTTTGCCTTGCGCTGAGAGGTAAAGCGCAGCCGCCGGGCAGAGCGTGGAGAGCGCTCCACAAGCCAGTGTTTGTCTGTTTTTCCCTCCTCACCGTCGTTGGCGCAGGATACTTTGGGTTGGACTTGAGTTTCCAAGTGTCGTACGTCGGTCGCCAGTAGTAAAATCTGAACGCGGCCGCGCTCATCGCGAGAATGAGCGGTATGGCGAGAAGCGAGAGTGCGGCCCACAGGTACACGAAAGACAGTGCGGCAGCTTGGTAGGATAGCGTGGCGCCGCCGTCTTCGTTCGTTCCCTTGGCGGCGTGCACTTGGAAGTGAGACGCGAGCGAGCACAGCGACATGACGAGCGAGCGTACTTACACTGCGCGGTTACTCAACCTTACGGCCAGCCCTGGTGGGGTCCACCGTGGCACTTTTCCTCAAGGTCCAAAACAGTAAAAAACGCCAAACGCGACGACGAAGACCAACAGGCAAAACGCTTGGCAACCCTAACCGTAACCCTAACGCTTTTAAGAACTAACCACTGCCGTTCTGGGGAGGAGCCTTTAGAGGTCCTCTATCGGCCAGACGAAGACGAACGTCACCTCGGTGAGGTCGACGAAGCCTTGCAGCCTGAAGAGACAGCGTAGGGTTAGCAACTAGGGTTGCTGTCTAGGGTTATGGCTAGGGTTGCTGCAACACTTACCTATTGACCTATTCCTACACCTCGGTTCTGGCTCTACCTCCGGGATCCCCCTTTGGACCAGATCTGCTTAGCTCGTGTGATTGGTTTCCCCAGGCAGCCAGGGCCTCCCCCACCGCTCGTCGTAAATCCCCTCCCCCATCCCAAAGCAAAGATATCTCTCCAAAGGATGCCGATGCCGCTAATAACCGCACAGCAGCGGCCGTGCTGTGCTCGCCTTCGCCAGGCGGCGGCGCACTGTAGTAACTCACCTGCAAGGACGACACCAGTGAGACCGTACTTCAACCACGAGAAGAACGGGAGGAGGAGGAGGAGGAGACCAACACTCACAGTTGTACCGCACGCGGCGGCAGGAAACTCCGATGACACGAACGATGAAGAGGAAGAAGACTTGCGCATGGAGCTCGAACGGGCGCTGGGGAAGAGTAAGAACAGTTCCACGCTCCCCGCGGTGGCGGCGGCTGCACAGCGCGTCGCGGAGGCACAACAGGGAACGGTCATTGCCAGGGACGACGACGGCGACGAAGAAGAGGGGGATGAGTACATACTCACGGGACCTCTCTTAAGAAAAATTGTGTTTGAGAAGTGGGGGGCAAGCTACGACGTTCGCATCAACAGGCGCAGAAACAGCCTCGGTCAACTCAAATTCTATGTTCAGGTCATGTGGAAATTTTTGGAGCAGAAGTCGTTCCCACTCACGGAGGATCAGTACGACGAACAGCTCGGGGCTGTCGCGGACTTGGTCACGGAGTGGGGTTGTGCTGAACACTTGCGCGACGAAATCGCCAAGACGAACAAGCGACCCGTTATTGGACACACCGTGGGAGGTGGTGCGAAGTGCGTGAGCATTCCGCTTCCCATTGAAGTTTAATCACACTACCGTAACAATTCAATTCGAACGAGTACGAACCTCGGTAAATACATCGAGGCGGTTGGGCACGATGATGCTTCCCGTGCCCAATTCGCCGGTTGGCGACAGCTCGGAGCCTTCGGAAGGCAAAAAGCAGCCAAAGCCATTGCGCTTTCTTGCTTCTTGCTATTATTGTTTTGTCACATACGCCTTCTCCCGCTCGTCTTCCGCGCCCATCCTGTAGTCGGCCCAGGACACGTACTTGTTATAGTTGTACGCCGTCAGTGCCCAAGCCGTTGCTCCAACCGTCAGCACTATCGGAGACTTCGTCGTGACTGTGCGCACCGTCATGAGTGACGCAAGCGTGCCCGCCGTTCCAGCGCACAGGCCGTGTCCCGTGACGTGGTTTTGCTGCGCGATGAGCAAAGACCCGACGACAAGTCCCGTCGCGAACGCCGACGACGCCATCACGGACGCGCGCGACTTGGCCCGCTGGTACGCGTACGCGCCACCGAGGTAGAGGAGCGCGCCGTACGCGAGGTTGACGTGCGTGGCGCCCGTGAAGTTGAGGTTGTCAAAGGGACCATGAGCACGCACGGTGCCGGAGCCGGAGCCGGAGTCGGAGTCGGAGGACATGCTGAGAGAACGAAATGTACCCGGTAAAGGTATGGTGGGCGTGAGGAACACAAGCAGGGAAAACCAACCAACCACGAGGAGGAATCCAACCCCTAACTAACTCAGAACGAGGCTGATTAGGGGTTGGGCAAACGCCGCCCCCCCAAAGCCAAAGGCCCCCCCTTTTTCCCCCTTTCCCCCTCCTCCCCCTCCATCTCAACCTCATCTCCACCTCGTCCTGTCCCATGGCCGTGGCCATGGCGACAACAACACAAGCGCTCAGAAACGGTCTCTCAACCGCACTCTCCCTCGTAGGTGGCGCGCGATCCATCAGTAGCTGTGCACAAGCATCCCTCCCTTCTTTCACCGGCGGACCCCTGAAATCTATGACACATGTGCCACTTCGCCGATGCGTCGCGTCGTCGGCATCGGCATCGGCATCGGCGGCGGCGGCTGCATGCGCAGCAAAGCAGAAGCAGGAAGCGACGCAGCAGCAGCCGGCGTGGGCAGTGGACGCGGCGGCGGAGGCTGCATCGGCGGAGGCTGCCGAGCTGCCACCGCCGTCGGCGGTCGAGCGTGCGATCAGCACGGTGTTCACCGCGGTGGGAGCGACGGCTGCAGTCATGGGTACAGCACTCGGCGTGTCGTACCAGATTTACACGGTCGACGAACTCGACAGCATGGCAGACGCGCGATATGGAACAAGACCAGATATCGCGCCTCCGCCACCACCGGGCACGCCGGGCGCCGTGCCAGACAGCAGCGGCGGCGGCGGCGACATGCGAGACGTGGGTTATGCCGAGCTTGCCGTGCGAAAGTTTGTCGACATACGACGCTGGATGGACCACACAATCAACTACTACAAGGAGCCTTCTGCCGAAAAGCTGCTCCCTGACCTGCCTGAGGCATATCGTGCGCACGCACGCACGCTCGTGCTGGACCTCGACGAGACGCTCGTGCACAGCGACTGGACGCGCGCGCGCGGCTGGCGTGTGTTCAAACGGCCGGGGGTGGACGAGTTCCTCAACAGAATGAGCCAATTCTACGAACTTGTCGTCTACACGCACCAGAATCACACTTATGTCGAGCCAATCATGGATCGTCTCGACCCGCAGAGGCGGGTCACCTACCGCCTTGCACGCGACGCCACGAAGTACTACAACGGGACGCAGGTGCGAGACCTTTCGCGCATGAACCGCGACCCGTCGAAGCTGCTTTACCTCACGAGCGACCCAAAGACGGCTCTACTTCACCCTGAGAATACGATTGTCATCCCGCCGTTCAAGCAGGTGTCCGACGAAGGTGGCGACGACGACACCGCGCTTCTCGACATCATGCCATTCCTCGAGATGGTGATCAAGACGAACGCGCCGGATGTGCGCGCGGTCGTGGCGAGCTATGAGGGCAAGGATGTCATCGTCGAGTTTCGAAAACGTGCGGCTGCTCTACGAGAGAAGCGCGAGGCCATGGCGAGCCAGCTCAAAAACAAGGGCGGATTAGCAAGCCTGCGATTTGGACGGGCGGGTGGCTAGAGCACTCCATAATCATAGCAAAAAAGACATCTTTTTTCTCCTATTACTGCCACCATTGCACTACTGTGTCCTCCTTCGCGACATCTTCGCCACCTTTGGAATCGTTGTTGATTTTGTTGTCGTTGCCATCATTTGCAGCGTCTGTTTCGATGAGTGCGGCATCGATCGGGTCATTCGGGATCGAAACTCCAGCTGCATCATCATCACATGTTTCTTTCATCGACATATCATCGACGTGCTCACCACTACCACTCCCCGCGATGTCGTCATTCTCGTTTTTTTTCTCTTGTTGTTGCTGTCGTCGTCGTCGACAGCGCATCCTGGCAAAGAATCTCCTTACCATGCTCCCGAGATCTTTTAGGGCGATGCCAAATCTTGGCCACGCACCAACAGACGAGATGCCGCCAATGAGTGCGCCCGCACGTCGCGAGCTTAAGCTTCCGCTAAAGAAAGCGATTCCTAACACGGGCCAGAGAGGATAGCTGAATTCGTCGTCAAGAAGTTGCTTGCTGCTGCTCGGCGTTGCCTTGGACCTCCTCTTCTTTTCACCGTCACCGTCTTCTTCTTCTTCTTCTTCTTTTTCTTCTCCGGGAACGAGCTCTGCCGGCGGCTCATCGTTGTCGCCACCAGCACCGCCCCGGGTCGTTTCTGCAGCCTCCACGACAATACGCGCCGCTCCGAGTCTTGCGAACATCGCCAGCAAAGAAAGGCAGCAGAGGCTGCAAGCAGCAGACGTTTTGCAGTCGGCAGGATTTGGCTGGTTGTTGTTGTTGATTATTTTTTCTTCTTTTTTTCTTTCTTTCGGCCCGGACTGCCGAAGGAAATGATTCATCATTTCATTTCATTGAACCCCGAATCTCAATTGAGAGTTGTGACAGACAGATATATCAGTAGGTCGTTGGGCCTGAATGAATTTCAAAACTAATAACGCGCCGCGCATTCATTCATTCTTCCATTCATTTGGTTGGTTGGTTGGTGCAGCACTAGTAATTTAATGGCGTCGTCGCCCACGCGTGGAGAAGGAGGAGGAGAGACGATACGGCGGATACGGCGGCGGATACGACGGGATACGACGGCTGCCAAGGCGGACGTTTGTGGCGAACAAATGATGACACCATTGATGATAACGACGACGCAGAACAAGAAGAACCAACCACAACCACAACAACCAGAGGAGACACCAGCTCGGGAGGAGTTACTGCCAATGCCTTCGTCGTCAAGTGACGGATATGTTTACTATACACCGTATGAAACTTCAGCAAGCACAGGTGACAACAACAACAACAACAACAGCAGCGGCGGCAGCAGCAGCAGCAGCAGCATTTACAAGACTGCTTATTGCTGCTACGATTCTAGCAGTGGCATCGATAAGGAGGAGGAGGAGGAGGGCGGCGGCGGCGGCGGCGATGACGACGACAACAACGACGACGATCGTGTCCATCACAACGATGATCATGAACAGCAAACAACACCGACATCATCGTTACCTCCTACTGCTCTGGCACTGCATATGCTCGCTTCGTACGGCGGTGGCGCAGATGTCCTTGCACAAACTTCTAGCAGCAGCACCGATAAGCAGGAGGAGGAGGAGGAGGAGGACGACGGCAGCGGCGGCGAAGGTGTCCACCACCACGATGATCACGAACAGCAAACAACACCGACACCATCGTTACCTCCTGCTGCTCTGGCACTGCACATGCTTGCTTCGTACGGCGGTGGCGCAGATGTCCTTGCACAAACATTCCGTGGCTTCTGCCCAGCGATGCGAGTCAGGAAAAAAACGACGGCAGCATCGCGGCAGCCAGGAGGAGGTTCTGCGCCAATTAGGCGTAGACACACAGATCTATCGTCGTTGAATTTTTTACCTCGCCACATGATGAATGATGCCGCCACCATGTCGCCACCGTCGACGACGACCAACCGCAGTCTTCTCGCTCTCGACGTGAAAGCTGTGGCACGCTTCATGCATGCTGCTTTGCATGATGTCGTCACGGACATTGCGGAGGCTCACGAGCTTGCGGAGGCCCTCGTGGAAGCGATCGGCACAGACGAAGGGCAGCTCGAGTGGAATAGCCTGGCGAATGGACTGCGTTTGTTTGGCTGCGTCTTTTCGAAGGCAGTGCAAGAGGAGGATTCCGAAACACCGCCATCTACTCATACGAGCAGCAATGTTGGAAGTGGAACGAGGAAGGTACCACCGTCTACGATAAGCAGTTTTGCAAGCGACGTCGCTCCCGCACCCGTGCAGCGCACGGCGTTTCGCTCAGCAGCGCAAATGACCACGCCGACTGCCGCCGCTGACTACGAGTTAGCGGTAGACAGCAGCATTGCGAGAATCGGCTCTGCGACTCTCCATGCCGACTCAGCCGTCGGCGTTGGCGTGCTGGCGGCGGCGCCGGTGGCAGAGGAGGAGGAGGAGGAGGGGGCGACGCAGCGAGGTGTGGCGGCGGCAGAGCACGAAGTGGAGGAAACAAGCTCGCATTCGCCACGTATGACGCCACGGCCTTTTCTTGGGCGCAACCTTAGTCACCTGGGATCCGAGCCGCTTGCGACGGCGACGTATGCAGGCACGGTGGCTGCCACTTGGCGTCAGCACTTTGCCGCACCAGATGCCCAGTCACCGCAGTGGTCGTACAGCGCACGGTACGGCGGCCTGCGTCGCGTCATCAAGTCACATTGTTTGCACGCGTCCAGTGCGTTTGGCCACCTCACCACCGTGGAAGCGCAGCTGGCTCGGCAAACCGCGCCACGTCAGCTCACTTTGCTGAGCCGATCGTCCACGCCGCGCTTTCCGTTCGGCAAGCTGTGGGTGGTTGACCGTCGTCTCGAGCTGAGTGAGGAGCAATCCCCTGATGATGGTGGCAAGGTGGTGGTGCACGCTCGTCTGTGGGCTGGTCTTAAGGCGACGACGCCGTTCGACGGTTTCGCCGCCATCAAGGCTGCCCTCGGCGGCGCCGTTCTTCGCGACGACTGCACGAGCTTCCTCGCGCGCCTATCACCAGGCGCCTGAGATCCCTCATTCAGTAATGAAGTTGCACATTAGTTTGTCCCCCCAACGGTCGTCCATTCACGTCATTCACTTTCACCATTCAAGCCATTCGAGTACCGGTGCCATTCCCTTCGCGTTTTTGTTCCTACTCGGCGCAACACCGTACCGGGTAGTCGTCCTCGTAAAGGAACCGCTCTCACAAGTTTTCGTCTAACCTTACTCATAGTCTGCCAGGTTTTGCCCAGGTTGGAAACCCTCCGTACGAGTGGGGACCCACCCTTAAACCTGGTCTTGCCCCAGGGAGTCCCATACAAACGTTTCGGTGCTAAGGTTAATTGCTTGCTCCTACAGTCCCCACCCAAGCTCGGCCTACATTAGTCTATGTACAGTAAAAAGTACAGTACTCCAAGTCCTGTTGGAACCGTTTGGTAGGAAGTAAAGGTAGGCCGATTGGGGCCCACCCCACCCGCCCAAGGCCGAGAGCCCAAGGCGCCCAAACGCATTCCTCCGATCGAGAATCGAGATCGGCCCTTATTATTTTAAAATCCAACAACTTCCTCATCTTAATCCAACATTATTAGCCTTCCTCATCTCTCTCTCTCCAAGGCCTCCTCCGCCTATCAGAGGTTTCAGAGCCGCCTCGTGCACGCCTCCCGCCTCCCCCTCCCCTTGCAGCCTCCCTTCCCTTCCCTGGCATTGAATTAAGGTTAGTCCCCGGGGGCTGGAAATGAGGCTGGGAGTGAGGGATCATCCCCTTTGATCAGCCCCTTTCCTTTCGAGCCTTGGTCTCGCTTCATCAACCTCGCTTTTAGCCATCCCATCCCATCCCATCCCATCCGGCCATCCATCGGCGAAGAGCTTGCTCGCAGATTCCCTCTTAAGGGGCCCCACTTACTTCACCTTCACCTTTGAGTAAATATAACCTCAAGTCAACAGTAAGCACTTGATCATGGAGCGCTGCTTACAACAACATACAAAGACAACATGTTTGTCGCGAAAGCCCGCTTCATCATCACCACCATCGGCCGCCGGCCGACGCACGAAAACACAACGACGACAACAAAACAGCAACGCAGCAGCCTTATCCACAACGGACACGACGCGACGACGCGTCGTCGTGCACGCCGCGACGGACTCGCCTTATGTCGCTAGCGCAGAGAACGACGCTGTGGCGGCGGACGCAGAGGCGGCGGACTCGGCGGCGGCGGAGACGGGAACAAAGCCGTGCTGCGCATCACACAACCACGAGTCTACAACACCAACAGATGGCAACAGTGACGCACCGCCGGCGACGACGGCGTCAGTTGCCGTATCCACGAAAAAAGTCGCGCTCGAAAGCGACTCAAGCTTGCTGGTCGGGGACGGGTACAACTTCAACGGCGTCTTCGCCGCGCTGGGGGCGGTGGTTGTTGCAGGCGGCGCCTGGTTCTTTGTAGACCAGCAGAAGAAAGGTGGCGCAGACGACTCGTTAAAAGCGGAGGAACTTGCTGAGCAGGAGCAGGAACACCAGTCTGCTCGCCTTCGCATTCGCCAAGCGGCCGCCGTGCAGTCTGCGATCAACTACGCGCGCATGGCAAATCACACGCGCGCGCACGTGGAAATTGAGCGCGCCATCGACGTGCACACCGAGTGCCGACGAAGCGTGCTGACAGATGCATTTCAGAGTGAAGATGTTGAGCGAGTCTACAAGCTGGCCGCGAAGCGTCTCTCGACCACCACGCAGTACCCGCGCATGATTCTCTTTCGCAAGCTGCTCAACATTTCCGACGCGGACGGCGAGAGGCTCGAGGCGCAGGCGGCGGACGAGCAGAAGGGTTCCTTCGTCATTTGAGGTGGAAGAGAGATGCGAAATGTGGTTCCGGTTTTTTTGAAGATTTCTCAAGTATATACCAACTAGATAAATAGGACGAGTAAGTGAATACAGGTACAGCAACAAATTTGTTTTTTGCAATAATGAGTGGTCAACATCGGTTGGTTTCGGTTTGGTTTCGTTACTATATGTTCATCATGTATTACAGACCCTTGGACTGAGAGGCCAACAGTTTCAGAAGTTGTTTCGCCCACCTGTCTAGTGCGGCATACTTTGCATCCGCGCTGCTCGCCGCCGCCGCGGCGGCGGCGGCACGTGGGTCGTCAGCCGCACCAGCACCTGCTGCGGTGACGGCGATTGGCGCCTTTTTGAATGACAGTACGCCAGTCACCTGGTCGAGCTCGCCGCCGACGAGTCGTCCGTCGAGGATGAGGTCAACGACGAGCTCCTCAACCGCCGCAACGGACACATTGAGCTCGTCTGCAAGAAATGCGAGCGTCAGGCTCGTGTACGGCTGCACGAGTCTCAGCACAACTGACGTGCGCACGTTGCGAAGCAGATCCTCGACGTAGTCGCGAATGAAGGCATCCCCCAATATGGTCTCACCATCACGTCCTCGGAGCACGCGCTCGAACTGCGCGATGTCGTTCTGACCGTACGCCTCGACAAGGTTTGTCATTGCCACAATCTCCGGATCGTGCTTGTACGGCTTCGCCTCCTGCGCGTCGAACGGGTCCACCTTGCTTTCCATGAGCATGGAGGCGAGCACGAGGTACTTGAGGCACGAGATGCGCCTGCGCTCACCAGCCTCGTCGTAGCTCTTGAAAGCCTCAAAGAAGTCAGTCGCTGCCATATCCCAAGATCGCTCGTCCATGTGCATCTTCCCGCCGCACTCACGTATAATGCCCATGATGCGAGGGTGAGGTATGGCGCTTTTGACGGTGAGCGCTCGGCGGTACAGCTCCTTGAGCTTCTTGTGATCCTTCCTCTCCGTGTGCATTTTGATTTCCACCGCAAACACCTCCAGCAGCTGCGTTCCTTTCTTGTGGTCTTCCGTCCCGTCCTCGAGTCGGCACGCCTTGTGCAGTTCCTTGAGCGTTCTCGCCATGCGCCCGAATTCCCTTTGCGTGAACCACAGCTCGCACAGCTTCAAGTTTGTCTTGAACCATAGCCTTTCGTTGTGAGCGTTCGGCTGCTTGAGCGCTTCTAGCGTGAGTTCGTAGAACGACTTCAAGAACGACCCCGAGCCGCCGCCGTCCTGTATTGTCGTTCCCACCGGCGGCGTGCTTGCTGCTGCTGCTGCTGCTGCCGGTGCAGGCGTCGTCGTCGTCGTCTGTACGAGTTGTCCCGCCGGCGTCACGGAGACAAAGTCGAGCACCGAGTTGACAACTTTCTCCGCATAGTTTCGCGTGACGGCGCCTGAGATGTACTCGAGGAGTCGGCGGTACGCCGCGAGACTCTCCGGCGAGTTTCCCAGGCGGTGGTTGATTTTGACGATGTTGCGCAGAGCCTTGAACCCCCACTCGCCCTTCGCGTCCCCCTCCATGTCCACGACACTTTCGAAGCCACTTAACGCTTCGCTCCACTCGCTTTCCTCCTTGGACGCCTTGGCGTTGTAGTACGCGTTCTCGACGTCGACGTCCGTGTCGTCCTCGTCGTCGTCGCTGTACTCGAAGCCGTAGTCCATGTCGTCGTCCATCTTAGTGTCGCGCTAAATGGAGAAGAAGAAGAGGAGGAATGACCTAACCGGTAAAACTTCGCAACGCCACGGGAACAAAAAACAGGTTTCAAAACCCCGAAACGGAACCGCTTTTAGCAAACCAACCCCGAAAAACAATCTCCGGGGTTGGATCCCCCAGACCTCTATTGGACCTAGTATCATCGTGTTATCAAATCTCGTGATTTCGGATAACAAAACCCCCTCCCCTCATTCATCTTCATCTGCCCCCCATTTTCACTTTTTGTCCCGTCATTTGCGCACATCATCATAAATGGCCATGGCCCCCTCCTCCCGTCTTGGACCCGTTGCTCAAGTCTCCCTTCATAACGGATTTCGGGTCTGCTCTCTCCGTCGTCGTCGTCATGTGAAGACCTATGCTGCGAAGAGTGAAGGCATGATCACCAAGTTGGCGCGCGTCTTTTCGGAAAAGGCCAAGTCGGACTACGAACGCGTATTCGGGGCGATGGATAAAACGCGAGAACGCTTGAGTGTCGCAGACGAACTGTTCACGTACTGGCAACTAGACGAGTACGAGGAGGCGCTCGAGGAACTCGAGGACGTACTGCTCACCGCGGACTTTGGGCCGAAGACTGCCGCACGCGTATGCGACAGCCTCAGAGTGGAAATCAAGGCGGGAAAGGTGAGCGACGGAAGTGAGGTCAAGGCACTGCTCAAGGAAAACATCAGGCAAATACTAACCGCGCCGGCAGGAGAGGGGGGCAGTGATAACCCGCTCTCATTCCCCGATGACGCTGAGGTGGGTACCGTGCTCGTCGTTGGCGTCAACGGCGCGGGAAAAACTACCACCATTGGAAAGCTCGCGCACAGGCTCACTTCGCAAGGTGTGGCGGTCGCACTTGCCGCGGGTGACACGTACCGTGCCGCAGCCACCGAGCAGCTCGTGGAGTGGGGAAAACGAACGGATAGCCCCGTTGTCGTGAAGCGCGGAGAGAAGGAAAAACCGCCAGCGCTGCTGTACCGAGCTCTCGAGGAAACGCTCGCGGCACACAAAAACGGCGAGGGCACGGACGGGTACGCCGACGTGCTCGTGTGCGATACGAGTGGGCGCCTGCACACGAATTACGATTTAATGGAAGAGCTCGGCAAATGCCAGTCGAGTATGCAGAAGGTGATGCCTGGATCGCCGCACGAAACGCTGCTCGTGCTCGACGGAACCACGGGGCTGAACATGCTCAACCAGGCGAAGGAATTCGCTAGCTATGTGAACTTAACTGGGCTCATCCTCACGAAACTCGACGGAACAAGCCGCGGAGGTGCCGTGGTAAGCGTCGTAGACGAGGTGGGCGTGCCAGTGCGTTTCGTCGGCGTTGGAGAGAAGCTCGAGGACCTGCAGTCCTTTGACGCGGATAGCTTCGTTGACGCCATCCTGCCTGCGGGAATCTAAGATCGCTCATTCAGTAATGGAGTGTACTTTAGTAACCAATCAAAAAACAAATTCAATCATGTGAACGATACATGTACACTTTACACATTTCCTTTCTTTTCACCAAACTAATACTTCACGAGAAGTAGGCGATTTTCAGGGCTCACCTCGCTTGATACGTATTTCACAACATTCGCATGTGCGCCGTTTCCCAGCGTAGCCTCGCACCATCGCCTTCTCGCCTCGTCGAGCACCCACTTGATCATCGTTCCAAGTTCGAGTCGGCGTGCCGGCGCAAGCTCGCGGGAAACTTCACGCAACACATCGGCGATCGTCGAAGGCGCGGTAACTCGCACATTGCACTCAGCCTCAGCCTCAGCCTCGTCTTCGGCTACGCGCTTCGCAGGCAAAATGGGTGGCGTGGGTGGTTGTGGCGCTCCGCCGTGCTGCCCCGAAGAGCCGTCCACAGCCCAACTCGAAACGCGCTTGAGACATTCGAATAGCCCACATTCCCGCGCCACGCTGTTCATGTGCGTTGGGGGAAAGATCTTTTCACGCAGGTAGCCCACACCAACGAACTCGTCGTACGAGCATGCATGATGGCAGCATGTGGCGATTGCCACTCCACTCAATCGACCGACACCCACACCAACGGCACTCTTCGGTGCCTCCGTCTCGGCAAGGCGTGAGGCGGCGACAAGAGCGTGGTCTGTTGCAACACCGCAGAGATGTTTGCCACAAACTGCGACTCGCTCTCCCTGAGTTGACGGTGGCAGCTGCGTCTTAAGCACGAAGCCGATGTCGACATCCGCTGCATCGCCACGAGCACGGACGAGCGAAATGTTCTCCGTTTCTTGCTTTCCCATGAACCGTTCCGCCTTGAAGCGGTATGCACGTCGCTCGACGAGCACGAGCGCACGTGAGCCAAGCACATAGCACGCGTGCGCAAGGTACCCACGACCTGCTCCAACCTCTACGCACGGGTAGCACCGCTCCGCCATTTCGCAAGGTGGTGGCAGCATGCCAGCTTGCCTCATGTGCGACGCGATGGCTAGCCTTTGCGCATCCATCCGCGCATCCGTGGGTTCACTTTGCGACGATGTCGACGTCGTGGACAGAATCCGGCCCGCCTCCGGCGGCACATCCACTTCCGTAGGCGCGGCGCTTGCCGACGTATCTGCCGCAAAGCACGCTTCGACGTTGCGCAGCATCACGCGCACATCATCCAGTGTAGGAACTTGGTGTTCGCCGCTTCCTTTGCTCGCGTCGCCGAGACGGTTAATGCCCTGCCGGTACCACGGCTGTGCCTCCTGCCTGTGCTTATTGCTTGGGCACACAAGCACGTGTTTTTGCACTTCGTCTTCATAGATGGTGTGCGACGGATCCAGCGGGCACGGCACGCGTCGTCTTTTTTGCTTACTTTGTCTCTCTGCAACCTGACCGTGTGAATTCGACGTTCCCTGTTCGTGCTTGTCGTTTTCAGGCGACTGGTGCGCACCGCAGTACTGCGAGTCTGACGTCGCCGCGAGACGGCAGCACCTATTTTTGTGCGGTAAGTAAAACGCGCACGTGTTTGCGTCCACGGCTGCGCGTATGCACGCTTCGCGTCTCCGCCTGGCGTCTTCCTCGACTCTGCGCGCGTCGTCGGGGGAACGGCGCCTGTGCCCACCCCTCGACTTGCCACAGCGAGCTGCACCTGGTGGTGACAACGCACCAGCGGGAGCTCCGGCGGCGGCGTCCATGAACCAACAAGGGAGGGACTGCGACCCCCTAAGAGGAGGAAGGTGTAACCCTAACCTGGTGTAAACCCTAACCCATTCCCTTCTCTTCTCTTCTCCCATAGCCTTCGCCCTCTTTCCACCTTCACGAAGTATGTCGTCGTGTTTGGTGGTGCAGGTGGGCCAGTGCGGGAACGCGCTCGGCGCCGCGATCTTCGACGCCATCGCAAACGACAGAGCGGCGCAGATGCAGCGTGACGAACACGTCTCACGTGTTGATGACGGCCAGTCGTCCACGACGTTTGCTAGGAAAGCAACCGCAGAAGAAGGACTCGACGCGGACGCCTTCTTCTCACTCGTCAGCACGCCGTCAGCCGCGCGAGGTCGAAGGCGAGTCGAACCCGTCGCGCGGGCGGTGCTCGTTGACACAGAGCCAAAGGCACTGGACGACGCGATGAGAATAGGAAGGGGGAGGTGGAGCTACGACCCGAGCAAGTGTGTCGCCGCGGAGGGCGGCGCGGGCAACTCGTGGGGACGCGGATTCCACCACATGGCGGGAGGCGAAGCCACTGACGACGGCGCCGAAGGGGGCCTGCTCGCTCCCGCCCTGGATGCCGTGCGCCACCAAGTGGAGCGGTGCGACAGCGGCGTACACGCCATCGCACTGCTGCAGTCCGCCGCGGGGGGAACTGGCGCGGGACTCGGTGCACGCGCCGCGCAGGCGCTGCGCGACGAGTTTCCACGGACATGCCTGACTAGCTTTAGCGTGTGGCCCGCAAGCCAGGGAGAAGTGTCCGTGCAAGCTTACAACGCGTGCTTGAGCTTAACGCACGTCGCCGACGCCGCCGATGCGGTCGTGCTCGTGCAGAACGACGCACTTAGCAACCTGTGCCGATCGTGCTACCAACTGTCGCGCCCAAGCCTTTCCGACCTCAACCAGGTGGCGGCTCGCGCACTCGCCCCCGCACTCCTTCCCGCGTCGCTGCTCGAGCGCACGTCGTCGCAAGCTTCGCCGCTCGCGTACGCGGCGTCGTACCGCCCACCACGCCCGATGGCGTGGCTCGACGAGGCGGCGACACACCCATGGTACAAGCTCCTGCAGGTGCGGTCGCACCCGCATCTCAGCGGCGCGTCGGCTTCGTTCGAGCGCTTCAGCTTCGACGCAAGCTCGCGCGCTCTCATGCGCATGCACGCCAATTCGGCGTTTGGCGATGTCGCCCTAAGGTGGGGAGACAAAACCGTGGAAGGGTCGCCCAAGGCTGTGCATCTTCACCTTTGCCTGCGCGGATATGGCTCGGATGACCCGCGTGCTCACGCAAGCGCTTGGTCTGCTCTTGCCGCTTCGACGGAACGCAGAACATCGGCATCGAGCGGTTGGCCAATCTCGTCAGTGGCGTACGGAGGAGCAGACCGCGCACCGCCCGGCGCGCACGTCTGTGCGCGCACATCGTCGTCGTCGTCGCCGTCGTCGCCGTCGTCGCCATCTGCGGCTTCCGGCGACACGGGCGTTGCCGTGTTGGTTTCCAATTCTTCGGACGTCGTCGAGCCGTTGCGTCGCGAAGCGGAGCGCGCACGTCGCCTGCTTTGCGCGCGTGCGTTCGTTCACCGCTACGAGTCTGACGGCGTGGACATTGATAGCCTTCGATGTGCCGTGGACGGCGTGGACGCACTCGTCGACCGATACGACGCCTTGTAAGTTGTAAGAAACAATTTGTTACATTGTGGTGGTAGCGGTGGCGGAGTTAACCACCTGTTGGTCGGCTTGGGTGTCGGCTTGGTTCCGCTTCGTCGTCGTGGTGGTGGTGGTGGAGGTGGTGGTGGTGGTCGTGCTCGCGTTCGCACTCTCGTTCTCGTACTCCAAGAACAGCGTGATGGGACCGTCGTTCACCAAGCTGACATCCATCTTCGCACCAAACACGCCGTCTTTGACGTCCGACTCAAGCTTTAACTTCTTTTTCAAAATCGCCTTAAACTCGTCATAGAGTTCTCTCGCCTGCGTGGGCGCCATCGCGTGGTGCCAGTCGGGTTTGTTTCCTTTCCTGACATCGCCGTACAGCGTGAATTGCGAAACGCACAGGACTTCTCGCTGCGATCCTTGTTTGGTAACAGACTCGTGCCACGGTTTCGATCCGTCGTCTGAAGGCCAGATGCGTACGTTCGCAACTTTCGACGCGAGTTTCTCCGCCTCAAGGCGCGTATCTGTGTCTCGAATGCCGACAAGAAGGAGCAGGCCCGGTCCTATGCAAGAGACTTGTGAGCCTCCTGAGACAGACACGGACGCGCTGGAGACGCGCTGGAGCACGCAACGCATATGCGCAACACGGCAACGGCCACGGCCTCTGACGGCGTCGGCAAGGAGCAGTCAAGGAGGGAGCTGAGGTTAGGGGTTGGTGGGCTCGCGCGTCGCTTTTGTTGCGTGGCTGTTTGCGCCGCTGAGGCGGGGCGTCGGGGCGAGCGATGCGATGGCGTAGAAGAATGCTGTTTGATGGTAACCCCGAGTTAATTAGGGGTACGGTTCGCCCTAATAACTCCCTAGACTATCGTAGTCTATCCGTAAGTACAAGGGTAGGGCCTCTCCCTCCCCCACCACCAGGGGATCCGATCCCCCAAAGTCCAAACCGAATCCCCCGATCTCTTCTCCCCGGCCCAGGGTTGGGCGTTTGGTTTGGGCCAGGGATTCTATTCGCCCCTCCCCTCCCCTCCCCTCTCGAGCCCGGCCAACCACTCCCCCTGGCTGCCTGGGTCCCCTGGATACCCGGGTGCTTGATGGCGACGAAGATGGCCACCTCCTCAGCCTCAGCCTCAGCCTCAGCCTCAGCCTCACGCTCGTGTATGCGTCCGCGTGGTCCTCGTCATTCCTCATTATCGTCTTCGTCTTTGCGGTCTTTGCGGTTTGGTTGGTTAGGTAGGGCTAGGTTGGGTGTTCCCTCAATATCGCAACTTGGCGTCTGCTTCGCCGTCGAATCGTCGAAACCTACCGCCGCCAGCCAGACAGATGCAGATGCAGATGCAGATGCCGCTGACAGTGTGGACAGTAACCTAACAGGGGCTGCCACGTTGGAGCCGCTCCCTCCCATGACGGATCCGGAAAACCTACAGAGGCCAGCTCGACTCCACGCTGTCGCAGTCAGCCGATGCGACGTACGCGACGCACACCTCGCAACGCCATTCGACCTCGACGCCTACATGCGACTTCCCGTCGAACAGTACACGCTCAGCGTGCTCGAGGCGGGAACGCTCACCAGGTACGAAGGACAGCCAGGAAGGTTCCGATTCCAGGTGCCACGCCTGCAATTTTTTAACGTGTGGGTGGAACCTGTCGTCGACGTGTACGTGCGCGTGCCGGAGGCGGACGACGAAACGCCGGAGGTGCTGCTGCGCTCGGAAGGGTGCTACATGTACGGAAGTCCAGCGTTCGACAAGCTCAGGCTGAATGACAAGTTTCACATGGAGTTTGAAACGCGCGTGCGAGCACGCACCTCCGGAAGGCCGACGTTCGCCGACGACGAGGACGGCGAGACTTGGAGTGCGAATGGCGAGATTGAAGGTGGGCGCGGGGAGCTCCTCGCAAGAAGCGAAATCAACGTCGCTTGCGAGGTGGTTGCTCCTTTCCATCTCGTGCCACGCAGGGCACTCGAAAAGACGTGCAGCGCAGTACTAAACGGACTCATCAAGCTTCTGCTACCGACATTCGTTGCGCAGCTACGAGACGACTTTGGCATCTGGGCAACTCATCCCGAGGCGAGGAAAGCGCGCGTTGAGAAAGCCGAGCGGGAGTATGGCAAAACCTGAGATCCTTCATTCAGTAATGAAACGCTCGTTTTTGCTCATGGCGCAGGTGATATTGAAGGTAGTATCACTCTATCAGGGCGCTTTCGTAAGCGTAGTGAGGGCTCCACTTGCGTTTCTTGTCGCTGTTGCCGTCGCTATCGCCACCAACAGTGCATCAACACAACGACTCAAGGGTCACATCTGCTACCCTACCTACCACTAGATGTCATTACTACGATATGATTGTCGTATTACGTATCTTATTATATTACTATGAATATACGATTTTCCCGTGTCAATTTCTTCCCAATGTTCACACTCGAACATTTCGTCAAAACACTTGCCTCCATGCTGCTCAATTGAACGCTTCTCATTCCCCTCCCATACCAGGCATCCTTTACACCACCACGTGGAGGAGGACGCCAGTCGTCGCCGCCGCAACGAACATAGTGGAAGCAGCACACGTGCCACCCGAGGTCTCCGGCGCCACCTTGGTCGTCTTGGCCGGCGGTGCCGAGGTCGTCGTCGGTGGAGCCTTCATAATGGTTTTGTACGCAAACAAAAATCCGTCAGAGCCAGAAATTGGGCAGCACTCCGACCCGTCGGTCATGCAGTTCAAATCTGGGCTGATACGTGTCGTTTCACACGTGGCATTCAAGCCAATGACCACCTTCTTAGGTGCCACCAGCACCTTCATGACTGCGCCGTCGTCGCCCATTTTCATGTCCACGCACTTACCGCTCTCAGCCGTCGCGCTTTTGGGGGTTCCCGCGAACGGGGTCGTGCACGCGCCGTCCGCGAAGAACGTCATGTCCACCGACAGGGGTGCGCACAGCGGCTCGCATATCTGGCGCATCGGGGGCGGACACTTTGGTTTCTCGTTGCCGGCGCACGGCGGCGGTTTCATGTTGCTGCATAGGGGCGGGAAGCTCATGCCGAGCGGTCCGCCAGGGCACATCATCGACGGCGGCGCAGAGCCGAGCTTTCCCATTGCCTTGATTTTTATGTCCTTGAACGCCGGCCTCTTGGCAAAGGCGGCACTGAAGGTGCCGTCGTCACGCGCAGCCGCAAGCTTCTCGAACACGTCGTAGCTCAAGGTCTCTTTCACCTTAATGCGGTAGTCGACATTGTAGGATGCGTCACCCTCGAATTCTACCGTGAGTTTGTCATCCACAAACACCATGCCCTCCTCGGTTGGCGCATCCAAGACGCACACGTTGGCAGTGCACGTGAGTCCCGTCGCGCACATGTCCGTGCAAGGAGCACCTTCCGTTGACGGAACTGCGGCCGCCGCCGTGGTCGTCGCAAGCAATCGGCGGGCAAGCAAGCGGCGGCCGGCGCCGGCGCCGCCGCTGCTGCCACCTCCCGCCGCCGGCTCGGTGCCCGCACCTCCCGCAGCCGGAGCCGTGGTGGTAGTGGTCGTATCATTGCCACCTCCCGCCGCCGGCTCGGTGCCCGTACCTCCCGCAGCCGGAGCCGTGGTGGTCGTGGTCGTTTCAGTGCCACCTCCCGCCGCCGGCTCGGTGCCCGTACCTCCCGCAGCCGGAGCCGTGGTGGTCGTGGTCGTTTCAGTGCCACCTCCCGCCGCCGGCTCGGTGCCCGTACCTCCCGCAGCCGGAGCCGTGGTGGTCGTGGTCGTTTCATTGCCACCTCCCGCCGCCGGCTCGGTGCCCGTACCTGCCGC
This sequence comes from Pycnococcus provasolii, assembly GCA_938743325.2. Lineage (NCBI taxonomy): Eukaryota > Viridiplantae > Chlorophyta > Pseudoscourfieldiophyceae > Pseudoscourfieldiales > Pycnococcaceae > Pycnococcus > Pycnococcus provasolii. Next base: position 366,641 of record OW568900.1, on the reverse strand, counting down.
AGCCGTAGCCGTGGTGCCGGTGGTGGTCGTATCAGCCGCAGCCGTAGCCGTGGTGCCGGTGGTGGTCGTATCAGCCGCAGCCGTAGCCGTGGTGGTCGTGGTCGTATCAGCCGCAGCCGTAGCCGTGGTGCCGGTGGTGATCGTATCAGTGCCCGCTCCCGCAGCCGGAGCCGTGGTGGTCGTGGTCGTATCAGTGCTCGCGGTCACGCTCAGCACTTCCACGTCTTCAGCCGGAACACCCGCCACCTCCGCCGCCGTTTCTTGCGTAGCCGCGGCAACTTCTGCTTCGGTATCCGCCGCCGTGGTCGTGGTCGTGGTCGTATCAGTGCCAGCTCCCGCCGCCGGCGTAGGGCTCGCACCTCCCGCAGCCGGAGCCGTGGTGGTCGTGGTCGTTTCAGTGCCAGCTCCCGCCGCCGGCGTAGGGCTCGCACCTCCCGCAGCCGGAGCCGTGGTGGTCGTGGTCGTTTCAGTGCCAGCTCCCGCCGCCGGCTCGGTGCCCGCACCTCCCGCAGCCGGAGCCGTGGTGGTCGTGGTCGTTTCAGTGCCACCTCCCGCCGCCGGCTCGGTGCCCGCACCTCCCGCAGCCGGAGCCGTGGTGGTCGTGGTCGTATCATTGCCACCTCCCGCCGCCGGCTCGGTGCCCGTACCTCCCGCAGCCGGAGCCGTGGTGGTCGTGGTCGTTTCAGTGCCACCTCCCGCCGCCGGCTCGGTGCCCGCACCTCCCGCAGCCGGAGCCGTGGTGGTCGTGGTCGTTTCAGTATCAGCCGCAATGGCAGCGGTGTCCGTTCCACCTGCGGCCCCTGATGAGTTAGTTGCACCAGTAGCCGTGGTGGTCGTTTCAGTATTAGCCGCCATGGCAGCGGTGGTCTCCGTTGCACCTGCGGCCCCTGATGAGTTAGTTGCACCAGGTTCTGAGGGAGTTGCACCAGTTACGCCGCCCTGCGCAAAAACGCCTGACGAAGCGCTTATTAAGAGTAGGCTAACAAGAACGAGCATGGCCGTTGGGAATGCAATGCGGCCTAGGGCCATCCGCCCAAACCTCTTAGCTCCACGAGACATCATGACGGGGAGAATGTGCAGCCCTGCTGTCGCGGACCTTGGAGGGGGAGGGGGAGGGGGCGAGGCCGGACGCGAACACGCGCACGCCGTTGACTGGGGAGGTTGAGCGGGAAAGGGACCTCTGGGGCGGCGAAGGGTCAGGGCGCGTCGCCGGATCGCGGGGCGGGCACATTCCTTGGCCGATGCGTGTTCGCGTTCGTGCAACGGGATGGTGCCGGTATGGTAACGAGACGTCAGACGAGAATCACGAGATCACGTGATGCATGCAGTTGGCCGTGATATTATGGTTCCGGACGTACCTTCCTACTGTAGCAAACGAACGGGGAGTTTTGTTCCCCGAGGGAAAGCGAATACCTTTAGCGATGCGGGAGTTCACGCCTTGTTGATCGCTTGATCGCGAGGACCTACCCGGTACTCATAGGAGGGGAAAGTTCAAAGGCGACCAAAATTTATTTGCGGGCAACAATGGGAGGGAAAGAAGTTCGCAAGGGGGTTTCGATTCCCCACCCAGATTTCCCACCTACAGTTAGTACAGTAATAATTCTCGGTCCGTCTGGGGATCTGCATTCTGCCGCGGCTCGGTGTAATAAGTGCGAGTGTAAGTGGGATATTTACGACCAAATGGGTGGTAATTCGCACAGCGCGCCGTTGTAACTTTTGGTTATGCGATTTTCCACACAGCACCGTTGTTAAGGCCCGTTGTTCAGGAGCTCCAGGGAGGTGAAGAACAACGGCCAGTAACCAGTTGTTTGCCACCAACCAAGGCCACCATCACAAACGCCATCGTGCCCATCGGCAGCCTCGTTGCGCGGTTGCGCCGACCGGCTTAAGCTCATCGGCTGCCTCGTTGCGCCGCACTTAAGTAACTTAACACGCTGATAGGAGTTTATGTGTACAATGCTTGTAAATACATGATTGCAGTCTCAAATCTCTACTCCAAGACAGCCCTCTTTCCCACAAATTGGACTCCTTTAGATACTCTAGCTGCTAGTAAAGTAGTAACTGTGACCCTTGAGTCATCGTGTTGATGCACTGTTGGTGGCGATAGCGACGACAACAGCGACAAGAAACGCAAGTGGATTAGTGGAGCCCTCAGCCCCTCACTACGCCAACGATAGCGTCATGATAGAGTGATACAACCTGAATGGGCTGAATGGTGAAAGTGAATGATGTGAATGGACGACCGTTGGACAGAATAATAAAGTACACTTCATTACTGAATGAGAGATCTCAGGTTCAAATTACAATGTGCCACGATGCGCAGCCACCGCCGCATCTGGCGCCTCCGGCGCAACGATGGCACGACACAGTGCAGGCTTCACCTCCACTAGGGTCGGAGATGCTCTCAACACCTCGCCGTCGAGTGTCAGCCACGTCTTCGTCTTCGCGTCACCATACTCGTCCAGGTCATCCGCAACCGGCTCGAGATAGAGAGCATGGCACCTCGTCGTCGCCACGCTGTTCGGGTGCCTTTCGATGTGCTTGCCCTCTCCAAAGTCGAGCATCACGCACACGCCCTCGCACGGGCCAGCGAGTCCTGTGTACACCAGATGCAGGCACCCGTCACCGAGCAGGGCACTGGGTGCTGCCAAGTCTGTCTGCGAAAGGTACGCCATGCTGATCGCCACGCACAGCTGATAATTTCCGGTCGCATCCGCCGTGGGCTTGCAGTCGCTTGGGGGCATCTGAACGTCAAACCAGCCGCTGGGAGGTGGTCGATCGCGCCCAAGCGCCGTGAAGGAGTCCACCGTGAACGCCTCGTCGAGAAGCGGAGTTGCAATACCGTCGTTCCAGCGACGAGGTTCGGCCAGCGACGGAGGTGACGACGTTGGCTGCGACTCCGGCCCAAAGTCGTCGGACAACGACGTTGACGACGACGACGACGACGACGCGGGCATATACGAGATGCGCGCGGCGTGGGTTTGCCTGCCCAGCAGCTGCCCGAGCGCACCGTACGTGAATCTCGCATCACCCCAGTGGCGCAGGTGCTCTGTTCCAATGTCCGCATTCGCCACGAGGCCGTACGCCAGGCCAAGCATTCCAAACCGCTTGATTTCGTGGCGTGGCTGCAGTACAGCGAGCACGTCGAGAGGTACAACAGGGCCATGCAGGGCGGCGCGCGCGGCACCGACGATGTCCATAATACCACTGCTTGTTGCGAACGCGTTTCCAGATCCCGACGGCACGTGCAACAGCGGAAGTCGGCTCACGGCACTGCGCCAGTCGGATCTTGCGCACAGGCCCTGCAGAGCTTCGTGCACCGTTCCATCTCCGCCGACGCAGAGGCACGCGTCGAACGCGCCCGCGTTAAGCTGCCTTGCGTATATTTCCGCATCCCCCGGCGCCGTGGTTTGGCGTATGTCATACACTGTGGCACCCGCGGCGTACTTTAGAATTGGTGCGAGCACAGCGTCGTGTGATATGGCGGCGACGCTCTTTCCCGCGAACGGGTTGATGAGAACTAGAAATCGCGACCTTTGCGAGGTGTGCATGCGCCGTATTGCCCGAGTGGTCTCATCCGCAAGTTGAGCAGCGTCAGCTGGAGTTGAGGCGTCGACGACGAACGGCCCTTTGATTGACAGTTGGAACTTGTTGGGAGATTTCGGAACCTGTTCAGCACACCACACGTACACGGCTGATAGGGCACCCCCACTTTGGCTCTTTTCTCTGTTTTTCAGTGCTTCAGGGAGACGTGTGCAGTCTCTCAGCGCGCGCGTGTGCGCGCAGATCTGTTCGAAGGAGACGAACGTCAGGCTGGTTGCGCCAAGGACATTGGACGGCGGTATGCGAACTGCTGAGGTTGACGACGAGGTTGGGCGGCAGCAGCAGCAGCACCAGCACCAGCTCGAGCACGCCGCCTTCTCATGATCGACGTCGTCAGGTTCCCACACAACTCCGTTAGAGGTTGACGTGAGTGCACCGTTGACTTTCTTGTTCCTTCGAGCAGACTTGACCGTTTCGCTCGGCAGGAGAGCGCACTTGATCATCAGCGTTCGGTCGTCGGCCCCATTCACGTGTGTTGGCGACCCGTGTGTGGAAGGTTCCTCAACGTGGATCGCGACGGGCGAGTTCATTTCTTGAGGGCGCAGTCTGGATGGCGCGCCGCTCGTTGCGGCACCACAGTTAGTTTCCTGACGAGGGACGTCAGACGTCTCGGAGGAGGTGTCCTCTGCGAGGAGGTGGTCCTGGGCGGACATGGCGAGGGGGGGAGGGGAGGGAGAGGAGGGAACGCAGGCCCGCCGTAGGTAGAGGGGGGGTCCGAAAGAGACGAGTGGGGCCCCCTTGCACAGTTGCACGTGCTCGGGGGAAGTCCAAACCAAACCCCCAGTAGTCACTGGATCCTCCCTTTCGCACGGGACCCCTAGGAGAAGAATTCCTCCCTCCTTCTCGCCGCCTGGGAACGGAGGGGTATCCCCTTCCCTTCCCCTTCCCCTTCCCCTTCCCCCTCCGCTGTCCGGTGCTCGGGTTCTGGATAAGGCGTCCTCCCTCCCCCTTCTCAACCAAACGAGTGGCCTCCACCAACCTCCCCCTCCTCCTCAGGCGGCTTGACATCGGCACCTCCTCGCACTCCTCTCGTGAAGCGTGCCGTCTCTAGGGAACATGTTCACCTCCTCTATCAAACTAAACGCGGCGACGCGCGCGCCTCAAGTCGGACCCGCGCGACGCATGCCGTCCGTCGTCGCTATGGCGAAGAAGTCCAAGGACGTCAGGCAGGTCATCACGCTCGAGTGCACCGAGCAAAAGGAATCAGGTGTGCCCGGGATGTCGCGATACACCACGCAGAAAAACCGACGCAACACGCCGGACCGTCTCGAGGTTATGAAGTACAACAAGTACATGAAGGTGCGTCGGCACTTTGTGCAAACAACCTGCTTCGGATAAAATCGAACAACCAGCCATGTGTACTAACCCAACCACAAACATTAACTTAGAAACACACACTGCACAGGGAACTCAAGAAGTAAAGTTCACGGAAGATCACTCATTCAGTAACCGAATAGAGCTTACTTCGTTCAACAGCCGTCCGTTGACACCGACCAGTCACACGCACCAACCACCCATCCAACGGCAACATTCACTTTGTACTTGGTGTTGGTGATTTCGAGGGTCGATGACGGCGCTCTAAGTTGGCATCGTCGCTTGTTGTCGCTTGTTGTCGCTGTTGTCGTTGTCTCGTCGTTGTTTTCGCGAAACAAGGCGTCGTAGCCTTCCGCCCAAAACGATGCACCTTACGAGAGTGAGCAAGTGCCATGACTTGCCATTGGCGCCGATGAAATCGTGTTAGCCCCTAACCCTAACCCTAACCCTAACCCTAACCCTAACCCTAACTAAGGTATGGTAGCTCCCTGCGGGAGACATTGGCTGATTGGGCAATTTGGGATCCCGGTCGGGCGCACTCATATGGCCAATTTGATAAGATGTTAGTCAAGAGGACAAATGCTTGTGGTACCTAGACGGTCTGTTGGTGCGGTCGTCGACGCCTACTAGTGTGACGACGTAAGAAGGTTAGAAGGTTGGGGACTTGGGGCGTTGGGCCCTTGTGGGGTCGTCACCCACACACACAACCCAAATCCCGATCATCGAACTATTTTGAATCCGAGAGCGTTAAGCACTCTCTTCACCTTAAGGTCTTCTACCTACAATGTCCAGTCGTCGTGTTGAAGTGGCAGATCGCCAACCACGAATCATTAGCTCATGCGAGCGTAATTAAGCATGAGTTGAAGGTTCCGGCCGAAAAGAAGTTTCAACCTGAAAGGGAAAATCCAGCGAAACTTGGTGAACCAAAAACATTGCCGAAAGCCATTCAAATCATCACGAACAAGATGCGCAAGTAAACAAACAACGCAAAACGCACGAGCGAGACGATCAAAAAGTACAACGCAAAAAACATCGCAGAAAAAAAGGAAGCGAGTCGCCTGGCGCGAATCGAGGCAATCACGGCGAACCCACTCCTGGCGCGTCATTTGATGAGTGAGGAGGAAATGCAAAAGAAATTCGGCACCATCTTGATGACGAAGTACGCGGAAACGGGTACGAGCAACACTCTCGCGGAGCTGTGGGCATGTGAAAAGAATGAATGATCCGTTACAACACAATCAATATGTACCCCTGTTCATTAGCAAGTAGTGTAGTAGCAACACGGTAGACCTTCTTTCTTTCAAAGGGCACACTCCGAGCAGCGCACGTACTCCGCGTTGCCAGCCCTCTCGCATGCTTTCGGGAAGCCCAATTCCGACACCCAGGCGTGCGTCTCCATCTCCTTCGGATCCACCGGAACGAATCCGCTGTCTTTTCCACAGTCCCAGCAGCGGCTCCACTTGCATCCCACGCAGCGGAACACCAAACCGCCCGCGTCAGATGCATTGCGATTGCAGCCGCCGCAGTTGTGCTGCGGGCAGCTCCACCCGGTGCGAAGGCCACCTCCACCCGCGGAGCTTGCATTCAACAGTGCCGCGCAGCTCGCGCACGCCGCACGGGGGCAACGCGTGCACCCAAGCCACGACGAAGGTGCGGAACGCGCAGCCTTGAGCGTCAAAGCGCCGCGGTGACGATCCTCCTCGCGACCACTCAAGAGCGTTGCGCAACCTATGCAGTAACGCTCGTGCACATGCCTGTTGCCTCCCTCCGACGCAGCCTTCTTCGCAGCAATCCGTGCGGCGTGGCGTTGCTCCATCTCTTCGATGTGCTTCGCATCGAGAATGCTCTGCTTCGACACCGCTTGCATTCCAAGGCCGTCGCCGGCATCTATCATCACGACTGTCGACATCCTCGATCGCTTTCCCGCCTTCGCGGCAACCTCGGCAACCATCGCGTCCGCGATCGTGCGTTTCGATCCCGCCTCGCGATCGAACGTTCTACCCTCGAATGTCATAAATGATTTCGGTTCCTTCGCGCCGCTAGCGTTCGCACTCGAATCGGCACTGCGGCTCTTGATCGTCGCCGCTGTTGTACCGTGAGCCATCTTGCCGCCCGCCTTCGCGGCATTCATGATGTCGTTGACGAAATCTTCCGAGACCACGCGCTTGCCATCGGTAACAGCAGCGCGCATGGCATCGCTGTCCACCGCCAGCGCGTCTTCCGCGCCCTGCTTGATTGCCGCGATGAGCTCACCCGAGCTTGGCGCGGCACCCTCGCCAGCCGCACCATCTCCCTCAAGGATCGCCGAAGCAAGCTTCAGCTTCGCTTCCGCTGCCTGCAGAATGCGTTCTTCGCACGTTCCGCTGGAAACCAATCTAAGCACCGTCACCGGCGACTTCTGCCCGATGCGATGCGATCGAGCTTGAGCCTGCACGTCGCCTTGCGGGTTCCAGTCGCTGTCCGCCAGAATCACGGTATCAGCCGCCTGCAGATTGAGGCCGAGGCCACCCGCGCGCGTCGTTACGAGATACGCCACAAACGGCGAGCCCTTCTCGTTGAACCGGCGAGTCTCGTACGCACGCCGAGCTGCGGGAGTCTGTCCGTCGAGACGCAGGTAGCGGTACTCACGCGACTCGAGAGCTCTCTCGATGACGTTGAGAAAGCCAGTGAACTGCGAAAAGATGATGCATTTACGCCCCTGGGCAACCAATCGCGTCAGAACGCCGTCGAGCACCTGCATCTTTCCCGAGCTGAGCCAAATCCTTTCATCCGCCGGCTCATCTGGATCCGCGCCGGGCTCCTCGCACGACGGCAGCTGGTACGGGTGGTTCGCCACCTTGCGAAGTTGCATCATGAGGTTATTCAGCTGAGTGAAGCGCGCAGTGCCTACGTCGTCGCCAGATGTTCCCGCCACGAGCTTCCCGAAGAGTCCGTCAAACTCCAGGACGCGCTTGTAGTAGATGCGCTGCAGCGGCGCGAGGGGACACTCGACGCGCAGCGTGATCAGCGGAGGAAGCTCCGAAGCCAGCACGTCAGCCTTCGTGCGGCGAAGCATGATTGGCTGCAAGACGCCACGAGCGGCGTTCACGAGTTTTGCATTGTCAGCCTGCACCGCGGCTGTGGACGGGCCTCCCCAGACCTTTTCCGTGTCAAACATCTCCGACGTTGCGAGGACGTCTGGGAAGAGCAGGTTCAGCAGCGCCCATAGCTCGTGAAGATCGTTCTGAAGTGGTGTGCCCGTGAGCAGGAGTGCGCCAGCCTTGCGCATACGACGAACCGCCATTCCTGCGAGCGACGCCTCGTTCTTCACGCGCTGCGCCTCGTCGAGCACGACGTAGCGGAAGTGAAATCGATGCGAAAGCCAATTTTGCTCGGCGACCAGCATCTCGTACGTGGTGACGACGATGTCGAATGTGGACGGGTCAGCGAGCGCGCTGTGCTTGACGCGATTGCGCTCGGCGAGGTTGCCGTGCAGTGCCACCGCACGCAGCGAGGGACACCAGCGAGGAATTTCCGAGAGCCAGGTGGGCATTACGGAGAGCGGCGCGACGACGAGATGCGGGCCACCCTGCAGACGCTCCGCCTTGAGGTATCCTAGGAAAGAAATCACCTGCAGCGTCTTTCCGAGTCCCATCTCATCGCCTAGCACACCTCCCACGCCACCTGCGTCGTGCTGTGCAACCATCCACTGCAATCCGTCGAGCTGGTACTCTCGCATCGACCCCCCGATGCATGCAGGTTGCTTGACAATGGAACGTTGACTGCTGCTTGGCATTGGCGTTGGCGTTGGCGTTGGGAGAGTGGTGGGCGAAACAGGCTTCGTCTGCGCCATGAGCTGGGCGGCGGTGTACGTTTCGACGTCGCCATCGTCAAATGTCACGCTGTAGGGATACTTCCCTTTCGGCGTCATGGCGGTGATGGTACCCTCGTACCACGCACCGTCCTCGAACTGCTTTTTCAGGCGATCTCCGACGGACAAGGTTCGTTGTTGAACGGGCGTGGAAGGCATCGTCTGCGCCATGAGCTGGGCGGCGGTGTACGTTTCGACGTCGCCATCGTCAAATGTCACGCTGTAGGGATACTTCCCTTTCGGCGTCATGGCGGTGATGGTTCCCTCGTACCACCCACCGTCCTCGAACTGCTTTTTCAGGCGATCTCCGACGGACAAGGTTCGTTGTGGCGTTGAAGGGGTTGGCTGCGAGGCGTTTTTCTCCGCGTTGGCGACGGCCGCGGCAAAGTCGGAGTCGCTGGCGAGCGATCCGGCGGTACGCTTCAATGTCTCGAAGATCTTCTCAGCACCGCGTGCCGGCTGAAGTGCGGAGAAGGCATCCCATTTGCTCAGAATCCACGCGGCACGCCGAGGTGCCGCCAATGCCACGCTGCGTTTGATCTTTTGGTTCGCCGCCTGCTGCATCTCGGAAAGCGTCGTTGATGTCTCGAGACCCGTCTCGCTGTCCACGGCCATTTCAGACCTGCCAAGGAAGCGATTGCGCTCCGATTCATGCGCGGGCGCAGAATGCGCCTTGCAGAAGGCGACAGGTCCCCAGTACTTTTGCTGGGCTTTTCCACCACGCTCGACGGCAGACTCCGGTCTAAAATCGAACGTTGCACCGCGAGAGCGCCCGCACATCGCATGGAATGCTGCATAACATCCTGGGAAGCTGCATTGGAGGGTGCCTCCGCCCGACTCCCCGCAGACGCCACATCCGAGTTCACGTCGTCGTTGGTCGATGTTTTGGATTGTCACAAATCCAAAGTCGAGATCCAAGCCAGGTGTGTACAGCGCGCAACAGCCGTGTACGTATGATGGACTGCTGTTTCTGTTTTTTGTGGTGGGAAGCAGAGCCCCCTTGGTGGCTGGGCAGACTTGGCAGAGTGGTGTATTGGAGTCGATTCCCTTGCGACACGGTTCGCAGAACCAGTCCCCTTCAGGGATGACGTCGACGCCATAGCAGCTTTGGTGCACTGCTACATTGCATCCATCGCAGAAGATGATGTTGTCATCGTCGGTGAAGTTTTCGCTGAAGCAGACAACGCACTCGTCATCTTTGTTCTCGTCCAGGGAAGGTAGGTAGACGCCAGACGACGTTGGCCAGGGCGAGTGTTTGTTGCTTTTCGTTGATGAAGATGGCGATTTGAGGGAGCTGGAGGACATTGTCGCACGAGGCTTGATGGTATTGGCAGCGAAGGGAGACGGCGTGAGCGGATTAAGAATTGCGTTGGATGACGACGGCTTTGGCGGCGACTTTGGCTTTGGTGTGGTGGTGTCGTCGTTCAACGTCCACTTTAGTTTAGACAAGGCCATATTTCTGCGTGGCGGCACGGATGAGGAAGGGTCAACGACGTCATCGCCGCGTCGAGCCTCAGCCTGAGCATTCTCCGCCTGCGGTGGCAGAGGCGGTCCTCCCATTGCGTGCGGCGTGCGTAGGAAGTTGTTGAGGAAGTCCATGGCGCACACCTGATCTCGGGTGCGAGGTGATGAAGGGACGGCGAACGCGTGCTTAGGGGGTGTGCGGGGCGGGGCGTAGACGGTTGGGGCGGGGTTTCGGTTGGCTCAACCAGACAGGGTTCCCTACTGCCACCAAGCCCCCCCAGGGGGTGGGTGGGTCTTTTGATGGATATTTTCACATCTTCTCCCTTTTCAGATCACCTGAGATGTCCCCCTTCTCAGCCTCTCAGGCGGGGAGGGAGGGAGGGACCATCTGCCATCTGGAGGGAGGGACCGCCTCTAGTCTACGCAGGTGAAGTCACGTAGGTTGGTAGTGGTAGAAGTACGAATGGATGGTCCATTGGCGTGGGATCATCGAGGGCGAACTTCCAACGCTTCGCGTTTCACCCAACGCTCCCGGTACATCATAGTTCTTATCCTACTCAAGACGCCCTTCCTGTTTGTTCCGGTTAACCCTAACCCTAACTTCTTTTCTTTGGTCACCCTAACCCTCCTGTGGGGTGGTAGCGTTGTTCAAGTCCATGGATGAAGTACGCCACGGATGAACCGGCCAAGGCAATGGACGGGACAAATGTCCCTTAAGGCACACCCAAAAGCAAATGCACGAAACTTTCTGCAAAATTTTTTTCGCCGACATTCGCACCGACCAAAAACGGGCAAACTTTTTCGCTGTGCTACGTCTACACGGAAATGTCATACAGTAGAACTACTAAGAAAATACAGAACACAGACGTCAACTCGAGGGTCAAGTTTGCACTTCCACACAGCAGACTAGGGTAGGGTATGGGGGCACTTTTTCCTTTGCATTCCCCGTCCTCAATTCGGAGTCCAGATGGGATGTCTCAATTGACTACGGGATAGGTAGTACTACGGTAGTCCATCCAGATGGATGATGCGGATCGCTGCCGCGTTGATCGTCAAGTGCAACGCGTTAGGCCTGCAACAAACGAACCGAATCTTGGCGAATCCATCATCCAAGCGCTGGAAACCTTTACCCGTAGTGGAATTGGCTCAGTGGCTGACGACAATTGGAGCGCAGCACGGTCACGTGATCGCTTGATTGGGCAATTTGGACCAAATCACGTGATCGGTGGATGATGGATGATGGATTTCCATCAGGGGATGAGGAGGGACGCCGCGTTGCACAGCGAGAGACAGAGCCTGTGTGTGCAACAGTGAGGCGGTGTCGAGTACTCGAGGTGACGTCTGTGTTCTGTAGTGTTCTTCGTCATTCTTTTCTTCATCGCACTACTTAAGGTTAACTTACAAGAAACCTTTGCGAATCTTGCGCCAGCTGGTGCATGCCCTTGGAGACCTCCTTTTTTAGTATTGCTAGTCACCACCTGGGTGTCTCCTCAGAAGAAGGCACGTCAACGCTCGAAGAAGAAGAAGTACTTCATCAGCTCTCCCCTGTCCCTTCAGCTTCTAACCTTATGTCTACTCCGGCTGGGAACCAAGCTATGGGAGAAGTGCGCAAGGTGCTGCACGGAGTGAAGATCGCCGACTGCCCGCCGGAACTGCGGGAGAAGCTCCAGCAGTACGACACCAACGGAAACGGCATCATCGACCCGAACGAACTGCCTGACCCCATGTCTGCGGAGGCGACCTATCTCAAAGTCTCTTCGTTTCCCAAGAAGGTGCAACCGCTCCTGAACGAGATTGACGACGAGAAAAATGGAAAGATCGAGATGGACGAGCTCACGGACATCCTCACCGTGTACGTGGACTTGAAGAAGGCGAACAAGGAGGGCTCTATCGCCATCAAGACGCTGCCCAAGGAGATCCAGGCTACGCTTAAGGTGTTCGACGTCGACGGTGACGGAACGGTTGCGCCCATGGAGCTTGCTCGTGGTGCGGAGCTCTACAAAGACTCCAAGAAGACAGCCAAGCGACTCATGATCTTCAGCGGAGGTCTCTTGGTCATCCTGTGCGCCCTCGTGGGCGTAATTGTCGGACTCACCGCGGTGGTCGTCGAGGCGAGCAAGGAGACGAAGACGGACAGCAAGACCGGCATCACGTTCGCGAAGGGGTCCAGCAAGCCTTCGGCGACAGCAAAGGTGACGAAGACGGATTCCATCTACAACGCGGTGAAGAAGTCAGCGTCGGCTCTCCGCGCGATCGACTCGCTGACGCTCAGTAAGCCGGACGGCTCCTCCCTGATCTACAGCATTACCGGCGCAGAGACACACGGTGGCGCGCCAGGCAATGCAACCGCCGTCGCGTTTTACTCGGCGCGTGGCGATGTCATCAACGTTACGGCAACGTCGCTTAAGGTGACCAAGGAGGATGGAACGATCGTGATGACCGACACCGCCGTGGCTGAGAAGTCTCGCCGCCGGCGCCTTATGTCTCCTTTTGGGATGTCACTGGAAGAGGAGATGTCACTGGACGGGTCAACATTCACGTCGTTTGAATGGACGGATACCAATGCTGATGATGATCTCGATTTCACTGACAGTTTCGATTTGAAGGAGGGGAAGGAGGAGGAGAAGAATGAGGAAACTGATTCTAAGGAGGAGAAGGGGAAGGAGGAGGAGAAGGAGGAGGAAACTGATTCTAAGGAGGAGAAGGAGGAGGAGAAGGAGGAGGAGAAGAATGAGGAAACTGATTCTAAGGAGGAGAAGGAGGAGGAGAAGGGGAAGGAGGAGAAGAAGGAGAAGAAGGACGACGACGAGGACGAGGACGAGGACGAGGACAAGGACGACGACGACGACGACGAGGACAAGGACAAGGACGACGACGACGACGAGGACAATGACGAGGACGACGACGACGACGACGAGGACAAGGACAAGGACAAGGACGACGACGACGACGACGACGACGACAAGGACGAGGACGATGACGAGGACGACGAGGACGAGGACGAGGACGAGAATGAGGAGGAGGAGAAGAAGCAGGAGGAGGACCCGTGCAAGTCTACCGAGTACAAGATAACGGACGGTACTTGCAAGCCCTTGACGGTGTGCGACCCGAATGAGGAATACGAGTCGGTCGCGCCGACCATGACAAGTGACCGCGAGTGCAAGCCCTTGCAATCTAAGTTGGTCGTGGCAGATAATGCTGATTTGCGAGTACGTGTTGCAGCGTGGTTTAATGATCAAGGAATTGCGACTGATCTGTACGGTGGTCATATCTCTGAGTGGAATACGTCACAGGTGACGGACATGAGTTCTATATTCGGAAATAACCCCACCTTCAATGAAGACATCAGCAAGTGGAACACGTCCAAGGTGACGAGCATGAAGTATATGTTCAGCGGTGCCCAATTCTTCAATCAAGACATCAGCGGGTGGGATACGTCCAAGGTGACGAGCATGAGTGGCATGTTCAGGCTAGCCACGTCCTTCAATAAAGACATCAGCGGGTGGGATACGTCCAAGGTGACGGACATGAGTGGCATGTTCAGTAAGGCCTGGGCCTTCAATCAAGACATCAGCGGGTGGGATACGTCCAAGGTGACGAGCATGAGATATATGTTCGATGGTGCCACGTCCTTCAATCAAGACATCAGCGAGTGGGATACGTCACAGGTGACGGACATGATGGAAATGTTCTATGATGCCGGATCCTTCAATCGAGACATCAGCGGGTGGGATACGTCCAAGGTGACAAACATGAGAAGCATGTTCCGTGGTGCCGAGTTCTTCAACCAGGATATCAGCAAGTGGAACACGTCGAAGGTGACGGACATGAAAGATATGTTCTCTTATGCCACGTCCTTCAACAATAACCAAAAAATCACAGCGTCGTGCGAAAACAACAAGTGCACCTTGAAGAAGCCGTAGCCGAAGCTAACGTGGTGCTGGGAGCCTGCCAAGAAATCGCCCGGGGGGTTGGGGGCAGTTTTTAAAATTATTTGGGAGTGTAACGAGCACTCACTTTTAAAAGGAAAGTTAGAAAGTTAGAAATCCCTTGGAAGGTTTTATTCGACGAATTGTCCATATATATCCCCCCAGGCAAGAGGAAGTCCTGACGAATCTTGAGGCGAAACAACTTTGCGTTTTTCATACTACTGTATGTATACAATACGTATATAAGCTGGAGAGCTGGCTTACGCACGACGCCTCATCTCAGCGGCAAAGAATGCGTGATGCCAGCCGTTCTAACGTCAGATCGATTCGTTCGGCGGGCGACCGCCCGACGAGCACGGACACGAATTCATACCAGCCAGGAAGCAAATAAGCAATATGTATGTAATGTAATGTAATGTATTATTCGTAAAATATTGATACACGCAATTATTAATTTGAAAAGTGGAACAACAATGCCAATGTTCAACATCAGGCAAGCACTGCACTCTACAGCAAGGTGAGCGGTCCGTGGTTCGCCAAGTCGGTTATGCATCGGCGCTCACCCTTCATGTTGTGCAGCAACATGCGAGAGCGGCGCGTGATAGGCGATAGATCGGATCCTCCGTATTCGTCGTCCTGCTCCTCACCTCGTTGGCTTGAGCGCTCGCTGGGACTTAAGCTCCGCCGCCGCTCCTCCGCCGCCTCCTTCCGCGCGCCACCGCCACCGCCACCTCCTTGAGCAGTCTGTTCAAGGATTCGCGAGGCTTCAACGAGGATGTCAGCAACTGGGACATGTCGAATGTGACTAACATGGCCTATATGTTTTACCATGATGTTTCTGGATCGATAGATCCGGTTGCTGATAGTGCCTATATGTTGAACCAGGATATCGGCAACTGGCACACGTCGAAGGTGACAAACATGAATAGTATATTCTATGTTGCCCAAGCCTTCAAACAGGATATCAGCAACTGGGACACGTCGAAGGTGACTAACATGGCCAATATGTTCCGAGGTGCCGCTACCTTCAACCAAGATATCAGCAAGTGGGACACGTCGCAGGTGGAAGACATGGAGGCTATGTTCTGGGAAGCCCAAAAGTTCAACCAAGATATCAGCAACTGGGACACGTCGAAGGTGACCAGCATGAAAGCTATGTTCAATGGTGCCAAGTCCATGACGGAGGCTTACAAGCTATATAGTAGTAGATGACTATCAGTCAAGCTAGCTGACAAGCTATGATAGTAGTGACTAGACTATCGTAAAAATATCTGAAATTAAAAAAGAATAGCCAAGGGAATTATTAAGGGAATTGAGGAATTAGGGAATAGTAAGCATCAGGATTCAGGAATTTTCACCCTACCTATAATGTCCAAGGACTTTTCACCAGTCCACAACTCCCAATACGGGCATAGGCGAATTTCCCCCCAGGGACGAAAAAAATGGTGAAAACTTGCATTTCACCCCTCCTCAATTCTGGCATTGGCATTTCACCCCCAGGGAGGGGTGAAATCGACTGGTGAAACTTGGTTTCACCACTTCATCCGAGTTTCTATATCGGGCATTAGCCTTAGTAATGGTTTAAGTCTCTTTCTAGACTGCAAGTCGCGCCTAAGCCTTCCCAAAAGGCCGTTCGGGCTCACAGCCTTCGCCCCATCACACATTTACACCGCTCCACCGCTAGTTGGCAGGTTGCGCCAGATCGCTCCCAACCACCCGCCCGTCGCCACCCATGCCACTCAACGAGCCAGGACGATTGGACGTATTCACAAGCCACTTCAATCTTCATACAGCAAAGATACATGACAACAACAGTAATAACAGTAACAACAGAAATATAACATTAAAAAAAACAGATTTGATTTATAACAAGTGCTCAGATTAGATTGTGTGTATGTATGAGTATTGTTGCTGTTAGTCGGCGTGTCACGCCACCGTCGGCCGCAAGCACGCCATAACTACGCATACACGTTCCTGAGTGTGTGGCGCATCGCATCGACTCGGCGTGTCTGCCGGCGCCTTCTCGACATTGTCAGTGGCAGTGGGTCATCAATCACGTCGACTGAGGCTCTTGGGAGCCAATCGAACAGAATCCAATCGAATCCAAGAGGGAACGGCTCTAATGAAAAGAAAGCCAAAGAAAAGGAATCTATTATATATGTAACCATTCTCAAAGAAAACGCGTTGGCCGATGGAAGCCATACGCAAACCAGATCTAACCATATCACTTAAGGCAACGGCCCAAATAGCCCAGCGCAGCGGGTTATTTGGGGGTTATGTGGGGGGAGCGGGAAGTTGGTTTCCCCGGAGATTTTGAGCGCGGAAAACCCCTCCGGTGCCTCCCGTCGTCGGTGCAAAACAAGTTGCACTCTTCATGCATCTTTCGTGCCGTTTGCTCTATGGAACAAAGCTCGATTTCGTGGAGCAAGCCCACGTACTGAGTGATACCAAATGGCATACCGTTCGACTGAAACATCCAGTTGATACGAAAGCACGATCGCTTCCCAACCATGATCTCCTCCATATGACTATGAACGAATGATTTCAAACCTACAGGGGTTGTGCCGATTGATGATATGTGTGCGACGAGAGCTCTCCCGATTGCATTTCTGTCAGGATAACTTTGAATGACCTCAAGAAGAGGCACCCAACTTTGTCCCAATTTGATGCTAGGCACTTTGAATTGTGACGGGTGAGGCATAGACGATGCGGCAGGGCTATAATGTATGTGGCGTATGTCTTCCGTAGCTAATTTTTCCTTTCCCATCGCATGCCACCATGTCACGGCCGTTGGCGCAACAAAGCAACAAGAACACTTTCATGAACTATCATCAACAGTTTGACCTTTCGGCACACACCATGAGAGCGCTCGTGTGGCACACGTTCTGCACTTAAAAGAGGAGCAGCAAGAATTCTTGTCCTCTGCTTCGGCAGAAAAGCAAGAGTCGCCACCTTCGACTTCGCGGTCACATCTGCAGGGTCAGCTTGACGGCTTGCGTCGTGCGAGCCGACTCAAGGCTGGGCATCGTGAGGCTGAGGCAAGGCGCGCGGCGAACACATCGGCAACGACGTCTGTAGCGCCGAGTCGCGCTCTTCCGTCGATGACACACGACTCTCGCGCCAGGGAAGAGCGATTCGTTCGCCTTGCAGTTCTCGCGTCTCAGTGGCGGGGCAGTATGGACGCTAGCTGGGACGAGATGGACATCTCTCACGGAAGTGGCGCAAATCTGTCCGACGTGAACGACAGGCCGTCTCCTCGTGAGACTGAGGCAAAGAGAGAGTGGCAGGTGGAACAGAAGAGTCGTGTGGATTTGGCTGATCGCCAGTACGGTGGCAGATCGCCAACATTCTAAAAAAAATCTTGACCTCATGCAAGCGTAATTATGCATGAGAGGAACCGAAGCTACTATAGTCGAAGAGCTTCTATGAACGTTAATAACAATCGTTTCAACTAGTAATAAATTATACAATGCACAGTTAGAGCAGATCATTGAGAGCAGCCACACCCGCAATGCGGATGGCGTCGATCGCAGCCTTGACGCCCACCGGATTCACGCCATGCACGAACTCGTCGATCGTCATGTTTGCGCCTGGGAAGACGTAGTCGCTCGCCGTGCGCAGAACTACGGCGCTTTCCACCGGAGATCGACACAGTTGATTTCGTGCGCCCGCCTCGAGACTGCGAAGGACGCCTTGATCTTCCATGGCGGAAGTGGTAAAAACAGCCTCGCCATCCGTCCACTTTGCTACCCACGAACGCGCCCACTCCGCGGCGTGCTCGCCAACCCAAAAGGACATTGTCGCAAGCTCGTCGCCGACGTGTACCGCCGGCGCCTCCACCGCTTTTGGGTATGCGGAGTACGGTGCGCGCATGTTCCGTATTTGCGCGGAATCCGGAAGAGCTCCAGCCGAGGTTGCCGCACGAAGCGCTTTGTCCACGAGACTCAAGTTGAGCCGGTACGTTTGGTTGCTGCTATGGCCTAGACTCGCCCACGCGTACGGCCAGGTTTTTGGTGCCTCACGCGGATCGACATATCGAGTTATGTCGCCGCCAATGACATAGCGCGCGAAGAACGCGCTTCCCAGACTCCCGGCCTTTGGATCGACACCCGCAACGCCCGCCAGGAACCAAATCGACTCCGTGACGTCCCATCTTTCATCGTGAAGAAGCGTTGTCACCGCTGAGGCAGCGCGCACAGCGCCTACACCCGTGCACATAGCAGCCACGCGCTTACCTCTGTTGACGCGCAACCGCCACATGGGGTCACCTTGGAACGGCATTACCTCTGCAAGCTTGAGGCTGTCTATCCAAGGGTCCATTTCTCCACCAGCTTCCCAGAACGTCACGACAACTGCACGCAGGGCGAACTTCGTTCCTTTTATGTCGTGACTTCCTTGTGTTTTGTGCCGTCTTTCGACCAGCACTCCCACACCTATGCCCAAGCAGAGCGCACTCGCACAAGTGAACGCTGTTAAGGCGTAAGCCCAGTTGTACAGTCGGGCACATGATCTCCGGCTGGCGCGATGAGCTTGCCACGTGCTCACGTCGTCGAGGGCGTCGTCGCCGAGGGCGAGGTCGCGCCACTCCGTCTCCATCGCCATCCCGGTGAGCGTTCCGTGTGTGACGTGCGGTGGAGGAAGGATTTTCGTCCGGCGGAGGGCGCGTCATTCTTGACCACCTCCATCACCGCCTCACAAGTCCGGAGTCACCCCAGCCGGCCCAGCGTCGATGGTCGTGGTGATTTGACCATGCGTTACAAAGGGAAGGGGAGGGGAAAGTGCATCGCCACGACGGACGACGGCCTCAATGAAATGGCGCTCAACATGCAAAACGGCGGCGCGGAGATGTCAATCAAGACGCGCATGCAGCTCCAAGAGGCGGTCTGCAAGGTGCAACTGCTAGGAGGCTCGAGCGGTTCGGGAAGCCTCTGCGATGTGGCGGGACACATGTGCGTTAGCGGATGGGAGGAGCATAAGAGCTGTCGAATTCGCGTTCATTGGACGGGCGGTGAGTCACGTAGCAATGCGATGGAAAATTCGTGTCGACCAAGAAAGACTCGCGCTGGGACGGAATGGTGTCGGCTTTTCATCGCGCGCGCGGCTTACATCGGATCCACTACGACGATGGCGCAGTCGAAGTGGCAGATCTGCGGAAGATGCGCTTTGACGTCTTAAGCGGCGGGGTGACTTACTGAGTGCAATGCGTGCTCGGCGGTACTTAGACCGTTCGTTATTTTTTACATAGCTAGTGTACACGAATAATCAATTGAGCCACACCTTTTACGAGCCGTTCGCGACCTTCTTGTTTCGTCTCATTGCCGCCTCCGTGCGTTGACCCCATCCTTTACACGTGGTTGGCGCGGCGCTTACCCCCCTTTGAGGCGCGAAAGACGAAACGGCGATTCCGACGCGCTGAGAGAGGGACAGAGGGGGAAGGTGCACGCGCTCCGCGCTTGCAGGTCGAGCTTTCGGCCCTGCCCTTCCAATTCGCGCGGACGGCGCTCTGATTGCCGGCGTCGTGCCTCCGCCGCCACCCGATCCCCACGCAGGTCGGCCTTCGCCGGCGTCTTTTGCCGCGGATGGCCATATGCCACGAGACGTGCCGTATGCAACGCGCGAGCTGCGAGTTTGACGCCGATCCAACCGCAGCTGCACCGCCTTCGCGCCAGGGCCCAATGGCACGATTGATGGCATATCATGAGACACGAGTAGCTGGCGCAGCCATCCCGTCAAGGCTGTGTAAGCAATGTCGCGTGCTACGTCGAACATGTGCGCAGAACCCTCGACCACCGCAAGTGTCGTTGGCGCGGCGTCGGCGTTGTTCGAGGCGATGAGATGAAGGTATCTGCTCACGTCAAGCGCGACATTCTTGTCCTCCGTGCCGTGCAGAAATAGCGTCGGCACGCCCTCGCAAGCGACAGAGGCAAGTGCACTTGCGGTCGCAAGCGAGGCGTTCTCGAATGCGTCGCCGCCGCGTCCTGAACCTGCTATGGACACGACGGCAGCAGGTGCTTGACCTGCCGCTGTAAGTGAAGCGGCGGCGGCAATAGCCGTCGGTCCTCCGAAGCTAAACCCGCAGAGCACGACAGGTACGTCGTGCCCGAACATGTCGCGGGCGTAGTCGGCCGCGCTTGCCATATCCTCGCTCGACATCTTGAGGCTTTCCACACGCTTAAGCGCCGGCCCTGGCCACTTTACCCCACCTCTGCAGTGCCTCCACGTCATGTGCAAGACTGCGGCTTGCTTGCCTTCCAGGAGGTTGGCAGCCCCCTGCTTCGCCTTGCCATCCCATGCGTGCGCCACACCAGAAGCAAGCTCCGCCCCCAGCCTCCTGTAGATTGAACCGAACGCCGCACGCTCACGGTGGCACTCCACCGGCAATCCCGCGTGCCTCGTCTCGATCCCGGGCCCCATGCCTCCGGAGGAGCCTGGCGCGACCACGAGTACCGCGCAAGGCGGGGACTTGGGCTTGTACAGCAGGGCGGGCAGTGAGGCGTGTTCGCCGTCGAGCGCACGCGTGAGCGGCACGTCCACGACGGTGGCACGGCACGACCCGGCTTTCCCGGACGACGGCGGGAGCACCATGGTTGACATGTCTCAACGGGCAGCCGGGCCCGGGGGGGAGGAAGTCTGGACAGAAGAGGATCCACCCTTGAACACCTCCCCCGATATTCTGACTTCGACGCCGCCAGACGCCGCAGAGAGCCACCATACCATCCTCGAGGAGTGGCGGTTTTGGCGCCACTGACACGCGCGTCGACGTTCACGCGACGGCGTGTTGCGCTGGAACAAGACCCGTTGTCCCACTCTCATGCTTGCGCGCATCGACCACGGTCGGCTCAAGCGCGTGCTCGACCAAGCAACAACCAAGGGTCGAGCGAGCAACAACCAAGGGAACGGCGCGTCGAGAGACATCTTTTCGAGTCTCTCGAGCTTCCTCAGTTCTTCGACTACATCATCCCCTGATTCTCTACTCGCACTCTTGGATGGGGACTCTGTCAGTCTGGTGGTGTCGGCGCTGGCACGGGTTTCATTCGATCCCGACACCGAAGACTCTGAACTTCGCGAACACATTGTGCATACACTGCTTGCAATGGCGGACGGCGCAGAGAGACTGAGTGCAGTTAATGTGACCACGGCACTGTGGGCATGCGCCAAGCTAGGGGCTGGGGCAACGAATACCGACGTAAAATGTGCTTCAGCGCTAGCGGTCAATGCTGTGGCTGTGCGCGCAACGCGGAGTGCGCACAATATGGATGCTCGAGGGATCGCTACCGCTCTGCACGCGTTTGCTGCCTACGCGAATGCCGCTCCGCCGGTCGACTTGCTCAAGCTTATCTATACGCGAGCTGAACGGGTCTTCGCCCACTCACCCGCCCCGTACGACGCAGCAACCACATTGTGGGCGAAAGCAAAGCTGCGCCAGCGACATGGCTTACGGCCAGATTGCGCGGTATATACGTTGGCCTGGACTGCCTTGGCATCCGCCGCGAAACGCGGCGTGCCGCCCCGGGACTTCGCCATGTCGATGCAGGCGCTTGGCATGCTTGCGACTTCGTGCGACGGACCAACCTTCGATGAACTCGCGCGTAGTGTTCGTCAGCACGTGCGCTCGACTCTTTCGTCCGCCGCGACTTCTGCGCGTTCATTTTCACCTCAGGAGCTCGCACACGTGCTGTGGGGCGCCGCACGTCACGACGAGGCGAGCGACGCCGAGTCTGCACTCTCATACGCACTCAAGCCATTCGCGGATGCAGCCATCGAATCAGTGCATGGAGCCGAGTTGACAACTGAAAGTGCACATGCCGCAAGCACGTCAGCATGGGCCTGCGCACGCCTCGGCATGATGGAAGGAGCCGTAAAGGCTTCAGAGGTGGCGCTGAGCCTCACAGATTACATGAACGCATCAGACGTCGGTGAGCTCGCGTGGGCGATCGGGTGCGTTGCTTCAAATGGTCGAGGTGATGATGTTGCATTGCCGACTGCAATTTGGGAGCGCGCGGGCGTGCTTGCGAAGGAACAATCTCTCACATGGCAGTGCTGTGGCTTATTGGAATTCGCGTCGCACGCCGTCGGTAGCGCGAAACACGAGCACAAGCGCCACCTTCGTCAATTGGCCGAATTTGCCGCCGCGAGTACCGCCAGGGCCTCAGAGCTTGCTGAGAAAGACAGTCAATCGTCAGCACGTGAGTGGCTAGAGTCGTCGAGAGGTGCACCATGGAAAAGGAGACGTGGCATCTGGAAGGACTGCGGCTCTGATCGGCCGCCTCGCGTACTGATTGCCGATACATCGCCGTCCGCGGCGAAAATTCTCGCAGATTCTGTTCGCTCCTCTGGCGCACACGCCGTCGTGTTTGATCGATACGCCTCATCTGTGCTGACAGACGTCAAACGATACTTCGACGATAAGGAGAGTACACCCTTTGATGCCGTCCTCCTCCGCCTTCCTCGAGGAAGAGGTCGAGCCTCGTCATTGATGGCCCAGGCTGCCGCCAACGCCCTTGCAGTGACGCCTGATGGTGCGATGAACTCACATCAAAACAAGCGCAAGCGAGCCGACGAAGATAGTAGCTCCTATCCAACTGTCCACGTGTTTGCAAGTCCAGATACTGAGTTCACGATGCGCACTGCATTCTCGGCCAACAATGGTTTCCATGCGTCGGAAGCACCGTTAGGGGATTGGCGGGTTTGTCGAGATGGAAATGGCATGAGCTCGCCATGCTCGCTTCGGGAGCTGCTCGTTCCCCAACAGGTGAGTGGTGGAATTTCTCTTCCACAGCCAGACAAGGGCGGCGTGGTGGCAAGTGTGACATGGTACACAGTTCCTGATGCCGGTTTATTTGCGGGTGGCGCCGTTGATCCCATGACACGCGCATTCATAACGCACATCCCCCTCTCAGAGATTTCTGTGCGGCGGCGAAAGTACTGGCATTCTAAGGGAAAGTCGAAGCGACACATGCGAATTGCTGATGTTGCGTGCGGTTCTGGCGTGATTGCATGTGCCATTGCGCACGCCACGCCTAAAGCGCGCATCTATGCGGGTGACTTTGACCGTGCTGCCATATCTGCGGCAGAATACAATCTCGCGGGCAAGGCATCCGTAGTCCATGCTGACGTGCTTGCAGGATTCTTCGGCGATAAGCGATTCGATGTCCTCGTTAGCAACCCTCCCGTTCACATTGGTGCGCACGATAGCTTTGGCGTCCTGAACTCGCTTCTCTCCGATGCACCGTCTCGCCTCTACCACGGTGGCGAGCTATGGCTTGTCGCACAGAGCTACGTTCCGGTTGGATGCCTTGCCGCATCGTGCAACGGTGCGAAGTCGAAGTCGAAGTGGCGGAAGATTCGTCTGACGTGGTCGGACGGCCAGTTCAGCGTTTGGCGTCTCGTGCGTCGCTGACCATTTGAACTTTATATTTCTGTGTGTGTGTGTAATTACAAAATTGTTGTACATTTTTTTAATCAACCTCGATCGCGTCCTCCAATACGCCCATTCGTGGGTTAGTAAGCCAGTGGCGCATTTCTTTCGCGCGACCCGCCAACCGGCGACGAGGCTGGCCGCTGCGCGCCTGTGAGCTTGGATTGCCAAACCGAGGAGGCACATGTGCAAGCCTTGGTGCGGGAGGAGCCGGTAGGCCTTGACGGCGGGCCGCTGCAGCGCGCTGTGTAGTCGACTCGCTGCCATACCGCGGCATTGGGCTTTTCACCTGCTCGAGGCGCTGCATAAGGCCGGTCGGTGAACCACCTTCGTCACGCGAGGCGCGTGCCATCGACTTACGCATTGATGACCCGAACGAGTCTGCACTCTGTCGAACATCGCCGCCATTGGCCT
Organism: Pycnococcus provasolii; assembly: GCA_938743325.2. Taxonomy (NCBI): domain Eukaryota; kingdom Viridiplantae; phylum Chlorophyta; class Pseudoscourfieldiophyceae; order Pseudoscourfieldiales; family Pycnococcaceae; genus Pycnococcus; species Pycnococcus provasolii. The sequence goes on along the minus strand of OW568900.1, from coordinate 342,649 downwards.
TAACTTGCGTCATCTTGCTTATGGTTTGCTCCGATCGTCTTATCTTGTGTGACATGGGAAGTTCATGCGCCATGAGCGGTGTCTGCGTCTCTGATCGCGAGCTCAAGTCTGGGATATCGTGCTGTTGATCATCCGATTCTGTCGCAAGAGCACGCTCAAGGTCTGAAAGGCAGGCGCGAAGCTGTGCGCCTGCTGCACGCACCGCGCCTTTTGCCACATGCTCAACGACCGCAGGCGGCGATACACTGGGTGGTGGTGCAGACATCCATGGTGGCAACGGATACGGAGGTGGGAATTGTGCGGCGTGTGGCGTGCGGGACGACGTATTCCATGATGTTGGATATGGAACGTAAGCCGGAGGACTCCAGCCAGCCGATCCAGGCGATCCTGAACCATCGTCAGAATGCGAGAATACGGTGTTCGTGTAGCGAGTGGTGCCTGCATTTACCATAGGCGTTTCGCCTGTTGGTGCCGCCCACTGAATATGCGCAGCGGGCGGAGTGATTTCGTGTGGCGTTGTAGGCACAAAAGCCCAGTACCCTCCTGCAGCACCCAGTATCACTGGAGGGTTGTGTACCATAGCAGTAGGAGACTGCTGATGCTGATGAATGGCATTTGGAGGAGATGTCGGCGATGGTGTTTGTAATGGATGTTGAGGCGATTGTGCATCTTGGTCAATCTGTTGTTGAGGCTGTGGTGGTTGTTGAGATTGCCTTTGTGGTACGAGTTCCTGACGCTGTTGTTGCACATGCTGCGAATGTCGTTCTGATTGTGATAGTTGTTGACTTTGAGGGGTTTGCCCTTGTTGTTGCAGAATGAGCTGCTGTGTCGGTTGGTATTGCTGCGGCTGCTGTCGCGACGATGGTTGTTGCTGCGGCTGCTGTGTTGGTGGTGTTTGTGATTTTGCAAGAGAAGATTGCAAAGATTGTGGAGGATTCTTTGAAACCGCCTGATGTAGTTGCTGTTGGGGCAAGGACGGCTCTGAAGATTGTGCTTTTGTTCGCCAGTGAGAGGCTGCCAAACCTGTTCGTAATGATGCCGTCGTGGGCGATTTCCGCGAAAGGAGATTTGAAAAGATTGAGCCAAAGCCTTTACGAGGCTGTGGTGGCTGCGATGAGGCGACAGGAGGAGGTTGTACAGGCGGCTCTGGCTGATTTGATTGTCTTGTGGGGGGCTGTTGAGGAAGCAGCTGCTGCCACTGTTGTTGCTGCTGTGGTGGCTGCGTTGAAGGTACAGGAGGAGGAGGTTGTACAGGCGGCTCTGGCTGATTTGATTGCCTTGAGGGGTGCTGTTGAGGAAGCAGCTGCTGCCATCGCTGTTGTTGCTGCTGTGGCGGCGGCTGTGGTGACTGCGCTGAGGCGACAGGAGGAGGTTGTATAGGTGGCTGTTGCCGCTGCGGTGGCAGTGGCTGCGTTGAGGCGACAGGAGGAGGTCGTATAGGCGGCTCTGGCTGATTTGACGGTCTTACGGCGGACTGTTGAGGAAGCAGCTGCTGCCATTGTTGTTGCTGCTGTTGCGACGGCGGTTGTTGCTGCTGCGGTGGTGGCTGTTGCCGCTGCGGTGGTGGCTGTTGCATCTGCGGTGGCGGCTGTTGACGCTGCGGTGGCGGCTGTTGACGCTGCGGTGGCGGCTGTTGACGCTGCGGCGGCGGCGGCTGTTGACGCTGCGGTGGCGGAGGCTGCGTTGAGACGACAGGAGGCGGTTGTATATTTGGCTCTGGCTGCGTTGACGGTCTTGCGGCGGACTGTTGAGGAAGCGGCGGCTGCTGTGGGTGTGCTTGTGTCTTTGGCCTTGTCTGAGGCTTTGGTTGTGCTTGCGACTTTGACTGTGGGGGTTGCTGTGCTTGTTGTCGCTTTACCTTCGGCTTTGGTATCTGCTGTGGCTGTATGTGCGGCTTGCGTTGTGGGGTTGACTGTGGTTGCGTCTGTTGCTGCTCCGGTGGCGGTATTTGTGCATGAGCCAAGTTTGATTCTTGCGAAGAATCGCTGCCCGGTCCTGTAGAGAACAGCTTGCTTTGCGTCGGCTCAGCTGCGATTCGTGGACTCCTCGGGTCGATTGGCGGAGGTGGCGCACCTTGCAAGTTCGTGCTTGCCAGCTCGGGACTCGTTTGCTCAGCAGTTCGAGTTTTGGTCGTGCTCTTAAACGCCGACGCCGCCGCGAGTGCTTTCAACGCCGTCCTCGGTGCGCTGATAACGGGAACGGGTGGCGGTGGCGGGAGATCTGCTCGCGGAAGCACGACAGGCGAAGGGGGAGCGACGTTTACCTTGGGCGGCCACGAGTCTCTGCGGCCGGCCATGGGCTGCTATAAGCTTGCTAGGATAGCCTGCTGGAAAGTTCAAAGGCGAGTGGCGTGACTGACTGACTGACTGGACCCGGAGAGGGAGAGGGACGGGCAGGTGCCTATATAGGCCGGGTTGGAACTCGCATGGCATTTCCTGTAAGAATCGCAGGGACGAATTCGAGGAAACTAGGGGTTAATTAGGGGTTATGTAACCCCGAGGGCTTCTTTATTCTGTGCTCCTCCAAGGCCGCAACGACCAAGGGGCGGGGGGCGGGGGGGACAGGGACTCCAACTCTTCCTCTGACCTCTGTGGCTTGTCGTTTCCCTTTCCCTTCCCAAGACAACAAAAAAGTGCTTTCCATGCGGACTCGGAGTGCCAGGGCGCGCACACGCGTCTCTCGTTCGAATGCGAACGTATCCTCAACGACTCGTAGAAAGAGGCACGTCAACACCACAAGCATGCTTGGCGTCGCCTTCCACGGAAAGGGGGGCAGCGGCAAGGGCTTTGAAAGCAACATCAAAGAGCTTACGAGTGAAATCGATACCATCACGAGCTGGCGCTACCCAGACGGAACGTCTGTGCTCGACGAGGGATGCTACGCGTGGTGGGAACCGAGCGAGATGAGAAGCTTCGAGAGTGACGTGTGGGTTGGTGCAGACAAAGCCATCGACGTGGCATGCGAGGCGGCGGATGGCGCGTCTGTGCTGTTTGGGTTCTCGCAAGGTGCTATGCTCATCGGTTGCCTTCTAGCCGAGAAGCGCATGCCGGAGAGCGTCAAGGCTTGCGTTTTGGTTGGTGGCGCTTGGTGCCGTCCGTATTCGAACGGCTTGGGCGAACTCGTGCAGTGGCGGTTGGGACGAAAAAGCAAGACGTACCAAAGCCCCAAGTTGCTGCACATAATCAGCGCGCAGGACCGCGTGAATCCGCCGAGCAGCGCCATGATGCTGCAGGCTGCCGTTGGCGGCGACATCGTGTACCATGCGGGCGGTCACGTCGTTCCGCTGGACAAGAAAGACGCCATCGCCGCTTGGATCAGGCAGAACGCGGAATAAGTTAACCAATGTTTATGCTGACGTGTAGATTTCCCAGAAAAAAACACATTTCCCAGAAAACAGTCCCAGAAAGAAAAAACCCACTAATAACCAAATCTCACCCCTTCAGAAAGTCAACTGTCCTGCCCACTCTCATCTCATCATGCCCGATACCGCGCCGAAAACTGCTCCAGCGATGATGGACTTGCACGCGTGCGCCGTGCCCGCCTTAACCGTCAAAGCAGTGCCCGTCAGCGCCACGCTCCCTCTTCGCGTCGCCGTGCTCTGGCCGGACGCGCCGCACAAAGCGCACATACCCGGCGAAGAAGCCATGCGCGGGGTCACACACCTCGCGGCGTACGACCGCGACGCGCCGGGCGAACTCGCGAACGTCCCAATTGGAGTCATATCGATGTTCGTCGACATCAAAGACAAAAGCGCGCAGTTTCGCAAGTTTGCCGTCGCGCCTGAGTACCAAAGGAGAGGGGTGGGAACCGTGCTTCTTCACCACGCCATCAGCAAGGCGGCGAGGACAGCGAGGGCGTTCTACCACCACGTCGCGGCGCAGAAGGATGATAACACGGGTGTGCCGTTTCGAATTTATGCGAACACGCGCCTCGCGTCGCGCGCGTGGTACGAGGCGAGAGGACTTAAGCTGGCACCACCACACTGCCGTCCGAAGAACGAGCAAACGAAGGAGTGGTCACCTTTCGAATTCCCGGACGTAAAGGCGAACTGCGTGTTCTACCGCGGTGGACACGCGTACGCGCAAATGGAAACGGTCTTCGACGCGTCGAAGGCGCCATTTGTCGTCGGCGCCGGCTTTGGACGAACTGGCACCATGTCACTGAAGTTGGCGCTCGACAAACTCGGGATGCGGTGCTATCACATGGCGGAGTGCATGAAGGGAGGCAAAAATCACGACGACTTTTTTATGAAGCTTGTCACACTGCCTTCCAGAGAACGCGTCGAGCGTCTTCGCGAGTTTATGAACACGAATGGGTTCCTCGCTGCTGTGGACTTTCCCGCGTGCGCATTCTGGAGAACGCTGTGCTTCGCATTTCCAGGCGCTGTCGTCTGCCTGACGCGAAGAGACTTCGACAAGTGGTTTGAGAGTGTTTACCACACGATCAACCGTCCGCAGCACGATCCGGAGATTCGTGTGTACCGCTCATTTCACAAGATGCTAAACACAAGGGTAGGCAGCCACATCCGGATGGTGGAGCTGATTGTGTGGGACGGCACGTTCGGCGCGGCAAAGTTCCGACTGAAGGGGCATGAAGAGGATCGCGAACGAATTCGTCAGATCTTCGACGCGAACACGAAAGCCGTGCAAAATGAGGTGCCTGATGCATGTCTCGTCGACATGCCTCCTGGCAAGTGGGCACCTCTCGTGAGTGTGCTCGGTGTCTCCGCGCCGAAGGATGCATTCCCGCACGTCAACGATACCAAGGAATTCCAGCGGTACTTCTTCACGGCGCGCTCTTACGTGCGCATTGCCATGGCTATGGTTGTTGGCGGCTTCGTGAGGGTGTTCCAAGGGAGGAGAAGAAAGTGATTCTGATGAGATGAGTAAAATTCCATTACTCATTCTTCATTCAAGTTTATTTGGATACTTTGTCCAATGACGGTCGTCTGGTTGGACCATTATTCGCATTCATTCGCTTGGCCATTAATCAGGCTCATCAGAGCAGAGAGCGGCGCCACTCTCTCTCTCTCTCTGCAATGCACTTGCACGTACATGGGCTGAATTTCGAAGAAGACTGGGTCGTGTCAAGTGTGATCTTCCGTCGAGTGAAAGTTGATTCGGGGTTCCGAGATTAGTTGTCACGGGTCAAAGTCGCAAATCACGCAAGAGTGCCGTTGGTAACTTTGAAAAAAAAACCAAATCTGTGCCGAATTGGCACACAGATTTGGTCTGTCAAATCACCATTGATCGTAGGGATCCGTACACCCTTGCACTGTGCATTTTTCAAGCTCTCCCAAAGTTTGGTCCACTGACTCTCTCCGTCATTCTACAAAACCACCACAAGAGCTAACAAAATGGCGACAGCAATGACGGTACCAATGGCGCTGGTGCTCGCCCTGGTGAGCAGCAGCAGCGGCGTGTACGCGCAGCAAATTACTACAACAACGATGATGAACGGCACTGCGTTGCTCTCCTCAATTGGTGATGATCCGATGATGATGCAAATGTACGCCACCGAGAAGGAGGCGCAGGAGGCGGCGCTTGCCATGGGATGCGAGGGTGCACACAAGATGGGCGACGAGTGGATGCCAGGCAATACGCACTCTGCGTGCTCACAACAACATACCACCACCAACACAACAACAACAACACTCGACGCGATGTTCGCCACGCAGGCTTGTCCCACGCTGGTCACGCTCATGCAGGCATCTGGCGGATTCTTCAAATCGCGCGTCGTACCTGATATGAATACGCGCAAGATGACACTCAGGAACCTCGGCGCGGAGATTCCACAACAGCCAAACCTTGACACGACAACTGCCACGGTCGCAGATCTCAAGAAAACTGCGCCACACATTCTTGCCAGCCTGCGTTTGGAGCGAATCAAGGGTGACGGCGACGGCGAAGAAACTGCCGCCGCCGTGTCACAGGAGATGGTGGAGGAGGCAAAATCCACCAGCCGTACCACCACCCAAATTTCCATCACTCCCTCTTACCAGCTCAACATGCTCATGAGGTCGTGTAATAAAGAGCTCGAAGAAAAGGGTGCTATCACCAAGGCGGATCTCGAGAAGATGAAGGCGACTCTGTTCCTGTACTCCGGTGCTGACCTTCTCCACCACAAAGAAACCAACCCGAGCACAACGACAAATATTCGTGACATGAACGTCAATCAGATGGCGGATATGGTCGAGGCGTGCATGCCTGGAAACCAGACACTCGAAGAATTTCTTGTGGGATACAGCCAAGATCTTGCCGTGATGCCGGGCGATTTGAAGGCGGATCGAGATGAAATTGAGGTGTGCATCAAGAACCAAATCTTGGGAGATGTTTCCAACTGGCGTTCGTACAACGAGGAGCTGGAGGCGGCGACGGCGTACGTTCAGCAAACGCTCGCTGACCTTAGGGAGCGCATTCAGAACTCGAATCTTGACACCGAAACGAAAGAGAGTCTCACGCAGACGTTTACACAGGCAACGTCAGCTCTCCAACGCGCAAAGCAGCAGATTGGTAGCCTCGAAAGGGATGTCCGCAGCGCGCAGCTCGATCAGTCGACCGTACTTACTCCTCGACAGCAAGATCGGCGTTACAGGAACGCGATACGCCGATGCGTGAGGAAGCAGCTCCGTGATGTGGAGGGTTTGGAACGTGTCGGAGCTTGGCAGCTTCGCTGTGATGACACGATTCGCAAGGAGCACAAAGACAAAATTCAAGCGGCTCTCACCGAATGTGTCAAGGAAACACGAGACATGGCGCCAAACGACCTTCCGACTGCTCAAGAATGGGACGAGCTTGTCCCGATGCTTCACGTCCTCGCGGGTGAGCGCTATCCATGCGACGAGCTGATCGCTGCTCATAACAACAACAACGGAAAGCTGTGCACGGTCCCGGAGAGTGTGATGGTTCGAAACGTGGTTGCGCGCCAGTCGCCAGAAGATCGTCTGGACGTTCTGCACGTCCTGTATGAGAAGGAGATGCGCAAAGAGATTGTCGCCTATGCGCGTACCTTGCGTAACAACCGTGGCCGTAGTAAGACATGTGCCGAGCTGGAGGCGCAGATTGAAGAAAAGCTTGGTGCGATTAAGGAGAACCGCGACACGCGTCTCAAGGAGCTCGAGGCAATGCGTATGCAAGAAGAAGAAGAAGACGACGATGACGATGACTCCGACTCTGACGACGACGACGAAGAAGACTCCGACTCCGACTCCGATTCCGAAGGAGAAGACGCTAACGATTCCGCAGCAGAAGATGGTTACGATTGACGATCAGATCCACAAATGGATTGAGGAGAATCAATGATTTTGGGGGGATTTGATAGGAGGAGCAGAGCAGTGCGAGATAGTTGAGTAGGATCATTCACTGCCACCTGGATTAGAGCGAGCGCGAATGTTGGAGAATCCCAATTGATTTCAAAGAATACTTGTTACCTAAAAGTTGCCGGTGCGCGCATTTTTTTTTTTAGGATTTTGGGATTTTGGGGGATCCTGGCCGGGCCAAAATAAATCTAACACTTTTTTGTAGTAGTACTAACCTTAGTACCAATTTGGTGGTTGATGGAAGCATGTAAATAAAGACAGGAACACATCTACATTGTTGTTGAAAGAATAAGATAGTAGGAATATATTTCTTAGGAGGTGGCAGCACCGCCATCACGACTTGCGGGACGATCGCTACCAAGATGACGAGGTCTCAAGCGACCCACCGGACGATGACCTCGGAATTCAAGAGGGATGTGAAACGCGTGAAGGCCATCCGGATCGTCGCCATCCGCCGCCGCCGACGTAGCAGCAGCAGCAGCAGCTTCAGCAGCTTCTAGGCTATCGTCTGCATCAGCAGGCTCGGCCGCAACGCGCTCCTGCTCGTCGCCACTAAGCATGGACGACGAAATAATCTTAGGAGCAGGGTACGACTCCGTCTCCTCGTCTTCGTCTGCACCATCGTCTTCCTCCGTCACATCCTCGCCATTGTCGTCGCCGAGTGTAAGTACCTCAGCTTCGCCACCGCCGCCGCTCGTACCCGGCGGACTCGGACCACGCAGAATGTCGTGTGCCATCATGTCCATGTCCTTCTCGTCCATCAGGACGATCCGGCTCGTCTCAAGTTTCCAATTACGTAGCTCCGTCAGCAGAGAGTCGTGGTCCAAGCTATCGCTGCTCGGATTGCGGCTTGCACTCGCATTGTCGTCGCCCTGCTGCGACTCTTCTCGTGCCGCGCGACGACGACGCAGGAGAGCCGCGGCATTGCCTCCCACAACCTCGTCGCCGCCGTACGTCAGCTCAGATTCACCAGCCTGCTCATCTTCATCAGCCGCCGATCGGTTTCCTCCGACGGAGAAATCGATGGCGTGTTTACGCCAGTACAGGTTGCGCCCGCCCGTCCCACTCGGCGGTGCGGAGGTTGTTGCAAACGCCGTTCCCGGCCGAGAGCCTGCCGACGTTCCCGGACGTGAGCGTGCGAGTGGGCCAAATCCGTAGCTCGTGGTGGGTCGAAGCGCGCTTGGGCCGCCAGCGCCGCCGGCGGCAAAATTGGTGGAAAGAATGCGCGCCGCCGTTCCCGGACGCGGGGGGAGCACCATCGCCGTTCGCGGCCGGTCCATCCCGCCGCCGTGGCTCGTTCCAGGTGCGCTTGACGTGTTCGCGGCGGCTGGGAGTGCACCAAATACATCCCACGAGTTCGGATCGTCGAATCCCACTCTTGCGTACTTGATCCCGTCGCTGACAAGCTCCAGCTCTCGTGCCGCGGCGTCTCGCTCAGCAGCAAGCGCCGCAAGCTCGTCGTCGCCGGCGTTGTCGCCACCATCCGTTTCCGCGCCACCGTTGCTCGTCGTGCTCGGTTCGCCCTCCGCCTCATTCTCTGCTATGCTCTCGCTACGCTCTGCGTCCGTCACCGGCTCGTCGTCGAGCGTCTTAAGGCTGGGCACGGCGACGGCGACTTCGTGCCTGTACTTTGCACGGCTACCACGCGAGACAGGATTGCCGAGCAGGTTGAGCGTGTGCAGCTCGGCGCAGAAGGCGAAGTTCTCGACGAGTGTTAAGTCCTCGACGCGGTTTGACTCGAGGTCCACGCACCTCAGGTTTTCGCAGCCTGCGAGCGGGCTGCAGTCAGCGACGTCGTTGAAGCTTGCGTACAGTTCCTGCAGTTCAGGCAGTGCGGCGCATCCGCCGAGGTCGCTGAGCATGGATCTGCTGATCCACAGGATGCGCAGCTGTTTGAGCTTCGTGCCAAGGTCTCTGATGCACGGCACGACGGAGCTGTTGACTCTGAGTTCGTGTAGGTTGGGCAGTTTTTCCCCCAGTTCGAAGAGCGAGACTTCCGACGTGTCGACGATGAGTTCGCAGTACGAGACTTGGCTTAGGTCGTTTCGTCCCGTGATGGCTCTTAGCGACTCGTCCGAGAGGAAGTCCGATTCGCCGTCGTCGCCGTCGCCGTCGCCGTCGTCGTCGCCGTACGCGAGCCTTCCACTCGTTTGTGTAAGTTCGTTCGGGATCCCTGGCGCGAGCTCCGAGTAGTGGCTCTGCGACGCCGCATAGCTCTGCTGCGACGCTCTGTGTTGAACGTCGAGCGACATACGACAGGTGTATGTCTATGGTACACTCGTAAACGCAGCAGCAAGCTCACGCTTGAGCTTGAGGAGCCGAGGAAGGAGGCGTGGGGGGGGGACGCTGACGTTGCCCGCGCGCGTGAGCTGGGAAGGGAAGGGGGGGCACCGGTCAGCCGCTGGGGTTGCGACACTAAGCTGGTCAGGGCAGCAGAGGGGTCTCACGCAGAGTAGTCCCCCGGGGGAGAGAAGAAGAGAGTCCGGGGAGTAGTATTGAGTATTGACGCGTGCTATTTGAGCTCACCCAGGTGCCAGGGGAGAGACTACCCTAGTTCTACCCGTAGAGAGAGAGAATGAGAGAGACGTGTTCCTGCTTCAGCAGTTCAGCTGAAGCAAATGCGCGGGCCCCTGTTGGCCTGGGCCTTGTGCCTTGTGCCTTGTGCCTTGTGCCTTGCTGTAAAAGGCTTAAGCGAGGTGGTCAAGCACAGCCAACGCAACGGCATAGTTAAACCCATGGGGTAATAGAGTGGGGGGGTACCATGATCCGGCTTAACCCGGCCATAGGCCAAAATCCAAGTGTACAGTACGTAAGTTAGTCTCGGTTAAGCCGGACTAACCCGGCCTGCTTGCCCGACAGAAGCCAAACAAAAAATGAACAATAGGTGGTGGGAGGTACGGGTACGGGTAGTCCTGATTATTGACACTTAATCCCCTTCAAAATGGTCCAGCCCGACCAAAATGGTCGGTAGAGTATTTTAGAGTATTACTTAGTAATACTTAGTAATACTCAAAATACTCAATACTCTAGGTATAGTATAAGTATTGAGTATAAGTACTGGGTAGCCCTGGCCTCGTCGCGGTGGTCGTCGAGAATAGCAAGGAGACGAAGACGGACGCGAGTGGGCTGACTCTTGCAAAGGGCACGAGCAAACCCGCCGCGATGGCCACCGTGCTCGAGAAGGCCGTACTCAACTACAACGCTACGGACGACGCTCTCGACGCCGTAAGGAACTTCAAGGTGGTGCTCGACAACGATAGCCTAGCGTCGTACACGATAACGGGCTGTAACGGAATAGGGAGCAGCCATGGCGCTGTAGGGTTCGTGAACAAGTAAAGAAGTAAGTAGAAAGAGAGAATGACATTACAATAGTAAAGTAGAAGTAGTGTAGCCGCCAGCGCGCCGCCAGCTGAAGCGCGTCGGTGGTCCATAGCCACTCATTACATATCGTCTCCATCATTACCGTCTTGAGTAATTATTCCATAGGGGGAGTTTATAGTGGGCTGTCAGTCACCCACTATAAATACACCACGTCCTGAAACTCAAGACGGTTTTCCCCAAAACCGAATTCACCAAAACAAATCTCCAGTGGGGGTTTCACCAAAGCAACAAACCCCTAGGTCCATATACTCCATCACTCCCCCTTGTCAGCATCGGGCTCCTGCGATTTCTGACACATCGTTCCCCCATTCATGATGATGTGCATCATGGCAGCATGCTGTTTCTGCGAGAGCGGTTTTGTCGCGCGGCATGGCGGTGTGGTGGCGCAGTGGTGCGGTGGTGAGTGGTGTGTGTGTGGAATAAGTGCCTCCAACCTTCTAGAGTTGGTGAGGGTTTGGGCCCCCTCAAGATAAATATGGGTGAGTGTGGATGATTCGGGGATACGTTATCAGGATGACGTATCAGCAAGAAAATCCACATTAATGTGGATTTTCTTGGTCCCCGTGAAGTGCGGACAAAAATGACATTAATGTCATTTTTGTCCGCTGTTCATGGGGACTTGCAAGGTCACGTGATGTGGACAGGTGAGGTGCCCCGAGTGGAGGTTGCCCGTTGCAAGGCGGCCCCGTGTGGAGGTTGCCTATTGCAAGGTGGCCCCACGGTTGTGTGTGGTGGGCTGTGGTTGTATGGGTTTCCCTGCTGCCATTGTCAACGCGTTTTTGTGTACGCACGAGTGGCGTACGCTTGTTGACCGGTGAAGAGAGAGAGAGAGAGAGAGAGTTTTAAGTGTAACTTGGCTCCGGCCTTGTGGAGTTAGGGTGGTAAAACAACTAGGGTTGTCCGTTGTCGCCTGGTTGAGCCTCGTGGGCTCGCCTGGGGTGGTGGTGGTGGCGCTGGTGTGGAGGGAGATTGTGTGTGTGTGTGAGATTGCGTTGGTGTGACGTGAGTTAGTTACATTTCATTTTACACAAAAACGTGGACAACGACCGCAGCAGCAGCAGGAGAGGAGGAGGATCCCAAAGGGACCGGACCACGACCGCAGCAGCAGCAGCAGGAGAGGAATCCCAAAGGGACAACGATCGCAGCAGCAGCAGCAGCAGCAGGAGAGGAATCCCAAAGGGACAACGATCGCAGCAGCAGCAGCAGCAGCAGCAGCAGGAGGAGGATCCCAAAGGGACCACGATCGCAGCAGCAGCAGCAGGAGAGGAATCCCAAAGGGACAACGATCGCAGCAGCAGCAGCAGCAGCAGGAGAGGAATCCCAAAGGGACAACGATCGCAGCAGCAGCAGCAGCAGCAGCAGCAGGAGGAGGATCCCAAAGGGACCGGACCACGACCGCAGCAGCAGCAGCAGCAGCAGCAGGAGAGGAATCCCAAAGGGACAACGATCGCAGCAGCAGCAGCAGCAGCAGGAGAGGAATCCCAAAGGGACCACGATCGCAGCAGCAGCAGCAGCAGCAGCAGCAGCAGCAGCAGCAGGAGAGGAATCCCAAAGGGACCACGATCGCAGCAGCAGCAGCAGCAGCAGCAGGAGAGGAATCCCAAAGGGACAACGATCGCAGCAGCAGCAGCAGCAGCAGCAGCAGGAGAATCCCACACGACCACAACGACAGCAGTCAGCAGTTGGCGCGCACGCGCGTATAAATTAGTGTATAAATTAGTTGGGGTCCCTGAGGAAGTGGGCGAACCAACCTCGTTAAAAAACGGGCTCGGGGGCTTTTATCAAAGCCTCCTCCACTATAAAACCCGAGAAGGCAACTCGTTAGAATAAATCCAAAACCCGAACTTGAAGACACTTGTCTCGTTCCAAAACCCGAACTGAGAAAAGGGTGGAAAACCCTTTGTCGTTTGCTTGTAACGAGGGGATCCACAGTTGGTCCTGAGCATAAGACCTACAGGGAAGGGGGTACACCTAAGACCTACACAAGGGGGACAAGGTCCCGACAACTGAGTAAGGTTCTGACCAGGGTTTCTGACTAGGGTTGCTACTAGGGTTACCGTTAGGGTCTCTGATTAGGGTTTCTGTTAGGGTTACGAACGCAACCCTAACCCTAAACCTGACAGGGAGCGGGCCGAGTTGGTTTCCAAAAAGGAACTGACAGGTGGCCCCGGGATCCTCAGATCCACGTGTGAGATCACCAGTTGGGGAGGCAGAAAGTAGGTTCCCCACGGCCTAAGGCTGCGGCTTACGCATAGTAGGTCAGCGCCAGGCGAGGATCACGGCCCACACTCGGAGGATCCCAGTGCATGCTCACGAGATCACAACGTCGTCAAAGACAGATCTCCAACGAGCAAGAGGGACGCGACGTCACTGACGAGGCACCAAGCGTAGACGGCGAGGGTACCGAAGAGCCGACAGCGATGAGCGACGGTGGAGATGCAAACGCGAGCGGTAGCAGGTCGTCGCACCTGAGTCCGCTCACGGGATCCGAGACATCGGAGGAGGCGGCGAGGTGGTTGGCCAACTTCCAACAGTTGTATCAACCGAAGTTGCATAACGCCAATTACCAAACGGTGTTGACGTTCTTGGTGGCGAACACGGCTCAAGGCACGCCGGCGTGGACACTACTGCAGGACACGCAGCACGACGCCGATTGGCTCAAGAAAGCGCTTGCCGCCAGCAAGGATGCCGAGACGGGAAGCGAGAGACAGGCAGTGGCGAAAGCGGCGGCGGAGCTGTTCACTAAATGGGACGGCGCCGTACGTAAAGAATTTGTTACTAAGCGTAACAAGTTAGAGAGTTCCCAACTTCACACGATTAAGGTGAGTGGGAAGAAGGACCGCCCTGAACACATGGCCAAGTTGATGGAGCAGGAGGTCGAACGCGTCGCGCCGGAGTACAACATGGAGCAACTCCAGCGTGTCGTGGTAGACGCGTACACTAAGCATTCAGAGCTTCACCAGTACCTCCGGGAGTGGGTGAAGAGCTCCGAAGGGATGGAGGCCGTCTCGACACACGACGAGGCGCATTCAGACATGTCCGACGTAACACTCCAACCAGAGGAGGTGCAGGACTTGCTCACAGAGAATGCGCGGCGAGTTAAGGCGGAAGGTGAACACCCTGAGCTGTTTGCCATGGCGACACGTACGCGCCGGCTCACAACGCGACAGGGCATAGCCATTGGGTTAATAAGGGCCATCTCCAAGCAGGCCCAGATCAAGTGGAACAGGCTCAACCGAAGTGAAGCTGCCGTAGGTGGCGCTCGTCGCGAGGAGGTGAACATCACGCCATACCAATTGGTGAAACAACTCCAGTCGCTCGTGAAACCAAAGTTTGGCGACACGGCGTGGGAAAACGCAACGTGCGAACTACATCCAGAGGGCAAGCACACCAATGGTAATTGTTCCGTCCACAAGCAAGTGCACGCCATGTCACAGACTACGCGGCGGAACAGGGTAGCGGCGGTGGCAGAAATTGACACGGCAGCGGTGGCCGCGCCAGTCGGAGGTGGGAGGTGGAACCCGAACGCAGCCACGGGGCGCGTAGGGGGAGGTGCTCAGCCCACAGGTCAAGTGCCAAGACCAGGTGATTGGGAATGTGGAGTCATAGGGTGCCGAGCCAAAGGCAACCGAGCGAATTTCGCGTCAAAGACTCAATGTTACATGTGTAACACTCCCAAGGACAAAGCTATGTCAGGAGGGCTCATGCTCGACACTGAGGGCAAGGTTGTCCCGGTCGGAAGCAAGCCTGGCATTGCCGCCACGGCGTCTGCGGAAGAGGGACGCAAGCAACGTATCGATGCGGCGGTGGCAGCCGCATTGGCTGAGAGGGACGAAGAAGCGGCGGTGGCGGCAGCCGTTGCCGCGGCGTTAGCTGACGCCGACTTGCAAGGTCACCAGGGTGGCACGCAAGGTAGGAAGACGGCTAGCGTGTGCGTGTCAGGTGGGCACGACGAGCCTATGATCAGCACGGCGGCCGCAGCGGACTCCCGAGTCAACGCGCAGCCGTTACCTGAATCATTCCTCACGCGAGGAGAGAAGCCAGCGCAGAGCCAACCAATAGTGAAGGAATTGGCAGCGGTGCGTGCGCATGGCGTACGTGCAGTGGTGAGCTTACAACTCCACAGCGAGGTGGTGGGCGTAGATGAGGCGTCAGTGGGTGCACTCGCAACGAAAGAGTTACCCACAGAGACACCGGAGGCGCCGGAGACGAATGCCAAGGTAATGGCGGCTGCAGAATTGGTGCGCCAAATTGTCAAGGGCGAAATTAAGGTGCCTCCACACCGTCTCCCTGAGGGCACGGTTGAGTTCCGCCTAGGGAAGGCGGCGGTACGGGCGCGACGTCCGCTGTCCGATACCGGGTGTAACGTGTGGGTTATTACCGCAAGTTTGTGGAAGAAACTTGAAGGCGCACTTCCACGGGGTGTACCCACTCTGTCCCACGATCTCACCACAGCGATGGGAGAGGGGAAGGGCGAAGAAGTACCACTCGAGGCGGGCATGACGTGTGCAGTGGCGCCCGGGACGGAGAACGAAACCTGGATGCCATGTTCAGTGGTGGTGGCGGAGGACAATGCGGTATTTGATTGCCTCATACCCACGTTGTTCCACTACGCCTATAATGCGTACGTGGTACCTGCGAAAGGGGTCATGTATTGGAACCCTGACGGTTTGGGCACGACGAGGGTGGCGACGTTGCCGGTGCGAATCAGCAGCCACGCAACTTGCACGGCAGTCGACGAGCCGGAACACAACTCACAGGATGGCTCGGGAAACGAGGAGCTCGCGCGCCTACTGGTGGATGCGCTGCGAGCGTAAAGACCTCGCCATCGGCTGAGGGAAGTAGGGAAGGGGGGAAAACACGAAGGGTTTATGGTTTGAAGAGATGGATAATGTGGCTCGGAGTGCTGTGGGTACTGGCGGTGGCAATGTCCACACCCAGCACGGGCACGTCCGCAAGTAACGTCAACGAAGACGCGACCACGTGGGCCGAGAGTACAGGTGGAGGCACGTTCGAAGACGAGGCGAGAAGGAATGGCTGGACGCATCCACCGCGGCGCATCAAGTGGAACAAGTCCCAAGCCAGGAGGATGAAGAAAATGGTGGATACCAAGCACCCGGCACGGCGAGGGTGGATGGCGGGCGCGGTGCTAACCGTACTGCTCGCGTGGCTCGTGTTGTTTGAAGTCAAGATGTGGCTGGCAACCGTGGTAGCGCTGACGCTAGTTGGAGGAGCTCACGTCAAGCGCCAAGTGTGGGCAGTTTGCACGGTGACGAGCGAGACAAAAGTCGCGCCAAGGCGCCCAGCACGGCTCATAGACGCAATGACGCCATACGGTGACGTCGGGCGGGAAGAGAGCGTGGAGACACGAGACGGATGGATGGTTGCGTCACGATTGACTGAGGAGCAAAAGGTGGAATTGTTGGAACTGTTGAACAGGAATAAAGGAGCGTTTGCGTGGAGCAATGACGACATTCCGGGATACAGTGGGGTTGACGGACCGTTCAAGATAGATGTAACGGACAAGTCAGTTGAAACCCGTCAACGCCAGAGGAGGTTGAACAAGGCGGAACAAGAGAAGGTGGATGAATGGTACCAAGCGTTTCAGGACGCGGGGTACATTCGGGAATATAAGTTGGGAGAGCACCAGTACGGGCTCCACGCAATGAACACCACGGTCGCAGCTAAGAAAGATGCGAAGACCGGAGAGTGGACGGATTGTAGGGTGTGTGCGGACTCGAGGAGTGTGAACGCCATTACCATACGGGACAGGCGGGGTATGCACCGTGCCGATGACCAGATCGCGCGCCTTTCAGCGGCGAAGTACATCACCGCGGTGGACCTGCGGAAGGGTTTCAACCAGGTTCCCATGGACCCCGGTAGCATACACCTTACCCAGTTTTGGTGGAAGGGCAAAATCTATGTATGGGAGCGGATGACGTTCGGTTACGTCAACGCGGCTGCCAAGTTCCAAACGGTAATGGACCGAGAACTGGCGGTGGCGGGATTGGACAACGAAACCACCTGCTACATAGATGACCTGTGTGTACACCACGATGAGTGGAGTGACCATTTGAAGGCACTTGAGCGTATGTTCGCCATGTGTAACACCACAGGTTTGAGGTTACACCCAGACAAGAGTAAGTTCGGGTTGGCGACTGTGGAGTTCCTAGGACACAAGGTGGGTGGGAACGGCGTTACACCAGATGAGGCCAAGGTCAAGGCGATTATAGGTATGGGGAGGCCAGAGAGTGCCAGTGACTTAAGGTCACAGCTCGGCCTAATCTCCTACTACCGGTCTTTCATCCCTAATGCGTCAGCAATGATTGAAGGAATGAGACCATTGCTCAAGAAAGGTGCAGTATGGGTGAAGGGTGCGTGGACCGACGAGCACCAAGCCCAGTTGGATGAGTTGAAAGAGAAGTTGGCAACGCCCGGCGTAGGGTTGTTCCACTTCGACGATGAGCTGGAGACGCACGTCTATACCGACTTTAGTTCGTACGGCATAGCTGCCGTGCTAGCTCAAGTGGGACCAGACGGGAAGGAGAGGCTGTGCGCGTGTATCTCGCGTAGCCTAAACGTACATGAAGCTAAGTATCCATCGTATTATGGCGAATTGCTCGCTGTGACGTGGGCGTTACGTACGTTTCACCCCTACATCTGGGGAAGGCATATCAAGTTGATCACGGACCACCAACCTTTAGTTTGGTTGATGGACTCCTCTCAGAAGAAAAATGCACACCACACGAGGTGGGCATTAATGGTGGAACAATATGACTTGGTGGTCATTCACAGGGCTGGAGCGTCGCATGCTAATGCCGACGTGCCCTCGCGATTCCCCTTGGCAACGGAGGAAGATAACTCTGGAGCAAGGTTGGATGACGGGGAGGAACGCAACCTGGGCGGACAAGTGAGGCTTGCGACGCCTGAAGAGTATGCCGAGTGGTACACAGCAGTTGCTCGTAACCCAGGTAACAAGGCAACTCAAAGTGACCTCAATCTTGACGGAGTCCCCGTCACAATTCCCAATCCCAGTCCGGACATGGCGAGTACGGTAGGGAACGGAAAGGGTGAAGAGGTGGGGCGCGCAGTGGCAGGCGCGTTAATTAAGGGCGAACCTTATGGTGCAGTAGCACCGCTCAGGGTCACCATGCGCGCGAGCGTGTGCGTGAGCCCCGCTGACAAGGTTAGCCACGAAGTGTGTGCTATGGTCAATGACGCCGTAGAAGATGAGACGGTGGAAACGCCGCTGACGGAGTGGAGGCGCCGGCTGAAACATGTCGTGCGAGGCGAATTGTTGCCGTCAACGGATCATGTTGGCAACGCAATATGGAGTTCTCCTGTAGTGGTGGTTGAAGGACCGGGCGTGTGCGGACGAGGCGTTCACGCCGCGTGGCAGTCAGGACTACAAGTGAACATGTGCGTTTCTGTGGAGACGTACCAGCTGAGAGAGCAGATGCGTGACGAGTACGTGCGCGCAAGGCTTCCACCTGGATGGGTGGCGCAACGCACTGATTCGGGCGTCGAGCAACTGTGGTGCCAAGCGTGGCAAGACAATAACGCCAACGTCACGGAACTCGTTGAGCGCACACGGGCGGTGGCCTGTGGCGCCGAAGTGGTGGTGGCTGGTTTGATGGCGGACGAGGCGGAGCTCGACGCAGACACTCGGTGGTGGAAGCGAATAGCGAGCGCCAACGCCGCAGTGGTAATCGAGACGCATGCCCGACATGCGAGAGGGAATTGGTGGGATGGTTGGATTGAGAGCTGTAACCGGCGCCCTGTAATCACCAGCGTTGAACGCATGGACCTCCTGGCGGCTGTCTTAGCCGACGAAGGTGACGCGACGACAAGCGTGGCAGAGCGAGGCACGTCCGCACACCAAGAAAACAAAGAACCCTCCATGAGGAAAGGTGACGCAACGGCCAGGCAGATGGCTGCGGTTGCGCGCAACGTGGCTGACGGGATTAGCATGCGAGACATGTTGCAGCTCGCCCGAGAAGTCAGCGAAGCGAGAGATGAATGGGAGAGGAGCACCGGCACCGAAGCACAGCAAGTGGGGTTGGCCGCAAAACTGTGGTCACGCAACGTCATGCCGTGGCAAGGCAATCGTCCCAATGGAGCGGCGGTGGCGTCTTTAGTCTGCAATTGGGATTGGTGTCTGAGGAACCCAATGCCTAGCGGCCAAGAAGGAGTTAAGGAGCGGCTGGACAAGAAGGGATTGGGCTACGTGGACGCCAACCCGGAGGTTTCCGCAGCTCGAAAGTGCATGGCTCGATGGGCGCGCTGTCGAGTGCAAGATGAGGAAGGCAAGGCTATTGCGGCCGTATGCCAGCACGAGAAGCGCAATTTGAGTCAACAACCTGTAACCAAAACAAGGTTACCAGGTTGGCCCAAAGAGTTGAGGGATAGGTTCGTCCATGCCATAGATGGTGGCTCAGAACTCTTGGTGCAACAATATGAGACGGGCACGGAGTACCGTGTCTTCGTGCCAAGGCGTGAAGAAAACAACGCTGAGGTTGCGGCGGCAATAGCAAGTGAAGTCACCTCCACGGCTGCAAGCGCAGACCCGTGGGAGGATGAGGAACTCATGCTAGCCATGCGTGAAGGTGGCGCTGGAGCGGTTACCGACGTCGCAAAGCGCAGCCGAGTGGCAAGGCGCATGAGGTCGTATGCCACTAAACAACGAGACGGCGAGATGGTGCTCTTGTTTGTGCCTGACGGCCGGAGACCAAGAGAAGTGCCTCCGCCAGGCAAGCGTGAAGAAGTCATTGACTTGTACCACCGTAAGACAGGCCACTTCGGAGTACGGCGTACGTACGAACTGGTCAAGCTACATTATTGGTGGCCCGGCATGTATCGCCAAGTGGCTACAGTGGTTGGGAAGTGTGCGGCTTGCGATTTGGCGAAAGCACGGCCGAACCGCAAGGCAGGTGGAACGGAGTTACAATCCTTGCCAATTCAAGGATTGTTCTTCAGGTGGCATGTTGATTTTGCTGGCCCGTTCAATGAGACTGAACGCGGTAACAAATACATCTTAATCTTCATTGATGCATTCAGCAAAGAACTTGTCGCGGTCCCCACTCCCGACAGGACGTCCTCTAATGTTGCGTATGCGTTCTTGCAACATGTCTTGAGTCGATACGGTGCTCCAGCCGTAGTGACGTCGGACAACGGACAAGAGTTCGTGGGAGGAGAGTTTGCGGAATTGTTAAGGGAGGCGTGCATCGACCACCGGACAACGTCACGCAACCATCCTCAGGCCAATGGCCAAGTGGAGCGTGTGGTACAGACGGTTAAGGAGTCTTTGAAACGTCTTACTGTAGACGCGGAGGAACACCGCGACTGGGACGTCTTGTTGATGTGGGTGGTACTCGGATACCGCTGCAGTAAGCAAGCGTCATCGGGTATGAGCCCGTTCGAAGTGGTGTACGGCACGGAGCCTCAGTTGGCCATTGGTCACGGCGGTGCCTTCGCTGACGAGTTAGTCTATGAAGGAGTGGAGGAAGATGACGCGAGACGAGCGACTGAGGCGACGGCCGTCAGCTTGCTCAAACGTGCGGTGGCCATGAAGAAGATGGTGGCTACCATCGATTCGAATTTGAAGGTGGCGCAACACCGAGATTCGTTACGATACGCTCAGCTACGCGACGGTACGTACTGGCGTAAGCTCAGGAAGTTTGAGGTGGGTGATTTCGTTTATGTGGCGCGAGCTCATGCGAAAGGTTTGGAAGCGAAGGTAATGAGGACGGTGCTCCGAGTCAAGGAGGCACGCAGTGAAGATGTGTTTGTGTTGGAGGGTCGCGATGGCGCAACCATCGTGGAGCAGGCGGTAAACATGGCGCCGTGCCATTTGCCTGACCTGGACGGGACCGTTGACGGCACGCTACTCAAGGCTGCGTGGCGGTGCCAAGGGTGCAATGGTGACCGAGAACACAGCAAGATGATTGTGTGTGACGGGTGTGGGAAGGCGTGGCACATCTGGTGTGTAACGCCACCACTTAAGGTCGTACCACAGACCACGTGGGTGTGCGAGGCATGCTCAATGCTGGGGTATCAACCATCCCCAAGCACGTTTGGTGACGGGGCGTATCGTCCACCTCCAACTGTGACCGCGAGGTTGCGAGACGAACGAGGTTTGGCGCTGCATGGGCGACGCGTAATGAAGGAGTTTGACGTGGGACCTGGTGTGAAGGAGCAACATGAAGGCACGGTGCTCTTCGAGGCTACTGCGCACCCGCCGTACCGATTCCGGATCAGGTACGACGATGGCGATGAAGAAACGATGTACGAGGCAGAAGTACGCAAGTACTTGCTTCCATCGAGTGGTGAAGTGAACAAAGATAAAAGTGATAATGTGAAACAAGATACCCGTGTGACAAGACTCAGGTCCACGCGTGGTAGTCACGTGGCAGCTGCATTGGCTTGGAAGAACGAGACAATGTTGTGCAATTCCAAAGAGGTCTTACCTTTGATGGACAATGTGGTGTTGGCGAAACTGATGCAAGAGCTCCAGCCCGGATGCTCAGCGCGCACGGTAAGCAATATGGCGAGGGCGGTGGCGCTTATGCAGACGCCACGAGCGTTGCCTTGCGTCACGACAGTGCCCGGTGCACTCGAACAGCTGTGGGAGCATGTGGCTCTCGATAAATTTGAGTGGGTGTTGGATCCGTTCGCGGGTACCAAAGCGGTGGCTTCATACCTCAGCGGGCAAGAAGTACGCGTAGTTAGCAATGACCTGAACCCTGGGCATGGCGCAGAGTTGTGCATGAATGCGTGTCAGCCGGTATTTTGGCAACGCATGGCGAAACAAGGTGTCGAGGCAGTAGTATGTAGCCCTTGGTTCGACTGCTTAGATTTGGTGGTGCCACTCATGGTGAAGGCAACTGCCAAGGTGGTGTGTGTGCACGTGTCGTACAGCTATTATGCTACGATGCCCCGTGCTCGAGCAAGTATGCTGAAACAATGGATGGACGAAGGCAGGGTTGCAGTGATTAGCAACTTGCCTAGAGTTGGCCGTCAGCGGCAATGTGCGTGGTTGTGTATATTTGCCTCCGTGGCTATACGCAAACAATTGGTGAGACGAGAGTCTAGTGAAGTGGGGTGGCTGTTCGTGGCCGACCCAGAAGCGCCAATGGCGTTAGTGATTTGAACAAATGTGTGTGGTGAATGCGTACCGTGGCCATACCCTGAGTTGGTTTCGGTTGTGCGCTGATACGGTGTGACATTTCCAGCGATATCACAACCGAGGCGGTGGGGTCGAAGGTGACGCTGTGACGCGGTAGTGCGTCGTGACAGCTGTCGCGCGGCATGGCGGTGTGGTGGCGCAGTGGTGCGGTGGTGAGTGGTGTGTGTGTGGAATAAGTGCCTCCAACCTTCTAGAGTTGGTGAGGGTTTGGGCCCCCTCAAGATAAATATGGGTGAGTGTGGATGATTCGGGGATACGTTATCAGGATGACGTATCAGCAAGAAAATCCACATTAATGTGGATTTTCTTGGTCCCCGTGAAGTGCGGACAAAAATGACATTAATGTCATTTTTGTCCGCTGTTCATGGGGACTTGCAAGGTCACGTGATGTGGACAGGTGAGGTGCCCCGAGTGGAGGTTGCCCGTTGCAAGGCGGCCCCGTGTGGAGGTTGCCTATTGCAAGGTGGCCCCACGGTTGTGTGTGGTGGGCTGTGGTTGTATGGGTTTCCCTGCTGCCATTGTCAACGCGTTTTTGTGTACGCACGAGTGGCGTACGCTTGTTGACCGGTGAAGAGAGAGAGAGAGAGAGAGAGTTTTAAGTGTAACTTGGCTCCGGCCTTGTGGAGTTAGGGTGGTAAAACAACTAGGGTTGTCCGTTGTCGCCTGGTTGAGCCTCGTGGGCTCGCCTGGGGTGGTGGTGGTGGCGCTGGTGTGGAGGGAGATTGTGTGTGTGTGTGAGATTGCGTTGGTGTGACGTGAGTTAGTTACATTTCTTTTTGGTCGAAGGTGACGCTGTGACGCGGTAGTGCGTCGTGACAGTTTGGTGAACGGATCTGCAAGCATCGCCTCCGTGGGGCATTCACACAGTTCCAGGATTCGGTCGCGTTCTCGTTCTCGAAGCGTCGACAGCCTGACGTCCAGAAACTTGGTTCGAGCTCCATACTGTCGATCTCGGATGATGGTTATGGCAGATCTGCTGTCCTCGTACACCGTAGCTGGAGCGTCCTCCAGCTCAATAGCTTCTGCGCGCGTCAGAATGTCATCGTTGTTGTTGTCGGACGTCGTTGTCTCCCACTACCATACTACCTGTTGATGGACCCGGTTCCATAACGGAATAGGGAGCAGCCATGGCGCTGTAGGGTTCGTGAACAAGTAAAGAAGTAAGTAGAAAGAGAGAATGACATTACAATAGTAAAGTAGAAGTAGTGTAGCCGCCAGCGCGCCGCCAGCTGAAGCGCGTCGGTGCCTCGGTGGTCCATAGCCACTCATTACATATCGTCTCCATCATTACCGTCTTGAGTAATTATTCCATAGGGGGAGTTTATAGTGGGCTGTCAGTCACCCACTATAAATACACCACGTCCTGAAACTCAAGACGGTTTTCCCCAAAACCGAATTCACCAAAACAAATCTCCAGTGGGGGTTTCACCAAAGCAACAAACCCCTAGGTCCATATACTCCATCAGGCTGGACGCGCAATACGACTCTTCTCACGGTCTTCTCGGCGCGCGGCGACACCATCGAGTTCGCGGCGTCGGACGGCAAGATGGTCGTGCGGTCGTCCGACGGGCGACGGCACGGTGCTTGCGGGAGACAACAAAAACACGCCGACCGGCCGTCGACTTCAAAGCTTCGCTGGTTCACTAATGACTTCGGGCTCCTTTACCATGATGGCAGCTCTAAGCTTAAGTTAACGGATTGGTCCCGTCAATTTAAGGCAGCAAGCCAAGAGCATACAACCCTCCGTGTATGAGTATATACTCGCGAGTTGATGATGGTTGATAGATTTTCAGATTATGTTTAGGGTTTAAAAAAACCCACCCTTCGAAGCCCTTCCACTTCCGATCCCCTGTCCCCGGTCCCCGGTGGAGCGGCCCATCCATCTTCCTCGAGCCTCGTGTTGGCAAAAACCTAATCTAATACCCTGGAGCCGGCGTCCTACCGTAGGAGCTCTCCCTGTTGTTGCTTTCTTCGTCTTCGTCTTCGCGCCCTCCCCATTTCCCACGCGTCCCACCATGGTGCTCGAGTCCACGCTCGTGTGCCTCGATAACAGCGAGTTCATGCGCAACGGGGACTACGCGCCTAGCCGCATCGCGGCGCAGGCGGACGCGGTCAACCTGCTCTGCGGCGCAAAAACGCAGTCGAACCCAGAAAACACCGTAGGACTCATGACGCTCGCGGGTAAGGTGCCCAAGGTGCTCATTGCACCCACCGCGGAACTGGGAAAGGTGCTGTCGGCTGTGCACGGCATCGCCATCGAGGGCGAACAGGTCGACTTCGCCGCGGGAATACAAAAGGCACAGCTCGCACTCAAACACAGGCAGAACAAGAACCAAAGGCAGAGGATCGTCCTGTTCGCGGGCTCGCCCATCGAAACGGAACAGAAGGACTTGGTGCGTAGTGCTTCACACAAGAAACAAAACAACAAAAAAAGAAAGAAAAAATTCGCACGAGGAAAGACTCATTGCGCTGACTCTCCCTTCCCTAACACAACTTAATATTTCCACAGGTTAAGATTGCGAAGAAGCTCAAGAAGAACAACGTGGCGGTGGATATTGTGAGCTTTGGTGAGACGGACTCGAACAACGAGAAACTCGAAGCGTTCCACGCCGCGGTCAACTCCAACGACAACTCACACTTCGTTACGGTGCCACCAGGTCCCGCGCTGCTTGACGCACTCATCTCCACGCCGATATTCCAGGGCGAGGATGGAGGCGGTGGCTCGGGATTCGCAGCAGCCGCGGCGGCGGGTGCAGCGGCAGCCGCGGCGGGTGGAGGTGGCGCCTATGATGATTTTGGAGTTGACCCGAACCTGGACCCGGAGCTCGCTCTTGCTCTTCGCGTCAGCATGGAGGAGGAGCGCGCGAGGCAGGAAGCGGCGGCTGCCGCAGACGGAGGCGTTGGTGGCGAAGGCGGGGCAAGTGGCGAGGGCGCCGCGCAGCCCGTGGACGAGGATGCCGGCGAAGATGCGCTTCTTCAGCAGGCACTCGCGATGAGTATGGACGCCGACGGCGGCGACACGACAACAACCCCTGCGCCTCCAGTCGCAGCCGCGGCTGATGACGAGGACGAGGAGCTTCAACGCGCGCTTGCGATGAGCATGGAGGATGCTGATGGCGATGAGCAGAAGTAGTCGCGCGTTTGTAACGGCCGCACGTACGGTACTTTTCTCAGATATTTTAGAAATAAGAAT
Organism: Pycnococcus provasolii; assembly: GCA_938743325.2. NCBI lineage: Eukaryota > Viridiplantae > Chlorophyta > Pseudoscourfieldiophyceae > Pseudoscourfieldiales > Pycnococcaceae > Pycnococcus > Pycnococcus provasolii. Next base: position 317,572 of record OW568900.1, on the reverse strand, counting down.
GAAACACGTTTGCTACCTACCACGGCACGCGTACGAGGTCCGCACCTCCGGCAAAGTCTAGGAAGGTCCCACTCTCTTTCGTGGTGGCAGCCATGACGGTTGCAATCACACCGGATATCGACTCCTCGACGTTGAGTGGCGGCTTGACTTCGGGCAAACCGTCGTTGTTCCCTCTTCGGCTTCCCATGTCCGTGTCCACCCACCCTGGGTGAACGGCGACGACGACGGCGTTGGGGTCCGTCTTTCGCAGGTCGACCGCCGTGCACGCCGTTGACATGTTCAGCGCCGCCTTGCTGCTTCGATACACGACGTCCGTCGCGGGCAAGTCCACGGGTACCCCGTCAGCGAGTCGGCCGATACTTCCGAGGCTGCTGCTTATGTTGACAACTTTGAACTTGCCGTTTTCCGCACGGCGCAGTGCTGGAATGCACGCCTTGAGTACTCGCGCCGGCCCGAGGACGTTCGTGTTGAGGCACTCCGCCCAGAGGTCGGTGTTCACGTCTTCCATGTTCGCCTTACGGTTGAGCGCGACGCCCGCGTTGTTGTACAAGATGTCCAGCGCGACATGTGTTTCGTCGAGCTTCGCTGCGAGAGTTGTCGCGGACTCGTCCGACGTGACGTCGAGCGGCAGGACGTCTAAGTGAAGTTGGTTGAGCGCGTGTGCGTCTGCCGGCGTGCGGCAGCATGCGAACACTTTGTGTCCTCTCTGCGCGTGCTGGCGGCAGAGCTCAAGCCCGAGCCCGCGCGACGCGCCCGTCACGAGCACGGTGAGCACGGACATGTCAGGCGGTTGCCCTCGAGAAGGGGGAGACTGGGAGGTTGTTTTTTAAAAAATCGAGGGTGACGTTCGGCGGAAGGAGGAAGGGACGCCCTCTGGACAATCCAACAATCCTACCCTACCTTACCAGGGGAATTATCGTAGGGTAGAACGGCCGAATAATTATAAAAACAGTTAAAAAGAGGGGACTGCCGATGGTCCATACATACTCAATAATAATTAAGGGCGATGGTCCATAATATTCAATAATAATAAGGCCGATGATTGGTCGACGAGGTGAGGTGAGGTGAGGTGAGAGGACTGCTGGACTGGTCAGAGGTGAGAGGTGAGGTTGGGCGCATAATATGTTAAATTTTCTTGGAACTTCCCGTGACGCTGATCAGGCACATCACTGACTGGTATTTTAAACATCACGGATCACTGATAGTGCACTGGCTGCAGTGACTGGTAAAGTTTACCGTTCTGACCACACCCCTCGGGACCCTGGAACTCTGGAAGGGGAACACCTCACGGGAACACCTCGCGGGAAGGCGAGGAATTAGGGCGACATGTGACAGAGGGAGGGATCGATCGATCGATCGAGGCTTCTGTCGGGCGGAAGTCTACCCGTAAAAAGGTCGGGGATCGCGATCCGGCGTTCCTCCGGTAATTCAAACGCCCCCCTCGTTCCTCCCGTCTTATTACCACGCAAGCAAGCACGCCGCACGCTTTTCCCCATTCAACGCACTTGCCCTGCCTTGCATCATCTTTGATGATGATGATGCCTCAACGTATCGTGCGTCGTGGTGGTGGTGGTGGTGGGCTTGCACCGGCGTCAACGTCACGGTCTGCGAGAACACCTGCGCCTCGAAGTAATATTGGCAGCAGGACGCAACGAGCACGTTCTCGAGGCAACGAACATGGGAGCTTTGGAGCCTTGAGAGCCTTCTTGAGAGATACCAAAATTGACAAAGGCGGTTCTGAGGATGACAGAAAGCACAAACGCGACGCATCCTACGACGAAAAGAAGAACGGAAGAAATCATACAGCCTTAGCAGCCGCGTTATCCGCGCTTGCCGTCGCGGCCGCAAGTGCGAACACCGACGCGGCATTAGCAGGAGTATCCGTCTCCGACAAAAAGAGATGCGAGGACCTGTACGCCATCGCAAAGAGCAAGACGGATGTCGACTCGGCGTGCGAATACGTCAACAAGCAGATGGAAGAGGAGGCGTTCAGCTTGCTTCGCAGTAGGGCGAAGAAAGGAACCGACGCACCGCCGGTGCAAGCCGAACCAGATAACTTTACCACGCAAGCCGGACTTGCCGGCTTGACGGGAACCGTGCTCGGCTTTCTCGTCGGACGCGTGGACACAGACGAGGCCGAGAGAGCTCTCAAGGAAGAGAAGAAGACGAGCGCATTCCTCGAGTCTCAGCTGAAAAAGAGACAGGGCGAGTGGGAGGAGTTGCAGGGGGCACTCGAGACGGAAACGGCCAGCAAGCAAACCGCTCTGGAGAAGGCGAAAAAGGCGGAAGCTTCGCTCGAGGAGGCACGTGCAGAATATGCACGGTCTCAGGAGCAGGCTGAGAAGGCAATCGATGAAGTGCGCGCAGAATCCGCTCGTAAGGAACAGCAGCTAAAAGCTTCCATTAAGGAAATACAGGCCCTGCTCGACGCAGCGACACGCAAGGCTGAGGAAGCTGCATCCGAAAGCACCATGCTTCGCGGCGAGCTGAAAGCAACGAATGCGGATCTTTCGAAACTACAGGGCGAATTCGCATCTCTCGAAGCAGCGAAGGAAGCTGCGGAAAAGACGATTGCGAAGTTGGAAGGTGAGCTTGACGAGACGAAGAAGTCGCTCGCATCGGTGGAGGGCGAGCTTAAGGGGACGAAGTCAACACTCGCCGACACGAAGAAGTCGCTGACATCGGTGGAGGGCGAGCTTGCCGACACGAAGAAGTCGCTGGCATCGGTGGAAGGCGAACTCGCTGACACAAAGAAGTCGCTCGCATCAGTGGAAGCGGCGAAAGCGTCCTTGGAAAAGTCGCTCGCATCTGTTGAGAATGAGCTTAAGGGGACGAAGTCAACACTCGCCGACACGAAGAAGTCGCTGACATCGGTGGAGGGCGAGCTTGCCGACACGAAGAAGTCGCTGGCATCGGTGGAAGGCGAACTCGACGAGACGAAGAAGTCTCTCGCATCGGTGGAGAGTGAGCTTAAGGAGACGAAGTCAGCACTCGCCAACACGAAGAAGTCGCTGACATCAGTGGAAGGCGAACTCGACGAGACGAAGAAGTCGCTCGCATCGGTGGAGGGCGAGCTTAAGGGGACGAAGTCAACACTCGCCGACACGAAGAAGTCGCTGACATCGGTGGAGGGCGAGCTTGCCGACACGAAGAAGTCGTTGGCATCTGTGGAAGGCGAACTCGCCAATACGAAGAAGTCTCTGGCATCGGTGGAAGCGGCGAAGGCCACCTTGGAAATGACGAATGCGGCGTTGCAGGAACAGCTGAGCGGCGAGGAAGAGCTAAGGCGTGAAGCAACATCGGTGGCGGAGGCTGCTGCGGCGGACGTCACGAGGCTTCAGAATGAGCTGAAAGATGCTTTGGTAGCTCTGTCCAATATGGAGGAGACTTTGACAATGCTAACTCCTCAGGAGATGGATGCGGCGACGGTTCAGAGCCTTGACGAGCTCGAGACGATCTTGTTCGAGAAACTGTCTGAGAAAGCTTTGACGATTATTACCGCGGAGCGTATGTACCGCGCGCGTGTGAGCGGCGTGGAGAACGTTTCGAGCACGAAGGAGGACGAGTTGAATGACTGGAACGGTGCGGCGGCGCGCGTGAAGGACATTCTGAAGAAGGATAAGGAGGAGCGCAAGGCGTTCGTGGGGGAGATGTTGAGTGACTTGGGCGACTTACTGAAGAAGGTGAGCGTGCACGACTTGCCGGAGGAGATCACGCTTTTGTACGCGGAGGTGAGTCAGCTGAGCGCGACGCTATTGAGCACGAAGCGCATGGACACAAAGACATGAATAAAGTGAAAAAGCCCATATTGATACGAACCACCATTTACATTTGTGACCCGAACGTGACCACCTCGCAAGGGAACGGAAGAGCCCTACCTTTATGGGTATATGTAACCCTAACCCTAACCCTTCTGGCCCAGAGAAGGCTCTCAGTTGTCCGATCTCTCGGCCCCAACCTCACAACTTATTTATTTGTAGCTCGAAATGCCCGCCGTCTCCGCGGGCGCCTCGACGGAGGACGGCGCCTCCGGAGGCGCGCCGCTGTGCTGGGCGTGCGGAGTCATCCTCGCGCTCCCGATCGACGCCAGCGGCAAGTGCGCGCCGAAGTTCAGGTGCGGATGGTGCGGAGCCATCTCCACCAAGCAAGACACGGCGTTCCGCGTCGATCCGGACGCGCCAGCTCTTCATGGTCGGAAGCCAGTTGTCGGCCAGCTCTTCTCGGCAATGAAGCGGTTCTGCGGGTGCGCGGGTGGCAGGGTTCAAGGCGATCACAAGAGAACAAAACTGCGAAGATGCATGGCGTGCACGAAAGAGTGCGGGCTCGTCGCGTTCCGCGGATTCAACGTCTTTATGTTCGTCGTGGTTGTCTCGCTCATCGGGTCCATCGTCGTCGTTGGGTACTGGACAATCTTTCCTGTGCTGAACCTGACGTTCGACCGAACAAAGGGCGTCTCGTACGAAAACACGTGCTTCGTATTCCACCTCATCGTCAGCTCGTGGCTCACGTTTAACGTCAGCTACCATTACCTGCTCGCCTCCTTCTCCAACCCGGGCAAGGGACCTGACATCCCCGCGCTGCGCCGTTGGGGCGCTAGGCAGTCTCCCATAACGTTCGAAGACGGCAGAGAGATGACGCAAAGGTCAGACACGGACGTGCGCGCTGGCATCTTCACCAACTTCCAACTGTGCCAGCGTTGCGAGTGCGCCAAGCCTCCGGGCGCGCACCACTGCAGCACGTGCGGACGATGCGTGATGGATATGGATCACCACTGCCCCTTCGTATGCACGTGCGTGGGACTCGACAACCTGCGCGTGTTTCTGCTCTTCCTCGTGTACGCCGTTCTCGGCACGGGCTATGTCTTGCTGATGTGCATGACGGTATTGCACTTTCGAGGCGACGAGGCGGCGGACGTGATGCGATACACAAGGCGCGGGTACTGGAGTATTCATAGTCAGTGGGCGGTTGGCACGCCGAGATATGGCGACGACTTTGCCGAGGATGACGGCGTGCCGCCGGAAAAGCTCGCGACGGCGCTGGGATTGCGCTCGCTAGGCGCGATCCTCTGGGGCTTGCTGAAGAGCATTGGCGCTCATCTTCGCGCGACCGAGATGAGCATCGGGTTTTTGCTGACGAGTGACATGACACCCGGATGGTTCATGCCCATTACGTACCTGATCATTGCCGCGGGCGCCGTGTGCGTTGCGGTTGGCGTGCTCATGCAGTCGCAGATGAAATACCTGTGGTACGGCGTTCCTTACGTGGACTTTCTGCAGCGCGGTTTTGATGACGCCGCCGCACCTGGCTGGCATCAGGTGCGGAAGGTGTTCGGCAACGGGCCGATGTGGTTGTGGGGTGTACCCCGATGGCCAGGGCATGTCGCGCGAGGTGCAAGGAGCTCGCGCATGTTCTACTCAAGTGACCTGAAGTTTGAGTAGCGCTTATCTAGTAACTTTACATTATTATCATTTCATTCGTTCATTCGTTCACTCCCCAGCGCCACGTTGCAAACGCGCCGTGAAATGCCGCCGCTGAATGGGGTTGGAGTAATGGTGCGAATGGACGACCGCTGGACGAAGTCAAGTAGTATTTCACATTTCCTCGGGATTTTTCTTACACTTTCTTTCGTTTTTCTCACAAGGTCACAACTTAAAACTCGCGTTCCGTGAGCACCATGGGTGCCACGAGCGTCCACACGTAAAGCAAGCTACCCACCCACGCGGTGACCACCTTAACCCACACGCTGACCCAGCCGACGTCCACGAAACCTCCCTCACCCTCGGCACCCTCCTCTCCCCAGCCCGTGAACAGCATGCCCACGTACAGCGAAGCACACGCGAACACGAGGTGGAACCAGCTGTAGTTGTAGCTCGGAGGATCGAAGTCGTCCGCCGCGGAGCCGGCGGCGCCGTTGGTGCCTTCGGCGTCGCCGCTGCTTCGTTCCATCGCCGTCTCGGCATCGGGCGCATCGGGCGCCCCATCCAGTCCCGCGCTCGTGTGCGTCGTGTCGTCGTCCACGACACTCGCCAGTAGACGCTGGCGTTCCCCTGCGTCGTAGTCGCTGCCACCTGCGTTGTCATCTGAGCGACTTCCCGCCCTGAGCGCCGCCCAAACGACCGAGCCGAGCGTTGCAGCGACGCCGGTTGCCAGCGCCGACCCGCTCGCGGCGTCGAGCTGCTCTCCCATGCCGTTGCACTCGTAGCTGTGAGGCTCGCTGACGAGCGCGGACCAGATCATGAAGTTGGCGTACACGGCCATGAGGCTTGCGGGGAAGATGCTTCCGGAAACGGACGGGTGCATCGCGGAAACACCCACGGTGAGTGCCGCGAGTATGCCCGTCACGAGGAAGAGGGCGTTGAGCCGGCACTCGACGGAGGGGTGAAACCACGCCCATCCGACCGCGTTGAACGCGATGGCGGAGCCGTACGAGATGGCGGTGCACGTGAGCAGTGCCCCAATCCACGTCTGCGACTCCTCGCTTCTCGCGACCCAGCTATCGTTCCACGCGTGCGCAAAGTCGATGAGGATGACGACTTGCACGAGTAGGAAGAATACGCTTCCGAGCCTCGCGAGCCACGCGTACGGCGCGGAGAATCCGTGCGGCAAGCAGAATGCGAGCACAATTAAGAGCAGGTACACGAGCGTCTTGACAGCCCAGCTTCCGTGGTGTACGAGCCTGTCCCTGGTATCGCTCCTGTACTTGATGTTGACGGTTCCTATGCTGAGAAGCATGAAAAACGCCGTGGTACCAAGCGAGACACGGTACACCGCCTGCGTTCCAAAGTACGCGTGTTCGACATCAGCTGATGCCGTCGCTGGTAAGACGTTCTCAATCCAAGGAATCTTCTTTAACAGCGAGTCCCCAAAGTCGCGCAGAAGCCACGCGATGAGCATGGAGAGCGTGAAGTATGCACAGTACGCGAACCTCGCTGACGAAGACGCGATTCCCCGGGCGAGCGAGGAGCATCCGGAGCACGCGAGGTACCCCGCCATGGAGGCTGCGCACGACCCACACACACCTATCGGGGCGGACATGAGCGCGCCCATGACTAGTACTATGAACTATGAAGGGCAGCCAACCCGTTAACGACGAAGCAGAAGCAGGTGCTCGGCAGAATGAAGAATGACGCGGAGAGCAGGGGGATGAAAGGGCGTTCTCGGGACTCGGGGGGGGGGGGGGAGGAAACGCGGAGGGAGGAGGAGGGAAGGGGCAGGGATGGAGTTTGGGACCCGTTCTTGGTCGACTTCAAAAGGTGAGCCGTGAGGTGAGGTTCTCCCGTACCTCTCCTCCTCGGAAAAGGAGGGCCCCAGGTGGGTCTGCCTTGGGATTCGGGGTTCTTGAACTGCCAACACCACCTCGTCCCATGTGCGTCCCATGGCCCATGCAAGTTCGTGCAAGTTCGTGGTCTGGCAGGGAGGCCTGCAGGGAGGCGTGAGGCTTGCTCGACTCCTTCTTGAGCACTTCTCAGGTGCTCTTCTCAGGGGCCCCTGGGGGGGGGATTCCGCGGTACTGTACGGATTCCTGCAGAGTGCAGACGGGTAAACTTAGGTAGGTCGTTGGAGAGGAACGTTGGGCGACGCACGTGGTCGAGCGCCTGTTTCTTCTGGCATCTGAGGCTCCTTAGACTATTCCATTCAACGTTGAAGAGGCCGGCGACGGTGGCTTGGACTCCTTTTGGAAAACTCCGTCTTCCTTCCATGGGCTCCGACTTCCGACAGTTCCGACTTCCGACAGTTCCGAGAAGTGAGAACGAGGCTGAGAGGCTCAACGTCAACCCACGAGGAGGCCCGACCGTCGTACGACGAAAGAAAGGCACCTGGCTGCCTGGAGCCAACACCCACCCACACAGACTGCCACACAGAGCACGAACTCGGGTAGGGGAGCACTCCGTCCAAGTTCCAACCGGCAAGGAAAGCCAACGCACTCCACTCCTTGGCCTTGAGAGGTGAGAGAATACTACACGGGTAAGTCTTACAGGACGTACGCGGCACCCTTGAAGCACAACTCGCTGTCCTGGGGGTGTGTATAAGGTAAGGCGTGTATAAGCGCTTAAGCCTTAAGGGCCTTAGTGTGTGCTGCTGTTAAAGCTCCAAGTGTGTGTGTGTGCTTTGCGTGTGCTATCTATCTGCTTAAGGCTTAGTAAGGCCACTGCACTGCTTACTGCTTAAGGCTATATAGTGTGGGGGCTCATATTTGATAGATAGTCTAAGTAAGTTCGTGTACAGCGCAGCGCTATTAATAGTAACAGAAAGAGGCCTCTTGCAACCCAACCACGGTTAACCATGAGGCCGCCGCGCATGAACCCCGACGAGGAGCTCGCGGATTTGCAGAAGAAGTACCTGCTGCTCGAGGGTGACCGCAAGGCGTACTACGAGACGAGCCAGTGGACCATCAAGCAGAACCGGGAGACGATCGCCGTCGTCAAGAACGAAAACAAGGAGCTGCGCAACCGCATACAGCAGATACACAGCTCGAAGCACGAGGCTGGGCTCAAGGGACAGGGGGACGAGCTCGAGAAGACGGGCGCGTACGTTAGGGCGCTGCGAAAGGACCACGACGACATCTGCCAGGTGGGAACTCGGCTGCAGGACAGGCTCTCGAAAGTCACGGACAACATCAAGGACCTCGAGAAAGACTCGCTGCGAGCGACGGACGACGACAGCCCGGTGACGAGGCACATTCGGCTGCTCGAGAACAGGCTCGACAAGGCTCTCATCAAATACAACGAGGCGCAGAGCATCCGAAAAACGTACGAGCAAATCGTCAAGCGACTCCGAGAGGAGCGCATCGGGTTCGACAACCAGCTCGGTGCGCTCGAGCGAACGCTGCACGCCAAGGAGGCGGACCTCGAGGAACTCATGCTCATGAGCCACGACGCGACGCACGCCAAGGAGGTGGCCAAGGCGGAGCTCGTTCGCGTTGACGCCATGCTACAGGCGGAGCGCCAGAAGCGAGAGCGAGAGCTCACGGAGAGGCGCGTGCAGGTGCGCGCGCGGCAGGACATGGCGGCGAAGATGGAAAAGCGAGAGCGAACGCGCTTGGACATCCAGCAGGAGGCGAAGGGCGACCTCAGCGAAGCGCAGGAGCAGGCTCTCCGGCAGACGGCTGTGACAAACCAGCTGAACAGCGAGGCGAACCAGGCAATTCTGCAGCGCGAGGAGACGCGCATTACGACGTTCGAGGAGGCGTTCCGCAAGATCAAGGAGGCGACGGGAGTGAGCGACGTGAACGACGTCATCGCGAAGTTCGCGACACAGTCGGAGACGATGGAGAACCTGAAGCACATCTCCAAGGACAGCCAGCAGAAGATCGACAAGCTCGTCGAGGAGAGCGCGAGCCTCAAGGCAAGCATGGAGGAGATCAAGTACGCGGGCGGCGGCGTCTCGGGATCCCGGCGCATGGTGGACGAGTCGGAGTCGAAGCTCAACGAGTTCGCCACGCTCATGGAGCGCGCGAGGCAGCGGTACGAGAAGGAGGCGCTCGTGATGATCGAGATGAAGGCTGGAACGGAGCACCTGTCGGAGAAGCTGACGGACGTCAAGCTCGACCAGCCGAACATCCCGCTGCAGGACGACACAGTCATCGACGTTCTGGGGCAGTGCGAGACGAAGCTGCTCCGCGTCATCGACGCCATCGCCGACGAGGAGCCTTCGAAGCTCGCCCAGGAGGCGGAGGCGAACGAGGAGAAGCAGAGGACAGACATGCCGACGACAAATATGCGCATCAACACGATGTACAATCCGTACGGAAGCGACGACGACGACGACGACGACGCAGACGACGGCGACGAGGGCGACGTGCCCGACCGCGAGGATCTTAAGCGAAGCTCGGAAGATAAAACGAGCGGCAAGAAGAAGAAGCGCGGCGTGATGGCGGCAGGACAAGCCGGCTTCGACAAGCAGAAGACTGGAAGGAGGGCAAGCGTCAAAGGCGGCGGCACACGCGCCAAGCCGTCGATCGCGTAAACTGTTCTTTATTCCTTTTGGTTGGACGAAATAACGACAACAACGTCAGCCAACACACACGCACACACGTACACACACTAAGATTCCGATAAGTTACAAGTTTTAGTCGGATTCGTCGTGGCCGGCCAGGCCTTCGGCAGCCGAACTGCCGCGGTGGCGTCGCGCGTACATGCGCACGATGTTCGCGTAGCTGGGTAAGCCGTCCGCCGGGCGTATCGGACGCGAGTTAGCCTTGGGTGCTGGGCGGTGGCTCCAACACTCGCACTTTTCGTGCACGGCCAAACAGCCACGGCTGCACGCAACGCCGCGCGATGCGTCGCGCACCTTGGGTTCGCTGCAGCTCTTGCGCCACGCCTGAGGAAGGCCGCGGCAAATGCCGCCGGAACCCGCGCGCGCGACGAGGTGTTCACGCAGCCCATGCTTTAAGTTAATATACATCGCCTCCCTGTACGCAGGCTGATCGCCACCACGCACGCCCTCTCGGCCGCGAAATCCGCCGGCAGGACCAGCTGACGGCCCAGACTCCAGGTAGGCGAGGTAGGCACGCAACCACGTCAGCAGCATGGCGTCCGCGCGTGCCGACTTGCGGAACCCGATGAAGCCGCAGTTGCGCTCCGCGAACGTCATCGGCGGCTTCGCACCTAGCATGCCTATGCTGTCGGCCGTGACGCCCTTGAAGCCGCGCAGGAACTCGTCGTACTTGTGCTCGATCGTGTTGACGACGTCGGCATCGTCGAGCAGCTTGAAATACTCGTCGAGCGACGAGCACGGGCACGTGTCAGCGTCAAGAAACACGCTCTTTTCGTACGGGCTGTTGAGGTACGAGACGATCTTCTTCAGCCAGAGGTGCGCGCTCAGACGGTACGTCGACGACGCCTTGTCGCGTATCCGCTTCGGCAGCTCGGGCATCGTCAGGTTCTCGAAGAGAACGACGCGCGCAAACGGGCTGTCGTTGCTCTCGAGGCTGAACAAGTACAGCGTGTCCGTCGCGCGAACGCTCTTGTCACCCGCCTTCGCGGAAGATGCGACCGACTGGCGCGGAATCTTGTCGACGGTCTTCGGCCCACCAGTGGGGTGGCCTGCGTCACGCCAACGCTCTTGCCACGACGCGTACGTCGCCGCGTCCGTAAAGAGCGTAATGGGCATGGTGTTCGAGCTGTACGCGCGATACTGCCTGGCCACAAGAACGGCACGCTCGACGATCCGTAGGTTACCGTCAACGTGCATTACCCCGCCCGTCGAGCTCGGCGTCCAGCGAAGCTGGTGCTGGAAGTGCGCGTACTCCTTGTTTATGCGCTCGTTCGCCGCAGAGTTGGCCATACTCTGCGGCGGTGCTCTTCTCCTGGACGTCGTGGTTGCTGTTTCAGCCGGTGTGTCTAAGGTTGGTGAGACGCCTTCATCTTCGGCATTCACCGTCGCCTCGTGTGCACTGCTGGGCTGCTGCCCTTCAATCGCCGTCGCCGTCGCCGCCTCCTCCTCCTCCTTCTCGATCTGAACGACCACCGGCGCGCTTGAAGTTGTCTGCACAACCTCAAGTTGTTCGTCAACCTCCTTTCTGTCGAAGTTGTCTGCATGTGTCACATCGATCGGCGCGATCGTTGTGGAGACCACCGCCACGGATGAGGCGACCGCGCGCTGCTGCTTTGTTGTTGCTGCTGCTGCTGCTGCGGAAGGCATTTGTGGCTGTGGCGCGACATCCGTGTTGAGAGAAATTCCGAATAAGTGTTCTCTCGATCCTTTCGACTTCATTAAGACGATGGCCGCTATGAAACAAAGTCCAAAGATGAATCCTAAAAACGCCGTCATGAAGACGGACGAAGACGAGCCACCTGCACCGCCATTAACACTATCACCACCACCACCGCCACCAACGCCACCACCACCACCACCACCACCACTGGCACCACCACGCCTCGTCGATCCCGAGCGACGCGACAGCCACATGGGGAATGCGTGAAATGGCGCGCGGAGCAGGCGTATTCTTGTACCACCCTCCGCAACAGGCGCACAAGACCACGAGGGATGGACCGCTCCATACCACGTGCGCGCAAGTCCATCCGTGCGTATCTTCATCTTGACCACCTTCTGACACGTGCGCGCAAGTCCGTCCGCTTCTAAACGACGAAACACGTGCAGCAGGAGAGGCCTTGGCTTTCGCGCGTTCCGTCCCGTCCCGTCCCGTTCGTGCCCTTATTAGCGAGTTTGACCAAGATTACGCTTTAGGCGCTCTCCACCTCCGTCTCGTCAGCGGCGTCCATGCCGCCATTGGCGTCGCCGTCGGAGGACCCGCCTCTCGCGCAGTTGTCTCAGCATAGTAACAATGGCTCAGGCTCAGCTCGCGCAGCCTCCTTATCCAAGCTCAAGATGTCGTCGTCGATGCGGAGAAATCAAGGCGCGGCTAAGGCTGCGGCAGTTTGTACTATGGGAGCTCGATACCCAAGTCAGACACGACGGGCGGAAACGCACGACGCCTCGGCGAACGAAGATAAGGTAACGGGCGACGACGCTCGCGCTTGGCACGACGCAGCAGCGATAGGTGCTGGCGCAACGACGACGACGGCGCCGCGCTCTGTGACGGAATACACCTGGCCGACCAGCGCACGCAAGGATCGCGTCGCCGTCGTGGCGACAGGCGTGCCAGGAACGACGCCGTGCGAGTCGATCGTCGCCTTGCCTGCACAGAACCTTGTCAAGCTGAAAAGGCCAAAGACGGCCGTCGAGAGACGCGTCGAAGGCTGGGACGGCGTGCACACGGGAGCGTGCGAGGAAATGTACGCAAAACACGTCAACGCGCGCGTTCAACGCGCCCTCGCCAACGGCGAGCATATCACCGTGCTTATGCACGGCCCGCCATCCACGGGAACGACCGACGCCGCGGCGGCTGTGGCGTCGTGCGTCGCGAACGACATCTTCGAGCATATACAGCAAGCGCTCGACGACGGCAGAGTTGCGCGTGCTTCCGTTCACGTCGCTGGACTGCTGTCCGCCGTGCTTGCTCCCGCGAAGGCGCCTGTGACTGGCCGAAGCATAAGCCGCGAGGTGCTACTCGACCTGCTTGGCGACGACGCGAACGCAGTCTCGCGTATCGCCTCTGGAAATGCGACGGCGGGACTCGCCGTGCGCGAACACCGTCGCGAAGGCTTCTACGCGGAACATGCCAGCGCGGTGCCCGTATCAGACACGCAGGAGCTGCGACACGTCCTTGATACATTCTGGACACGGCGAAAGGAGGCTGCGAGCACGTGTGCCGGCGCCACGGCGGCGGCGGCGGCGGCGGCGGCGGCGAAGCCCCCTTCGAACGGGAACGCTGGCAAGGCACTTGCTCCGATACGCAGTCATGCTGCGCTCATCATCAGCGTGCGTTTGTGTCTGTCCGACGGTGCAGAATCGTGGGCTGAGGTGGCGATCGCTGACCCGACTCTTCCCGAGTCGAATGGTGGAAAGCAGCAGCCTCGCAAGGCTGCGGAAGACCCAGTTTTGAAGGCGCTATGGCGCGTTTTCGACAATCTCTCCGCGCCAGGAAGCCAACGGCACGTCGCGTGGCGCGACAGCAAGTGGACGCGTATCCTTAAGGCTGGGCTAGGCGGCGGTGGCGCTCTCGTCCTCGTGCCTCGCGTTCATCTCAGCGACGCGTCATTCGAGCCGTCAGCGGCGGTGCTTGATACGTGCGTCAAACTCGCGGGCGGATTAGTCGCTGTCAACGTGCAGAGTCGTGTCATGCACTACGGCAATGCTGCGGAGGAACACCTGCAGGCGGCGTTGCGACTTGGCGCGGAGCTTGGGATGTCCGAATCTGACGTATTAGCGATTCGCGCGGAGGAAATGGAACTCGGCATGTCAGACGACGCGCGTCGTGTGGACTTGCGTGACCACATCGCGGAGCGCACTCGTCTGCTTGACGAGTCCACGCGATTCTTCCAATGAATAAAGAAGTGTGGTTATACCAGGACCGTGTGCATGTGGTGATTCATATATTTTAACATAGTCAAACAAATATTTTATAACTTTACAAATGTGTGAAATAAGACAATGCTCCTTTCGGTGTTAAAAACCAATTCGTTCGCCCGGGCAGGTGTCCGTCTCATCCCACTCCAGGAGCGCCTTGGCGTAGAGAAGTGCGTTACGACTTGGCTCGATGCGCTCCACGCGGGCGGAAGGAAGGAAGTTCACCCCCGCAACGTGGCCCGGTCCGAGTTTCTCGAAGCCGCGAGCGACGAACCAGCCGGCAGTTCGTGTCGTGAGAATGTAGACATGGCTCGCACTCCTAAAGCGTGCCTCCTGCTCGAGGTAGTCGAGAATAGCATCACCGCGGAACGAGCCACGAAACTTTTTTGATACGTACATCGCCGCAAGTTCGACGGGTCGTATGGCACTCCCCTCGCACTGAGAGCCGTTCAAATCAGCGTCCACCCCGTCATCGAACAGCAAAGCGCCGCACCCGACGATACTTCCGTCGAGCTCGAGTACGTAGAACGTGCCACTGGCAATCGACGCCCGCAACTCGTCGTCGCTTCTTGCGCGCAGCCTTCCCTCTTTCTCCCCGTCGAGGAGCATCTCTCGCACAGCCACAAAGTCCTTCGCAGCCGCGACGCGGATGCCCTCGTACAGATTGCGCGATACCATACATCCAATTCCAGTTCGCGTGAATAGTTCCGTGAGTAGGTCGCCGTGCGTTCCACACCTTGCCGCCGAGAGAATGTGGCAACGCGTGACACCTCGACTGCACGCCTCAAGTGCCGCCGACAATTCGGGAGGAGACGTGCGGCTGAGCCAAGCAATCGGTGCACCGGTGTCAAGGTCAGGGCCGTCGTACCGACTTGCCAATGCGCCGCCGACTTGTTCTATGGCACCTTTCGTGCTTTCGACGTCATCTGGGCTCTCTTGATTTTTCGTCGCCGTCTCCTTGAGCACTCGCTCTAGTGGTATCCACTGCGGCAGTGCGTGCGTGGTTTTCGGTTTGCGATCGCCGTTCAGCAGCAGGAACAACTTGTCAGCTTGAAGTTTCGCTGCGAGCGTCACACCAACGTCGAGAGGATGGCACAGGAGCGCTTCGCCCATCACGCTGTACGCAATGTTCGTGACGAGCACGACATTTCCCTGCTTGAGCTGGTGCTTAATTCCGCTCGTATCGATGGAGCTGACGACGCCCGCGTTTCCGTAGTCGACGCCCGCGACGACTCCCAGAGCGCGCGCGAAAAGGAAGTTTCCCTCGACGACACGCAGCGGCGCGCCGAACGTTGGGTTGGAGTTGGACGCCGACACGTGCCTTCTCATCGCCCCCACGGATTGTCCGAGCGAGAGTCGTCTCATGACTTCTTCCCTTAGGACACCGCACGTGCCCGCGGTCTCGCGCAGGCTTTCGTCGCACACCGGTTTCGCGCACGCTGGTGGCAAGTCGTCCGCGGACGTGAGATACGCTCCGACGACAAGCACGATGTTGATTCCCATGTCAACGAGCATGGCGACGTCACCAAGCGTTCCAGAGAGTTGTTCGGGATCGGGCGAGAGCGCGACGACCATGGTGGATCCTCTGTGTCCTTTGATGTACGGCGCCGCTGCACGTAAGTCGTGCACGAAGCTGGGAGTGACATCTTCAAGATCCTGCTGCTGCTGCTGCTGCTGCTTCGTGGATGATGATGTTGGCGACGACGACTCCGAGCTTTGAGAGCCGTTTGTCATCGCTTCTGAACCAGCGGCACCAGCACCAGCAGGACGTCCAGAGGAACGAGAACGAGACGACTGGTCCACACTACTGCTACCACCACCACCACCACTGCTGCTGCTGCTGCTATCCACGGGTAGATCCATAGGTAGAGGTGCACTTGATTCCACCGACGACGACGACGACGACGACGACGACGACGAAGAGGCCATGCAACGTGACGGACGAACCCCACGTTGTTTATATGCAACAACAACACGAAGTCCCCGTGAAGATGAAGATGGACTCCTCCGCGAGAGAGGACTCCCAAAACCAGGAACAAAACCAGGCGCTTGCTTCTTCACGAAACAAAAGTGCCCTAAGGCTGCTGACGTCCATGCCGCCATACCTCGTCTCAACGTTGGGGCGAGAGAGAAGGATTCCGGAAAGGAAAATGGAACGTCACTTCCCCGGAAAGGAAAACGCGTCAGTCGCACGACTCGTAACCCTAACATCCCGATCACCCTAACCCTAATAACCTAACCCTAACCCTAAACCTAACCCTAATGCCCTAACACCCTAATGCCCTAACCCTAATGCCCTAACCCTAATGCCCTAACACCCTAATGCCCTAACCCTAACCCTGGGTCCCTCCCTGGTTGTTGTGTTTGCCCCCCCCCCCCTCCTCCTCCTCATTCTCATCGGCCTCCTCATCCGGTCATTCTAAACTTCCTCTTAGGGAATTCCCTACTATCATAGAGGTGTCCATACATATTCCAATGGCGCAGCTGCTCAGATCATCCAGGCTCTTACTTACCTTGAAGAGAGAAGTTACCTTGGTGAAGAGTGCTTCTTTCATTAAGGCGGCTTCTCCTTCTTCTTCTTACCTCGGGATTCGTCCGGAGGGGGGTAGCAGTAGTCTTCTTTCTTCGGGTTTCTTGGGTTCAGCCGTCTCTTTCATGTCGTCGTCAACATCTCCTGCTCCTGCTCCTGGGGTTTTGTCTTTGGCGTCCACTTCACAGGACGCGTCCATCCAAGCCTCCTCATATCAACCTACGCACCCGTCGCGACTGCGGTACCCCGCGTCTCCCGCATTCACACCCACACGGCTCATGCCGCGATCGAGAAACCTCAAGGTTCGCACGGAACGGATGCTAAAAACCATTGACGACGAATACCAAAACCGCATGCAAACGGAAAGACCGCTGCCGGACTTCAGGACGGGGGATATCGTAGAAGTGCACGTGCTCACGCCGGAAAACAGAAACCGCGTACAAATATTCAGAGGCATGTGTATTAGCCGGAGAAATAGACGCTCAGGAAGCACGTTCAACGTGCGAGGATCCGTCGGGGGCGTGAACGTCGAACGCAGCTTTCCGCTGTACTCGCCCACCGTGCGCGACGTCAAGGTGGTGGGACGCAAGCAGAGCAAGTCGCGTCCGGACTCGAAGATGTGGTACCTGTGGCACAAAACCGACACGCGCGGCAAAAAAAGGTAACACGACATTATCCTATCCTATTTCACAACTATTCGCCGCCATTTCCCAGACAAAACGCGCACCCGACAACTCGCCCTCGGTTGAATTCGCCGTTCAAATGGGGATACGTCCTTGCCCGACCCCGAATCTATTTGAGGGATTGGGCCCGTGCGGGATCCCGGTCGTGCAACAAGCAATTCCACAGTCTCTCGCAGACTCGCAGAAGGAAGTCGACCGCGCGGTGGCGAAGGCTAGGACTATGTCCGCGCCTATTATTAATAAGTTAGCTAAGTTGTCCGCAAGCACCTTGTTGTTGTGCTTTGCTTTCTTTAGTTTTTTGTCCTAAGTACTCGGTGCTCGTCGGCCCACGCCATAACGAGCATGCTTGACGTAGCGATGATGACGCTCGCGGTGATGGAGGCAACTCTCGTCAGTCGTCAAGCTGATGGAGCTCCGTGGCAAGGATATTCGTGTATCTCTTCAAACGGACGGAGCTGCAAACTACACGGGCGCTTTGTTTCATGTTTACTTGCTTCCTTTGAGGCATTCCTTCGCGCATTTCCTGATGATAAGCCTTGCACTGGCCACTGGCCTCGAACATTGCTGTGCTTCAACGTCTCCGCGGCCTGTTGCCTGTTGGGATGTGCGGTGATGTTCTTGACGGCCAGTCGCCCGGTGTCCAACTGTCCATCACGACATTGCTCGTCAATGACGTGACGCTCGACCTTGCTGCGCTGATGGGTTTCATTATCCATCGTACCTACGTGTAGACTGCTTCAGGATTCGGGAATGTAACCAACGACACTTCTACCTTACTTCTTCTCTCCGCTAGTGGCGTCGTGGCTCGTGGACGCCGCACGACGCCGACTAGTCCAAACGTCGTCACAGCTATCGCTGCCGGCTAATACCTGGCAAAATATTCTCTCCCCTCATTAATACCAAAGTATAGTATATTGACGTTGCCATCTATAGTTGACGCGAGCGTCAAAGCAAACGGAATGTTTGAACCAAAAATTATCTGAAGAAGAGCTCCATGATGATGATTGAAAGGAGTTCAAGCAAGAGGTGGTTGTTCGTTCGGGGTTGGCAGTTGACAACGTTCTTCTTGATGGGTCAACCAAGGCTACCGTAGGTCTAGGATCTCAGCGTTAGGAATTTTTTGGAATACGCAAAATATGATAACTCTTCGTTCGACAAGGACAAGAATGCTTGTTTAGTAGAACTGCCGCGACAGGTACGCCGCGAGCCTCACGTCCTCGACGTCGAGCTTCGGGCCCGTGTCCACCTTCTTCTTGCGATCCGGTGGGTCGCTCCGGTACATCATCGGTTTGCCGAGCTTCTTTTTCACCGGCGCCTGACTTCGCTCCAAGCTCTTCTGGATTCGCAGCTCCTGCTGCTTCCGGAAGACAGCCATCTTCTCCTCGCGGAGCCTTGTGCGGCGCTCCTTCTCCTTCTCCTTCTCCATTCTCTCGAGCTCCTCCACCGGCATCGTCTCGACGACGGACAGGTGCTCCTCCAGCTTCGACTCCACCTGCTTGAGCATCTGCAGGATGCCCATGGACGCATCCTGCTCGAAGCCCGACGCGACGTACACCTCCGTCACCTTGCGGTGCAGCTCGTCGAGCATCTTGTCGTGCTCCTTGCTGCCGACACCCATGCCGAACCCACTTCCCGTCTTTTCCTCCAGCGCGCGCGCTTTGTCCTCCTCCGCGGCGATCGCCGACCTGAGCGTCTCAATCTGCACCTCCAAGCTCGACGTCTCCGCGTCCATGCGCGTCTTCACGTCGCGGTACTTCGACTTGAGCTCCTCGAGCGCCTCCTCCGTCTCCTGGCTGTTCTGGATCAGGAAGAGGTTCTGCTCCTCAAGCTGGTTGAAGATGCTGAGAAGCTGCTGCGGGTGCTGGAAGTACATCGGCTCCTCGCCCGTCTCCTCCGTCGGCCGCTCCACCTCCGGCGGCTCCGGCGGGTACACCACCGGAGGCAGCGCGGCGATGCGCGCATCTGCGCGGTCCTCCCACTCCTCCTCGTCGCGAATCTTCTTAATCTCCGCGACGCGCGCCGCGTCCACCTCCCCGCGCGTCTTGGCGATGGCGTCCGCGCGCGCCTTCACCTTCACCTGGTGAGCAGCCTCCTTCGCCTCCTCCTGCTCCTCGAAAAACTCGATGGGAGTGAGCTGGTCGAGGAACTCCCTGTACTTCTGGCAGTCTTCCAGCTGCTCCTCGTACTTGCCAAGTTCCGACCGGATGGCTGCAATCTGCCCGTTCAAGCGCTTGATGTCGTTGACGCGGTCCTGCTTCGCCTTCGCCTCCACCTCGGCGCGCTTGATCGCCTCCTGCACGCGCTCGTCGTTCTCCTTGAGAAAGTCGTCGAAGCGCTGTGCATCCTCGTCGAGCATCTGCTCCGACTTACGCAGCGCCTCCTCGCGCTGGAGCGCGCGTTCCTCGAGCTTTCGAATTTCGGCGCGCTTGGTGTCGAGTGACATCTGCACGAGAAAGATTTCACGCTTTTTGGCGATGAAGTCGCTCATGTTCTCCTTCTCCCGGCGTCGGTGGTCGGTGGGAAGTGTTGCCGCGGCTGCGAGGTCACGTCCTCGCATCCGTCCTTCCGTCGCTCCTTCCCCGTCTTCGTCGGCACCTACCGCGCTCTTCAGGCGCACGCTGCTGAGTCCCATGCGGCTGCTGAACGTCGACTTATCCGCGACTTGCATTCTCTTGAGTCGTTCACGGTCGACGACACGCCGCCGCTTCTCCTCCTCGCGCAAATGAAACTGTGAACAAGGTAAGGTGAGTGAGTGTGTATGCGCTCGCTGAGGCTTTAACAAAAAGCAAAAAGAGCAAAAAGAGCAAAAAAGGCACGTACCACCTCTTCGTCCGTCGGCACGTGGAACGGCCTTGACGCCAGAGCGGACATACCCGCGCCCGCATGACTGTCGGCGTTCCCAAACGCACCCATCATGCCGTTACCTCCACCACCACCCGCATATTCGTTCGGAGCGTTTCCCTGAGCACCCCCCATGAGAGATGGCGTGTAGTTACCATGGTCCCCCCTGTCCCCATGCATATTTCCCCGCGAAGATGACCCTCCTCCAGGTCCATGAGCACCACCAACTCCAGAAGCACCCCCAGGGAGCTGAGAGAAACTCGCGTGTGACGTCGGACGACTACTACTCAAATGAGGCATCACCGTTGGGCCTGACGCCATGGCGACCGGGAATTTGGTTCCTCCTGAGGGGAATCCTCCGGAGCCGGCCGAGGTCGTCTTACAGAAATAAGGGCCGGCCTGCAACTCTGCAAGCTCTTCTGGGAAGCTCTTCTGGGAAAACGAGCTCGTGAGACCAACGACGTTTGCTCGAACCCGTCAACCCGTCGGCCGTCGCCTGATTGATGCGTGAGACCAACCCTCCCTCGCCTCGAGAAGAAGAGAACAACATTTGCCCTTGGGTCCCTTAACTTAACGTGAGTGCACTGCCCTCCTCTCAAGGCCTCAATTCACCTCAACTCATTCAACGAAAGGTTGACAGTTCAGTTCAGTTCAGTTCAGTTCCACTTGGTGGAGAGAGGCTGTTGCAAGATCGTCTGTCCTCTGTGGCGAGCTTGTTGGTTGTTTGCTTTGGCCTTGACGAGTCGCTTTGACGACGACGAGGGCTGGGACGACGAGGGCTTCGACGACGAGCTCAGCTCAGGCAGTATTCCTTCTCCTCTCCCCTTGCTTGGAGCCTTGGAGCGAGAACCACGCCTTGGCCTTGGCCCTTGGCCCTTGGGCAGGTCCCTTGGGCCCTTGTTCGTGCAATTCATCCCACCGGTCTGCCGGTGCAGCGGTGCTCTCTCATACCTGTAGGCTTCGGTGGACAGACGATTGGAGCATGGAGAAGCCTTTCCCAACCCAGCTGCCTGCTGCCAGGTCGCGGAGTTCCTCCTGCCTGTCGTCGGTGCCTCCTCATGAGCCTTGTTGAAAGAAGTTCATCATACCGTACCGGTACCGTTGAGCTGTTGTTTGTTCCCTCGTTTTCCTTTCCCAAGGCAGCTTTCCCCCTGGGGGGGGTTCCTTTCTCCCAGGGGAGCCCGTCCCATTATTTCCACACCTCGACCTCGAGAGCACCTCGAGAGAAACCTCGAGAGCGAGGAGCTCCGGGACTGGGAGGGGAGGCCAACCTAACCCTAACCCTAATCCTAACCCTAACGCCCTAACGCCCTCCTCCCCGTAACCCTAACGCCCTCCTCCCCGTAACCCTAACGCCCTAAAGCCCTCCTCCCCGTAACCCTAACGCCCTCCTCCCCGTAACCCTAACGCCCTCCTCCCCGTAACCCTAACGCCCTAAAGCCCTCCTCCCCGTAACCCTAACGCCCTCCTCCCCGTAACCCTAACGCCCTCCTCCCCGTAACCCTAACGCCCTAAAGCCCTCCTCCCCGTAACCCTAACGCCCTCCTCCCCGTAACCCTAACGCCCTAACGCCCTCCTCCCCGTAACCCTAACCCTAACGCCCTAAAGCCCTAACGCCTTCGTTCGTTGTTAACACCACTGGTGCGTATTGGTGAGATTTGACAACAGATACACTCGGCTGATACACTTGTCGTTCGGCCTCACCAACCACGTCGTCGTCGGCGTCACACTGTCGTCGTCGTCGTGCTTGAGAAGTACTTGGTGCTCAAGGAACGACACGACTTGTTGTCTTTGAGCACACCTTCACTAAGCTTAAGTGACCAGGCCTTCCTCAAGTGAGCCTCACTGTTTCTTGAGCTTGAGAGAGAGAGAGAGCTCACTTTTCAAGGCGCACGTTGTTCAGGTAAGGTTATGTCGTCGTCGTCGTCCGGGTTAGGTGGCGCAGGTGCAGGTGGCTTCTTCCCAGCTCCAGCTTCTTCGCCTCCGCCGCCTCCGCCGCCTGCGCCGTTCCAGAAAGTCTCGTTCCCGCTCGTTCTATTAAAGCCGAACCAACCTGGTGTCGAGTGTATTCTTGAAGTCGGAGAAACGCTTCGACTCGTGCGCGCGAACGGTGTGCAACTCTTCCGATTCCAGTACTCGCAAGTCAAAAGATGGTCCGCATCTAAGGACGGACGCGACCTGCAACTGCAAGTCTCACTCGGCAACGCGTCGGGACACCTCAAGTTCGAACCGACGAGGCCAGACGGAGGAGCGACCGTCAAGGCGGCGGTCGATGCGCTGCAAAACGTCGTGCAGAACCTTGTCACCAAAAGAGCGTCCGTCGCCAGGACGGCCAACGATGCAGGCAGCGATGACCTCGACGAAAATGCAACTCAAAGGAGAATGTCGAGCAACAAGACGTCGAGCTCTTCTGTGATAGCTGAACAGCAAATGACGACGCAACAGCATCCCATGCAACCGCCGCCGCAACCACCACCACCACCACAGCACGCAGCTGCACCGACACCGCCTGTGCCACCGCAACGAACAACGTCTCCACCAGCCACCGGTGCAACAACTCCAACGAACCAAATGCCTGCTGCGGTAAAACGGCTAAGCACGCTCGAGCGCGTGAAGAGCATATTCAGGCGCGAAAGCACGACGGCAAAATCCGATTCTGCATCGCCGCAAGGATCCGAAGATTTCAGCTATCAGCAGCTCAAGTACAACGCGGAGGTCGCCACGCAAAATGAACTGTACCAAGCGCACCTCGACAACATCAACACGCAGGCGAGTCGACGGCGGAATGAAAGCGCGCTCAACGCGAGGCAGATTTCGGCGAACGAAGACCGGCAGAGGCTCGAGCCGGACATGGTGGCGAAGCTCAAGGTGGCGACCGCGCGGGGCAAGGCGCGCCTGCATGCGAAAAAGAAGATGTCCGCGGGTGGCGACGAAACGTCGCCGCCGAATCCCGAGCCACGCACGCCGCTCTGGCCTTCCGTCTCCAGTGAGGCGGGCTCGCCGGTGCCCGCTGGACCTTCGTCGTCAGCTGGGTCGAAGTGGTTGCAGAACAGTCCGTCGCAGCCATCACAAGAGGCTTCGCCGTCGCCACAGCCAGTGAGTGGCTTAACGAGGCTTAGACGTGCAAGCCAGGCTGCCATGGCAGAAAATGCTCCCACCCCAACAACTGTGGATACGCCGCCACCGCCACCAATTGCGACTCCAAGCGCCCCAGATCCACGTATTGAGGACCTTGAAAGTGCATTAAGAGCAGCACAGCAGGAAATGGATGATCTCCGCGCGGCAGCGTCTGCCAAACCTCCGCCGCCAACCCCTCCGACAGACGACTCATCCGAAGTTCGGAAACTCACGGAGGAAGTTGCACGACTGAGCAAGCAACTCGCTGATTCGGAGGCTGCGAATAAAGTCATGCAAACGGAGGTTGCCGAAACTAAATCAGCGGCTGCAGCTCGAGCACGAGAGCGTGATACTGCGCGAGACCGCGTTATAATGTTGGAGCGGACGAAGGTAGATTTCGAGGCTGCAAAGACTAGAGCATCGGACGAGATTGCGACGCTGAAAAGAGAAAAGACAAAGCTTGAGCGCGATTTGGTGGATGCGCAAGCAAATGCTAACTCGGGACCCTCTGAAGAAATACTCCTTCAGAAGGAGCAGGAGCACGAAGCGGCCCTTGCAAAGCTTCGTGGCGAGAAAGAGATCGCGGAGACTCAGCTTGGCGAGCAAATGGCAATGGCTGCTCAATCAGACGCTGATCTAAATGCCACGAGATACGCGCTCGAGCAGGCAAATGCAAAGCTCGCAAATTCCGAGAAAGAGCTGGCGTCTGTACGCGCCGATCTTGACGAAGTTGGGGCGGAGGCTTTAGCAAACGAGGATGTTACGGTGGGCGAGTTAGCGCGACTGCGCGCCCAGGTCGGAGAGCTTGAAAGAGAGCGCGATGGTGCGCTGAATCACCGCACGGCTGCTGAAGACCGTGTGAAGCTTCTAGAGGATGAACCTGCCGCAGTCTCCCGTCAATCGAATCCTCCTTCCAAACCAGATATCGCACGTTCCATAGCGCAGGTGGAGCAGCTCACAGCAGAGTGCAGCATCAGTCTGCGACTACAGGCAGATGCTGGTGTACTCAAAGATGGTGTTGTGCCATTCGACTCGTCGTGGCAACGCTCAGATAGACCTTCAAAAACTCGACGACTGGACCAGGATGACGTTTCGCGTCTCGTTTTGATAATGGCAAACGACCGAGCATTTTCCGTGGTCCCAAGTGAGGAACTATCTTCCATGGTTTCTGCATGTGCAACGGTGCAGACTTTCAATCCCAGTGCTGTGATTCACCCACGGAACCGACCGTTCGACGCCGCATTTTTTGTCAGGGCTGGTGACGTGCACAAAGTTTACGACGATGTCTCGACTTCGGGTGTCCCACTGTCAGCAGGCGAGAGTGTGCTAGTCGAAGCCGCCGTGCGACGAGTTCCCGCCTCGTGCACTCTTCGCGTGCAAGGTGACGAAGCGGAGGTATACGCAATTGACATCGATGCTATGTGCGCACATTTCTCCGACTCGTCACATCAACGATATCTGTCAGATCTTCGTGCAGTTAGTTCCGACGAAACTGATACTCCGACCAGTCTTCGCGTGTGCACTGATGGCAGCTCACTGCGACGTGCTTACTGCGCGCTTGCTGCGCTGCTTGCGGGTGGTGCCGACGGTGCCAGTGAAGTGCGCGTGAAGGAGCTTGAAGCGTCACTCGCGGAGGCTTTGGAATCAGCTCACGCACATGCCGCGGCATCAGGAGAGACATCGACGTCACTCGACGAGGTAACGACGCAGCTCGTGGCCATGGAGAAGGCACGCTCTCACTTAGAATCTGCACTAGTCGCTGAGAGGGCACATAATGCTAGCCTGACCGAACGTCTGGCAGAACGCGAGTCAGAGTTAGAAAGTGCGGAAATTCGTGCCGGTCGAGCGGAGGAAGCCGTGGAAAGACTGCGTGCGAATTCTGATGGAAAAGACGAGCAAGATCTCTTTTTTGATGGGCAGTCAAAGCAAAACTCTGACGACGCGTTTGCGGCTGCGCCGTCACCAGAGCCTCCAGCTTCTCCATCTGTGAGCCTTGCGGTGTCCGATGCTACTCCCATAAGCACGTTACCCCGATGGGCGCGAGCAGACTCGGCAGAGTTCCGTCAGCTGCTGAATCGGGCAAATAAGGTTCTCGGAGATGAATTTGACGAATCGTCGTTTGCTTCTGATGCTGAAGCGCTTGCGTCACGCCTGGTTCGCACACTCGATGTTCTCGCGAATGCACAGGAGCGAGTCGAGAGGGCGGAGGACGAGCATACCACGCTGCAGTGGAAATTGACAGCTGCGGAGCAGCGTGCGGAAGATGCAGCATCTGCAGAGGCGGCGGCACGCCGTGTTGCAGACGAGGCGACGGGTCGAAACGCGAGGCTGATTGAAGAGCTTGAAGAGAAGAATGCTGCTTACCTTCGAGAGATTGACTCGTCGCGTGCCGAGCGGGAGCAGTTGCTAGATGCCGAGCGGGAACGAATGAATGCATCCGTCTTACTTGCCGAACGCGACGCGGCGCGCGAGGAGTGTCGAGTTCTACGCACCACCTTTGATCAGGCGCAGCATCGCCTAGAACGCGCGGAGGACGAGGCTTCTGAAAAGTCGAAGGAGACTAAGGAGGCGATGGCTGAGCTTTTCAAGGCTCGCAGGGATGCGGCAAGCGCCGCGGCGGAGCGTGAGGCGGCCAAGATTGAGGTCGAGGAGGTGAAAGCAAGCTGCCGAAAGGCTCTTTTGCGTCTGAAGGAGCACGAGCTGAGAGGCGAGGCGTCTGTGTGTGGAGAGAAGCGCGTGTTTGCTTGCACGAATGCCGAGGGATCGAAAATCGCCGTCTCCTTCGACGCAGGTGGCATTGAGGTGTACCACGAGGGCGCCAAGTCGAGTGAGGACCCGATATTCCGCGCGCCGGTAGAAGACATTGTGCGATACAATCTGCACGCGGGACATGTGACCCTGGCCACAAGACAGAGAGGTGAGATTTCCCTGCTTTGCCCTCGCACAGATTCTGTTGCCCTTGTGGCTGCGTTGCACTTGCACTTGGAGCTGAACAGCCTGGATGGTGTTTCGTGCGAGCTGATCGCCGACTCTCTGCTTGACAAGGAGAATGATCGCGAGATGGCGAATATACAGCAGGAAGTGCAAGGTACCCGCAAAAGCACAACAGACACAAACAATGGAGGTGACGGCAGTGCTGTGGATCCGGGAAGTATTTTGGGCATAGCCTCTGGTTTAGATAGCTTAACGAAGCAGCTTGAGGCTAAACTCGGGAGATCCGAGGAACCCGCGTACACAGCGCCCTCGATGTCAGCACCGCAGCTCGTGCTTGCACCCCCCAGTCCACTGGCTGTACGATTCGGTGAACCTCGCGCAGCAGATGGCGGCGATGTGGTGCGCCTTCGTCGCTCACTCCTGAAGGCTCGCGAACAGGCGAGCACGGCCCAGGCTGTGAATGAGCAACTGAAGATGCGTCTGGCAGATCTGGAGGCGGGTGCAATTAATGCGATGCGAGATGCTCGCAAGATGCTCGCGGAATTTGCCAGCGAATCCAAGTTGGTTCAGAGCGATCCTCCTGTTCATGCAAGGCATCTGGCATCTTCCATTAGCTCACGCATCGCCGAAGCGAGCGAGCGAATCGCTGGCTTAGCGGTGCAGGAGGGTGTGCTTTGCCATGCGGCTGTTCGAGAGCTCGAAGCGATTTGGAGAACTCGCGTGGAAAAACTGATTGAAGCGAGTGCCGCCGCTGATGAGGATGAGGATGAAGATGAAGATGAGGCGGAAGGAGAGGATCACGGCACGTACGTTGCGACAAAGGGTGTCGACGCAAATGGCGAGGTTGGTGTGATGGCGCATCGTCCCGCGACCGTGGACATCGAGGCGCACGTGAAGCCGCTGAGAGAGCGCATTGCGGAACTGACGGATGAGCTATCTGCTGCTCGTGCGGAGGCGGAGAAGTGCGGCGCCGCTCGCGATGACATCGAGGTGCAGCTTCGTGCGGCGGAGTCAGAGGTGAAACGCCTTTCCGTCTATGCGGACGAGCTAGAGGCGGCACGCGCGAGGATGGAAGTGCAGTGTGTCGACCTTCAGAAGCAGCTTGAACGTGAAGCTGAGCTGAGCGCAGACGTGCTTCTCCCTGATTTGGAGGCTCGGGCAAGGCACACGCATCAGGAGAATGCGTGGCGTGCTGCCGAGGAGCGTTGGAAGGCTGAGAAGCGCATTTTGGAGGAGCGCTTGGTGAATGTGAGTTCAGTCGCACGGCGTGAGGAGGACAGTGCGCGCGCAGCTATCGATGCCGGACGTAAGCTGCAGGAGGAGAATGAAAGGCTTCGTAGGGAAGGATTAGGTGTCGCCACCGTCGCCGCGGCGGCGGCATCTGTGCGAGCATCTTTGGATTCAGCGCCAACTCCATGGACGACAGCAGCAGTGGTGGCGGGAACGCCAAGACTTCACCTCGGAGCACCTCCTGGCTCTGTCGGCGTTGCGTCGGAGTTGGCAGCGACACCCGCGACAGCTCCACCGGGTCCAGGTCGTTCCAGTGCATTGCCCTTGGCGCCGACGACGGCGACGGTTGGACGCACGAGAGGCCGATCGCTTGCTGCGCAAAGCAAGGTACTCGGCCTTGTGGGCGAGATTCGCAAGAGTTTGGTGGACTCGAATACGGATGCGACGTCAGTTGCTACGCCATGGCTCACATCTTCGTCATCTGCTAATACTTTTGGTGGTGGTGGTGCGAGTACGGCACCTCCCCCTTTACCTGGTACTAGCGGCCGTCGTCGTGCGTTGCTGGTTACGCCTTCTTCCAGCGGAGGAGATGCGAACGGCGAAGGCACAGGAGGAGGAGGAGGATACTTCGTTCGTCCATGAAAAAAATGAATTGTTAACTACTACTACATATTTTTGTGTTTATGAAGTTGTACATCCCTGTCACAAGCAAAGGAAGGAGTTGACCAAACTAAAGAAGAGTGCCTTTATTGTGCGTATGATTTGGGAGAAGCCGTTGTATGACGTGTGAACTACACACAACGAAGGTGAAGGCAAGGCATGACGGATGTGTGAGTTATTACATAACAAGAGCATGCATTCCCAGTTTTTACTCCTCCTCGTTCGCCTTCCTTTCCGCCGCCGCCGCCTCAAGTGCCTGCATGCGCTTTCCACTTGACGTCGACGACTTCGCGAGTTCCTTCAGCTCGTCGTTCTTGCGTTGCGTGTACCTCGGCTGCGTTCCCGCAGGCAAGTTTTCGTAGAACTGCTGAACGTTCTCCATACGTTCGTTGAACCTGGATTCCTTTTTCGAAATGCCGTCTGCGATTTCTTTCTCACGTTTGATGGTGAGCATACGCGCGATATTCTTTTTGTGAACTTTAAATTCGTGTGGTTTGAATTCCTGCTTACGTGACGCTTTCACACGCAAGTCGAGCAGCAGCTTACGTTCACTGAGCACCGCGTCGTCGATTTGCTCGACCGTCATCGCACGAGCATCCGCGGAGGCAGAGGCAGACGCTGACGCCACAACCGAGGCAGGACGACCAACAGAAGCACGAGCTGCACGAAGACCCGATGGACGAGCAGCCACCACAGAGGGACGAGCAGCCACCACAGAGGGACGGGTAGACATTCCTTTCACACAAAACGCCATGGCTGACAAAAAAAAAAGGGTCTCGAGACTGAAAACGACGACCCGGGTGGATGGAATTGTGGTCCATAAAAGCTTGTCCTTTCCGTGGATAGACTTCCGAGGCGTCGGGACAACAACCACAAGGGGACAAATAGGACCAACAAGAAGGGCGGCTGGGGATACCGGTTGCTCAGGGGGAATTTAGGCGTTTTGGTTTTTTTTAGCCTCACCTCAAGTAAGTGGGGGTTTTGGTTGGGCAACGTGTGGATCCCCTCAAGTGGGGTTTTTGGTTGGGCAACGTGTGTATCCCCTCGACCCCTGGGTCCCATCGCCCTCGACGGGCCTCCCCTCCTCCCCTCCTCCAGGTGGAATCCTCGAGGCTCGGGAAGAAAAACACAACCAGTTGCCTCCGGCTCAACGTGTGTATCCCCTCGACCTGAGAACTCGGGCCCTGGGTCGCTCCCCTGGACAACCAACCTCCCCCCCCAGGGGCTGCCTGGATGAACAAAAACACAACCAGGGAACAGCTTGTCTCTTCTCCCAGGTTGCCTCCTCCCTGGAGGCCTGGACCTCCTCCCTGAGTCCCTGGTACTGACTGGCACGAAGGGACTCTCCTTTCGACTTTCGAGGCTTGTTTCCCCCTTTCGAGCCATTCGCGTTGTAATCACTAATCGGCCATGACCACCCCCGCGGGTAGTGATTTCCCCAGGCTGCCAGGGATTCCTTCCCGAGGAGGCGAAACCATGCCGTCATGCTGTCAGGAGTCAGGCGGAGGCCGGAGGAGCGAGATGCCGAGGGGCGAGTGGAATATTATAATATGGGGGGGAGAAGAGGAGAGAACAATGAGAGAATTCCGTTGTAGAAGCCTGCTTGTTCTTGTTCCAAGTCCCACAAGGGTGAACTTGTTCCATACTACGATACCAGAAACAAACGTGTTTTCGGGATCCGTCTCAGTACCTTAAAAATGTGTGCGAGTGGTTTGCGTTACTCGTATTTATAATATGACATACACATGTACGCGAAATCCGACCGGTTTAAGGGTATGTAAGCCGACATTTATATTGATTTCGTGTCGTCTTTGTGTGTGTGTTTATTCAACGAGCTTGCACATTCTCGGCTCATTTTTTTTATAAGTGCAAGACACATTTACATTCGTGTGAAGTGAAGAGCTCTGTAAGCTGTGTGTTTTTCTTAAGGCTCTCACTGTGTGTGAGTCAAACACTCACTTGTAAGAAATAACATCACATCAGATCAGTCAAGGGGGGTAGTTAAGTGCACATCTCAAGAAGCCTGAGAGGCGTGTGTGTGTGTGTGTGTACACCACCACCACCACCGTGATGGCTTTTAAGGCTTGGATTGCAGTCAAGGCGGTTCACATACTTCTCGCTCTGCTTGCCTTAACTTCACAGTGTGTACAAAATTGCGTGGCGGCCGAGAAGCAGTGCGACGCCACGCACTCGTGTCCCGCGGATACGACGTGCTGCTGCGTCATGCCCATAGGCGTAGACATATGCGTGAGCTGGGGATGCTGCCCACTCCCAGACGCGACGTGCTGTCCCGACCACAGGCACTGCTGCCCCGCGAACCTGCCAATATGCGACGAAGTCACCAAGCAGTGCGCGTCGAAAGACGACGGAACCACACACGTCAGACGCGCGCCGTGGTCGGACGTCACGCCTGCGAAAGTCACGGACTCATGACAGCACACGCACACACACATACGTGCATGTAACAAAAGAAATCAATTTACACCACCACAGTACCTGTGCTGAGGAGGAGGAGGGAGAGTAGCGTCCGCCCACCACCTCGCGGCGGCGACCTGTCTCGCGGTGGAGGGGAAATGCGACCAGCACCTCGCGACGACGGCACACGAGGTGGCGGTGAGCGCGACCCCGAAAGGGATCGACCACCTCCACCAGCACCGGCCTCGTGGCGGCGGCGACCGGCCTCGTGGCCTCGTGGCGGAGGAGAAGAGCGACCACGAGGAGCTGGTGGTGAGCGCGATCTGTCTTGGATCTCCCGCGCCGCCTCGCGATCAGCAGAGCCTTGCAAATCTCTGCCATTGCCACAGTACCATTCTTATGTAGCCGTCGCGTGCGTCGCACTCAAGCTGAGACCGCCGGATCCAGGTCGCACAGACC
Organism: Pycnococcus provasolii; assembly: GCA_938743325.2. Lineage (NCBI taxonomy): Eukaryota > Viridiplantae > Chlorophyta > Pseudoscourfieldiophyceae > Pseudoscourfieldiales > Pycnococcaceae > Pycnococcus > Pycnococcus provasolii. The sequence goes on along the minus strand of OW568900.1, from coordinate 286,792 downwards.
ACGCCTTTACAGATCCCTCGAAATTGCCAGCCACCAAACGTGCACCACCAGTGCCGTCGTCGTCGCACGACGATACGCACACGACGGGCGTGTCGTTCGAGTCGTCGCCCGTAAAGCTCGCCGTGTCAAGGCATGCGCCAGACATGGCGTCCCACAGCTTGACGGACTTGTCTGCGGAAACGGTCGCCGCGAGAAGCTGCTGTATGCCAGGCGGAGACAGGAAGCAGCACCCGTCGGAAGAGAACATGTGCCCCGTAAGCGTCGCAATCTGCTTGCCCGTGCGCCGGTCCCAGACGCGGCCCTCGCATCCAGCACCCTCGAAACCGTTCGCGCTGCTGAGGAAGTAGTTGCCGTCGGGGGAGACGTCGCAGCACCTCGGGATGTTCGCGTGGCCGGTAAGACTCTGCGTGACGGAGCACGTGCGCACGTCCCACACGCGCAGCTGTAGATCTTCAGAAGACTGCAAGACGGCGTTCTCACTCGGAATGGCGCGCAGAAACGTGACGAGGTTGCGCGAGATCTTCTTCCCAGCCGTCTGACGTCCCGCCTCCGGATCCCAGAATCGCACGGTGTAGTCACGGCTTCCACTCGCGATCCAGTCGTGGGAATCACTGGCCGCGACACCGTTCACCGTGAGCGTGTGTCCCGTCAGCGTCGCTTTCGCGTCGCTTGACTCTGCACGCCAAACCTTAACGGTGGTATCTCTCGACCCGGTGACGAATAGAGATGATCGCCGAGAGTATGCCACGCGGTTGACCGGCCTTTCGTGTCCCTTAAATCTCTGCAAGATTCCACTCGAGAGACTCCATAAGCAGGCCGTCTTATCCTCGGATGCCGTAACGAATGTGGACCCATCATTGGACTCGACGCAGCACACACCGAGTACTGCGTCTCTGTGAAGAAGAGGAAGACAAGAGATGGACGACGAGTCGGGAATTATCCCAGACGCTGACGCATAACGAGAGCTTGAAGAAGTTTTTAAGCCATTACCACCACCACCATTCCCACCACCACCTGCGTTAGATGATGTCCCCCTGGAAGCAGAAGATGGAGTGCACCGACTGTACAACGCACCCATGATAGATCTATCAGGTGAGGTCTTGAAGAGTGAGCCTCGTCTTGAAGACAGCAATGTCAACTGTGCACTAGTGATACACGTCAACAGTTTTCCAGGAACACGCGTGTTTGAAACAAGTGTTTGAATCTTTGGAATAATCTTTCTTAAATGAATGAGAGAGAGAGAGAAAGAAGAAGAAGAAGAAGGAGAAGGAGAAGAGGAAGAAGCAGTTAGGGTTAGGGTTAGGGTTAGGGTTAGGGTTTGGGTTAGGGTTAGGGTTCGTACATTAGGGTTAGGGTGACGATTTCCCCCTCCTTCCTACCCGGTATTTCCCCCCCTCTCTTAGGGTTTTGTTATTATACCTTGAAGCAAGCGAAGGGTTTTTCTTGAAAGTCCCCATAAACTTGAAGCAGCTCGCGAGGGTCCGGCGACGACGACGTCAATCTCTGCCGTATTTCATTCTCCAAGACTGTCATGGCAGCGCACATGAACATGCTCGCGTTGGGAAAAGGCTTCCAAGCATCTTTCTTGCGAGGTGTGACACCACTGTATACCACTACTCCCTTTTTTGTGCGTGCTTCATCAGCATCGGCATCCTCAGGGGCGGGGTTCTCTTCTTCGGCCTTCTCCGGCTTCAATCATGGCGCACATACACATTTTCTTGGGAGGCGCCATGACTCGTCTCAAGAGTCATCGATTGCACCGGTGTCTCAACAATCACCTCAGCTCGTGAATATTCCTTTCGCTGCACAAGCACAAACACGCCGGAGCTACGGCGAACTCGCCTCGTACCCGCCAACCGTTCCCGTGAACGTTGACGCTGCACTGAAAAACCCATCCAACATCATCGACTACGACGACAGCAACCACGAGAGGTTCCCGCCGGGTGATCACAACAAGCGCGCATTCACGTACTTCGTGCTCACCGGAGGACGCTTCATCTACGCATCCGCGATCCGCCTCGCCATTCTGAAGTTCGTCCTGTCCATGTCCGCTTCGAAGGATGTCCTCGCACTCGCAAGCCTCGAGGTGGACCTGAGCGCTATCGACGAGGGTAACACCGTCACCGTGAAGTGGCGTGGTAAGCCAGTGTTCATCCGACACCGTACCGCGAAGGAGATTGAGAACTCCAACGAGGTGACGAAGGCTGAGCTGCGTGACGCTCAGCTCGACTCGGAGCGCGTCGTGAACCCGGAGTGGCTCATTGTGATTGGCGTGTGCACGCACCTGGGCTGCGTGCCTCTTGCGAACGCCGGCGAGTACGGCGGATGGTTCTGCCCCTGCCACGGGTCGCACTACGACGTCTCTGGCCGCATTCGCAAGGGCCCGGCGCCGTACAACCTCGAGGTACCGGACTACAAGTTCCTCACCGACACGAACGTGCTCATTGGATAGACAGAACATTGGGTAGAAATCTTCAAAATGCATTTGGCGGCGTGCATTGGTGGGCACACGGGACGTTGTCTTTCTTCCAACCTACAAAGCTCATTTGAAAAAAAAGAAAAAGGAATTTATTACGTTAACAAAATTCTCCTTTTTCTTACGGCAAAAAATCTATCAACACACAAAAGCAACAGTGCTTTTGTTTTGTTTTGGTTTGTTTTTTTTTCTTTTCGTGTTTCCCTCTTTATCTTCATCTTCGTCGTCGTCGACTTCAACTGGCAACTTGTTCGCCATCTGGAGGCGTGTCAACCTTCCTCCACTTCCCATCCTCAAATTTCCATCCCATCTTCTCAGCCTCCTTGAGCGCGGCGAGGTCGCTCGCCTTGACAAATTGGCCGCGTATCCGTGGTCTTGTCTCCGCAAGGCGCTTGCGGCTCTCGTAGCGCACTGTCTTCGTGTACGTTCTGTTCTTTCGCTTCTCCAGGTACTTTGTCACCGCCGCGCGTCGGCGCGTCTCGCGCTCCTTCGTCCATGCGTGCGGCACGACGCCCACCACCGCGCCGTCGGCATCGTGCTGGCCGAACGACGACAGTGCAGCTGCGAAGGGTGCGTTGAAGGCGGAAACTGCGCCGTTCATTGCGCCTGCGTCGTTGCCGGCGTGGCTGGCATTCAGCATGGGAAGTGTGGGTGGTACGAACGCGTTGAACACGGAGAACGCGCTCTGCGTCCTGCTCCTGCTGAGTCCATGTGCGAAGCCCTTGTTGGAGTTGATGGTTCCCTCGATGATTTGCCGAAGTGCCAGTGGCAGTGCGTAGTGCACCGCCTCTGCATCCATATGGTCGTCGTCGTGGGCAGGCTGTTCTTCGCCCTGTTCAGGCTCCTCAGCCGCCGGTGCCTTGCCACGTTTCCTCTTCCTGTCCGCCGACATGGACAGTAGCAGCTCAGCGGTACTGTCCGTCGAGTTTCCCGCGCTTGGCGTGCGCGATCCATCTAATGCACCTTTCGAGGGTTTGCCTCCTTTCGACGAAGTTCTCATAATCTTCTTCTTGTTATGCGCAGGCACGAGTTCGTCCACCGGTGCCGTCATCACGGTTGCCGCGGCGGTGTTGCTTCCATCCTCTCCCGATGTCGAGGCGGGCGGAGCCGCCGCACCTGCCACTGCTGCTGCTGCTCCTTTATTGCGATGGTCGTTTTTGTCACCTGCCGCGTGCACCACATCCCTTGATCCGTCCGCGCCGTCGTCTTCGCGTTCGCGGTGCTGTTCGCTATGCCGTGTCTGTCGCCAGACGTGCTGCCAGAGATTTTTCAGCTCGTTCTTTCGAACGGGCTTAACGAGGAAGTCTGCTGCACCTAGCTTGAAGCACTGCATGACTGTATCCTTGCTTTCCTGGCTTGACATGACAATCACGGGAACTTGCCTCCATGTGCTGCTGTGTGCGGGTTGTTTTTTGTTGTTTTTGTTGTCGTCGTCGTGGTTGTGGTCTCCTCCCACCGCCGTCGACGGCTGGTTTTTGAGTTCTTGCAGGAGATCAACACCGGACACTTCGGGCATGAGCACGTCGGAGAGCACGAGGTCGAACCTCGACGTCCTGAGCATTGCGAGCGCATCTCTTCCATTTTCGACGCTGACCACCTCGTACTCGCACGCCTCGAGGAGTTTGGTAACGATCATGCGCGTCGTTGGTTCGTCCTCGGCGAGGAGAACGCGCATCTTTTTCGAGTTGTCGAGGAGTTGTTTTGACTGGGACTTTGCCGTCGACTGGGTCGTCTTGGCGGATCGCATCCGCCGGTCTTCCATGTCAGGATCACTGAAAGGTTCTTCGTCGAGGTCCTCCTGAAGGTGGTGGTCATCATCATCATCATCTTCATCCATGTCTTCTTCCAGGTCGTCGCCGTCGTCAGCGTCATCATCTTCCTCATCTGCGGAAAAAGACCCGGGATCCGAGCGCTGCTGCTTATTGTTGTTGGTGTTATTATTGTGATTCTTATTGCGCCCAGAGCCACCACCACTAGCACTAGGAGGATTCGGGTTGTTGTCGTTGCCGTCTACAGCACTTAAAAGGTTCTCACGAGACGAACGTGCCGCCTTCAAAGCGACACGCGCGGATGCACGCACACCAGACTGCACCTGCTGCACCGTGTTATTCGTCGCCATGACCTGCTGCTGCTTCTCTTGAGACTCCTCCAAAACAACACAGTCTCCTGAAGAACCAGCCATCATCATCGCGACGGTTTCTTCAGCAGGAGGCACTTCTTTCACAAGCCCCTGAAATGACCCCCCCAAGGAAGCCCCCAAGGAAGCCCCCCTGGAAGCCTCCGGTGCAGGAGCCAACTCCATGGAGGCAGGAGCAGGGGCAGGAGCCACACCAACACCCCCTGAAACAGCAGGAGGCAACACAGACGAGGTGTCAGCCATGGCCAGAAGACAATAGCGCACTACAAGGGAGGGGCAGTGGCGGGGGGGGGAAGACGTCGCCTTTGTTCTCCCCCTCCCTCCCGGGTGCCCTCGGGACAGTGTGCTGGTTTTATACACAAAGGGTATGTGCGGCCTTCCCACTCTCTCTCCCCCGGGACCCGGAGGGAGCAAAACGAATCTACGGCCACTAATCCCTCTCCGACTCTTCGGGGCAGATTGAGATATTTATCTCCCCAGCCAATTCCATAGTCTAGGGACCCGGCGACGTCAGCCTACCTAGACTATCGTAGAGGGAGAGAAGGGGGCGGATCCACGTCGAGGGCATTGGTCGAGTAGCATCAGGTTTTGCCTTGGCCCCCCGGGGGAGCCTGAGGGGGCAGCCTGGGGGAGCATCCGATCCCCCGGGGGGGATTCGCTAGGGTTACCTCAGGGGTAAGTTAGGGTTGTATGCGAGCAGTTGGGGCAGTTGGGGTTGGATCAAGTTCTCGGGAATAGGTTTCCCAAGGAGTTTCTAGGGGTTTGGGGGAAACGTGTCTCCTCCTCTGCCCTCGAGGCTCTGGCCCTCCTCCATAGTCTATTGAGCTCGCCGTTAAAGGCAACCTGATGAGCTTGTTCTCTGAATGGCTTCTGAAGGCTCGGATGAGGGTGTTGTGGGCGGTGTGGGGTGAGACGTGAGAAGAATCCTGCAGAGTGCAGACCATGGACCTTAGGGCCGAGGGTTGTGATGTGTGCATGAACTACGATAGTCTATGCACTCTTTGGCTTGGCAAGAAACAGGGAGTCAGGGACTGGGAGGGCATCTCGCTAAATGCATTTTATTCTAGGTAGGGAGACCAGCCGACTGTTCTTCTGTGGGCTGTGGGATGCATCGGAAGGGGAAGGGGACCCGCCCGTGGGATGGCCGAGCCTACTCCTCGGAGCCGACGGCCTGGTCGTGAAACTGGTCGTGGAGACTTCCTGAACTGGTGTTGTTCCTGTTCTCGTGAGGAATCGGCCGGCTGCAAGGCGGTGGGTGACCAGCCGCGACCATCAACGACTAATCTGCGAGGCTGCGAAAACGGGTTTGAGGTGGAACTCTCCAAAATCGCCGTTGTTTGTTGTTTGTTGTTTGTTAAGACGACGGTCCCGCAGTTCGGAGCTTCTCTTCTCGCACACAGACAACAGCGACTTCTCCGAGGCGTCGGCGTCGGCGGGCCTTGAAGGGCGCACCCCTTAAGGGGGAGTCTCCCAGCCCAGGTGGCCATCACCTCAGGAGGGGTCGGCCTTCAAAGGTAGCGTAAGTACCGTTCTTCGTTTCAACTTGCTTTTCGCGGCCTCAGGTGGCCTTAAGTAGTAGTAGTACTATCATAGGCTTAAGTCGGTACTGAGCGTCGCTTAAGTCGTTCTTCCACATCTACATCCACATTTACATTTACATTTCCATCAGTCTATATCTCGAACTATTAATAGTATGGCGGACGATGCTCCTGGAGAGGGGGGGGAACCTCTTGAAGAGCCGACTTCGGTTCCCGTTGAGGTGGAGCGCGGGCAGGTGTTCGGCGTGCGCATGAACTACGAAAAACTCTCCTTTGGTGCACTCTGGCACTCGGACGTACGTCTTTTTACCTCCTTTTGTTTTTGCATGTTCATAAATGGATGTTTTTTTGTGGGCAAACTTGTACTCACACGTATACACATCTTCCCTTTTTCACATACCTCTGCATGCATGCATGCATGTATAATATATTACATATTTTGTAGTCCGGTGCGGAGCTTGACTTCGACTTCGCGTGCTGCATGTTCGCGGAAGATGGTACGCTCAAAGATGCCGCGTACTTCGGCTCCATGTCCTCGTTCGGTGGCGCGATTCGACACATGGGTGACGACAAGAGCGGATTCGGCGCGGCGGAGGAGGACGACGAGGTCATCAACGTCTACCTCGCCAAGGTGCCCGCAGATATCACCACCATCGTATTCGTCGTGTGCGCATCGCCAGAAGATACAAACCCTGTGACGCTCTCGACGCCGGACAAGCTCGGCATCAGCCTCTACGGATACGGCGAAAAAATTGGCGACGAGCACGAGGTTGTCATCAAGGGTGGCATCGACCTCAAGAAGTGGCTCAAGGAGGACTCTTCCCAGAGCTGCCTCATGCAGACGCTGGCGCTGCACCGCACGCTCAACGGGTGGAACGTGCACACTCTGCTCACCGAGCACGAGGGGACGACGTGGGGCGACATCATACCCGACATGAAGTTCGCAATCAAGGACCTGCCCATGATGAAGATGGACGACGTCGAAATCGACATCTTCGAGCGCATCTCCATCGCGCGCAAGTTCGAGGACAACGTCCTCGACGACCTCGCGAACAACCAGGCTGTGGGAGCTCCGCCCGCAGACGAGAAGCGCCGCGTGCGCAAAGTTCGCGTCGACATCGGATGGCGACTCGCGGAGGACGAAACGGCCAAGGTGGATCTCGACCTCGGCGCCATCTTCTACAACCCGTCCGGAGAGGAGACGGCGCGCGTCAGCTACAAGTCCAAGGAGGTTCCCGGAGGCACGCTGCTCGGCGACGATCGCAAGGGAAGCGCCGCCGACCACGGAATGAGCAAGGGATTCAACGTGAACGAGTCGATCGAGATCGACTTTGAGAACGTTCCCGACGAGACGAAGAGCATCGTCTTCTGCATCACCAACTACACCGACACGGGATTCTCGACGCTCGAGAACTGCCACGCGCGCTTCGTCGACATCACGGACGAGGAGAACGAGAAGGACCTCTGCATCATGAACATCGAGACGGACCTCGAGGTGAAGCTTCCGCCGCCGCCGGCACCGGAGGGCGAGGAGGGCGAGGCGGCGACCGAGGAGGCTGCGCCGGCGCCGGCGGAGGGCGAGGAGGTGGAGGAGCCTCACAACCCGATGAAGGACAGCACGGCGCTGATCGTCGCAAAGCTCTACAAGGAGTTCAAGGACAGCGCGTACTGGAAGTGGCGCAGGAGCGGCTACACCGACCTCTCGAGCATGGTGGGAGACGGCAACCTCAAGGGGGCGATGGAGTTTGCCAACACGCTCAAGTCCGCCGACGACTACGCCAAGGCGCTTGAGGCTGATGCGAAGAAGGACGACGCGGTCGAGGCTGCGGCGGAGGCGACTGGCGAGGACACGGCAGCCGCGCTTGCGAAGGCGGAGTTGGATTCCAAGTTCCAGTGGCGCTTCCGCAGCCTTCAGATTTACTGCCAAGGGCAGACCATGGAGGACACGGCGAACGACATGATCAACGCCGGTCTCTACGAAGGGCGCCACGACGCGCAGGGACGCCGCCACGACAAGCGCGCCAAGTGCACGTTCCCCAACGGCGACTCCTTCTTTGGCGAGTACTACCGCGACCTCCGCCAGGGCCTCGGCGTGTACGTTTGCATTAACTCGGCCATCTACTGCGGGTACTACATGAACAGCCTTCGTCACGGCGCGGGCCTGATGTCGTTCCCCAACGGCGACGTGTACCAGGGCGACTTCAAGCGCGACAAGTCTGATGGAAAGGGAGTGTACTACTATGCTGATGGAACGGTGTACGCGGGCATGTACAAGGAGGGCTTGAAGCACGGCGAGGGCGTCATCAAGTACCCCGGCGGCGCGATTCTGCAGGGTCTTTGGTACAAGGGCCAGCTCGAGGGTCCGGGCAAGTTCGACGCGACAGGCTACACGTACGAGGGCACGTACACGCAGGATTGCCCGGACACCGCGGCGACGTTCCGCTGCGACTTGAACTTGGGCAAGCCGAAGTACCCGTCGTGCCGCGCGTTCATCCACAAGGATGTGACGCTCAGTGCAAATGGCGGCGCATACGCCGGAGCGCCACCTCGGCCGGCGTCTCCGGAGCCCGTCCCTGAGGGCGAGGAGCCTCCCCCTCCTCCTGCAGAGGAGGACCTGCCCGTCGTTCCTTCCGCGGGCAAGGGTTGGTCCGGCCTGTCGTACACGGCTGGCGTCGCGATCGAGAATGGCGCGGTGCTCGAGCGTCCTCCTCCTGCGTTTACGGGTGCCCACGACCGCTTCCTGGCGACGGTGCTCGTAACAGGGTCGGCAAAATGAGCGTACATACTTGTATGTACTTTCCAGGGTAAAGTTTCACAGTTCCTAAAAAATTCACAAAAAAAAACTGCATACATGCATACATGCATGCATAATAAGCAGACCGTTAACTCCCCTGGATCCCTCCCCAAATAGGTGAATGATTTCCCTATCCATACATATTCCTGACAATAATGATCCTAAGGTACCCTAGTCGCTCATGAAGTCTCGCAAGCACGCACAGCACGCAGGAGGAGTGAGCGACGCGTGCTGTGCGTGCTGAGGTGAAAAAAAAAAGTCAAAACCAGGTTACTTTAGATGGACAAATTTTTGATTGCTTGGGGATCCGTCTGTTGCCTGTGGTTTCAATTCGGATGAATCGATTTCGGGGTTGAAAATTTTTTTCAGTTTCTCCCCATGGCGGGTCGCGGCGTCGTCGGCGTTGCCACCCACGGCGCTGCCTCTAGCGCTTCCTCGTGCCTGTGCGTGTGCTTCGAAGTCTCGCACGCGCTCCTGGCCTCTGCTACGCAACCCCTAGCATCATCTTCCGATCACTTAGCATCCTACGTGCACGCGCTCCTGGCATTCACGGAAGCATTCCTGCTCGTCGAGCCGGCGAATCGGGTCGCACTGCTCGCATGCACACCAAGAGGATGCGAGTGGGTGTTCGAGCCTACAGGCACGCACGGTGGAGAGGACGGGAGTGATGCGAGTGAGACGACAACGCCACTGTTTCCTGAGGAGGTGCCCGTTTGTGGTCTGGGTGAGGGTGTCTCACTTGCTGAGATCGTCACGAGGCGGCTCGCGCAGCTGGAACGCAGTGGCGCGCTCGACGAGCCGCGAACGCCGAGCCTTGCGGGGGCACTCGCACGCGCCGTCAGCTATGTGCACTCACAAAGACAGAGGTGTCTCATGCGTGCTGCCGCCGCGGCGGCGGCGGACGGCAACGCAACGAACCTGCTGAAGAGCGACTCCGCGGAAGCTGCGCCAGGCATGCGCGACGCCAGTGCAGCACGCACGCCGCTCGTGCCACGCGTGCTTTGCCTATTCGGCTCACCCGACGATACGAGCGCATTCAAGCCGACGATGAATGCGATTTTTGCGGCAGAAAGACACGGCATCGCGATTGACACGATTGCTGTTGGCGGTCGCGACTCGCCATATCTGCAGCAGGCTGCACACCTGACAAGAGGGAAGTGCACGACACTACCAAGCGCGCTGAGCGCGGAGCTACTCACATGCATGATCAACACGTACCTGCCTCCACCGCACCTACGAGCGAATCTCGAGGAAGGGGCGACGTCCGGCGTGGACTTCCGCGCATCGTGCTTTGCCACAAACTCGCCTGTGGAACTAGGATACGTGTGCTCGATTTGCTTAGCCGTGTACCGCGACAAACGTACGAAGTGTATCGCGTGCGACAGCTCATTTGAACCTCAGTCGAACGCCAACGGTGGAACTGCGCCGGCGTGACGCTTGAACAACAAAGTAATTTTCTTACGTGTAACATGGATCGTATTACGACAATCCCTTGAGCTGTGCGACTAGGTCGTCAACACTCGCATCCGTTTCCGCAACGTTGGCATCGCCACTCTCCTTTGGCGATTCGCGCTGAGGCATCGCAAACGTGATGCCTTCGGAAACGTTCGGTGCCGCCGCGGATTCGTCGACGTCGTCGTCGTCGGCAACGCACTCAATCTTCCACTCGTTCTCCTCGTGCACGGGTTTTGCCGCCTCGGCAGCAGCTGCCGCCGCCGCCGCCTCCTCAGCCGCCTTTAGCTTGGCCACTTGCTCGGGTGACACCATGAATGCCTTGTATTCCTGCTGCCTTCGTCTGCATATGCTATTTCTGCACTCGAGGTTAGCGCCAACCGCCATCGTCGGGAAGAAGTCTTTGAGCGCGTTGTATCCAACGTAGCTCGCCACCTCTCCAAATCCGAGCATGTACTTGAGCGCGTTCTGCACAAGCATGGCGGCGACGAGTCCCATGGTCGTCGGCAGAGACGCGGCGCACACCCCTTCGCGTTTGAGCGTGCGTTCGTCGATTCCACTTGCGACGACGAGTGGTGGAACGCACTCGAAGCACGCGTTTTCTCCCGGAACGAGTTTTTGTATGTGTCCGCTGACTGCGTCCTCGGAAACGCCAGACTCGAACCACGTCTGGTTAAGTTCGAGGCACGCCTGGTTGACGGTGATTCGCGCCTCGTAGTTGTCAACGCAGCTGAGCACGAGGTCGACGCGGCTTCGACGTGGTACTGACGACGACGCGTCATTAACGTCGCGAGGTTCGCAGAGGCTGTCGAGGAACGCCTCGAATCCCGACGTCGTCGTGACATTCAGGTTAAACTGTTCAATCGCAACATCCGGGTTAATTTCCGTCAGTGTTCGCGATGCCGCTTCCGTTTTAAACAAGCCTGCATGTTCCGGTTTATAGAAAAGCCGATTCATATTCGCCAACTCCACGGTATCATAGTCGTAGAGAAGAAGTCGTCCGATTCCACATCGCGTGAGCATTTCCGAAGCGACGGATCCCACACCCCCGACACCAACGACGGCAACACAGCATTGCCTAATATGTGTGTAGTTGGAAACGATACCCATACGCTGGAGCGCCATGAGACGACTGTACGGATTACTGTCAGTAACGACACTGCTCATGACGCGACGCCCATCGTCGGCAGCCGCCATTATTGCCAGTTCAGCGAAGTTGTGAGTTGTTGTCCCAATAATAATGAGGGAAACGCCGGAGAGGGAGAAAGGAGTAGGAGTAGGTTAGGGTTTTAACTAGGGTTACCACTAGGGTTAGGGTTACTCCGGGGTTATTAGGGTTGTAATAAGGGGGTTTCCCCTTAGGGCTACAGGTTAGGGCTACAGGTTAGGGTTACAGTTGTTCGGGTTTTAATTAGGGGTCCACTACGGTAGCAAGGGCTACATACAGGTTAGGGTTACAGTTCGGGTTTTATCGTAGGGGTCCACTATGATAGCAACTTTAGCAAGGGCTACAGCCTGTAGCCCTACAGGTTAGGGTTACAGGTTAGGGTTTTCAGGGGAGCCCCTTTTGTGTTTTCTTGTCGCCCCATTTTGGCTTTTTCCCTTCCCCTTTTTCGAGTTTCGTTTTTCCTTCCGGGACCCCTTCGGATAAGGGTGGTTCCGCCGCCAGGGATACGTTTTCATTGTGCGTTTTTAATAATTGTTACACCTGCATTGTTGTTATCTGTTAACGGTTGGTTATTTTACGACTCGTGTGCATATTATGTTTGTGGCAGGACTTCACTCCTCTGAAGTAGTGCTGAAAAACAACCTGGGAAGTCTGCCTCGTCGTCGTCGTCAGAACCACTCCAACTCCTCCAATAATGGGAATGGGAATGGTCATAGTCATGGACAGGGTCGTTGCTCTTGTCTTGCATGTGGACGACATGTTGGCACACCCTTGCAGCGCTCTAGACAAAGAAACGCCAGCTTCGTCACTTCCGCGTCGTCGAGTAAAGTCGACTTTCTGCACATCGACGACTTCAGCCGTGACGACATCGAATCCATGCTCAGCCGAGCGGCTGAAGTGAAAGAACGACTCAAAACGGGGGACAGGACCTTCCTGCCGTTTAACGGTATGACCATGAGCATGATCTTTGCCAAGCCGTCGATGCGAACGCGCGTGTCGTTCGAAGCCGGATTCAGCTTGCTCGGAGGACACGCCATCTACCTCGGGCCGAACGACATTGGCATCGGAACGCGCGAACCTGCCAAGGACGTCGGACGCGTCCTCAGCCGGTACAACGACATCATCATGGCGCGGCTCTTTGGACACGACATGCTTCTCGAGCTCGCGGAGCACTCGTCCGTGCCGGTTGTCAACGGGCTCACGGACTACAACCACCCGTGCCAGGTCATGGCAGACGCACTGACAATCAACGAGTGCTTGGGAAGCGTTGAGGGAAAGAAGTGGGTTTACGTCGGTGACGGCAACAACATGGTTCACTCGATGATCCGCCTCGCTTGCGTCATCCCGTTCGAGTTCGTGTGCTGCTGTCCACCGGGATTTGAGCCTGACCCTGCGACGGTGCAGCGCGCGAAAGATGCGGGCGTCGGGACCGTGACAGTCACGAACGACGTCGACTCCGCCGTCAAGGACGCGGACGTCATCTACGGCGATGTTTGGGCGAGCATGGGCCAGAAGGAGGAGGCTGAGGCCCGTGAGCGCATCTTCGAGCCTTATCAGATCAACGAGACTCTCATGGGCAAGGCTGGCAAGAATGCCATTTTCCTTCACTGTCTTCCCGCCGAGCGCGGGCGCGAGGTGACTGACGTTGTGATGGAAAGCAGTCAAAGTAAGGTGTTCCAGCAGGCTGAGAATCGCATGCACGCGCAGAACGCCGTCATGCTGCACTGCTTGGGACTGTAATGACAAATCGCAACAATCACAACCTTTCACAACAGGCGTACTGATTGCTAAAAAAAGAAAGTAGTTTGCTCCCCTACCTAAAACCCTAACCCTCTCGTACCCCGTAACCCTAAAGAGGAATTCCAGTACGCCAATGCTGATTCTGATTCGGGGTTTGGTTTTTGTAGCATGGCATGTTAGGGTTTCTTTCCTCTAGGGGAATCTGAGCCGCACCATGGATTGATCTCAGGTATCTTATCTCCAAGGGGAACTGAACAACTTCTCCCCCCCGGGGGCATCCCGTTCACGCCCTGTTGATCAATCCCCGTCATGCCTGCGATGTCTGTGAGTTCTCGTGTGGCCTCTGCTCGTCTTTCAGGTGCTCGTGGTGCCTCTGCTGGTCGTGTATCTACTCGTCAGTCTTCTAGGTGCTCTCCTCTCTCTCTAGGTAGGAGTCGTGTCTATGCCTCTAGTGAGACGGTGACTGATGACTCCTTAGCCGCACTTAATATCAAGTACGCGATCCCCGGATCGGTCGAGTTCGTCGAAGGACGGGAAGGTTTGCCTGCGGTTAAACTTACGCACGCTTGCGGGGCATCTGCCGAAGTTTATCTGTTTGGAGGGTGCGTCATGTCGTGGAAGCAGGCGACAGGTGACGAGGTGCTCTACGTGAGACCGGATGCGAAGTTCGACAAGAGCAAGCCCATCAGCGGAGGCATGCCGCACTGCTTCCCGCAGTTTGGGCCGGGGGAGATGCAGCAGCACGGCTTCGCGCGAAACCTCGACTGGGAAGTCTCCTCCACATCCGCGGACGTGAACCCGGACGACAAGGACCCGTGCGTCGAGATCACGCTGCGCGACAACGAGTACACGCGCGCTATGTGGGACCACGCGTTCGAGCTGCACTACTCCATCACGCTGCACGGCGAGGAGCTGCAGACGGAGTACCGCGTCATCAACACGGGCGACAAGCCATTTTCGTTCCAGGCGGCGCTTCACTCGTACTTTGAGGTTGTGAACATCAAGCTCGCGGCGGTTGAGGGACTCGGCGGAATGAAGTACCTCGACAAGGTTGCGGATGCGGAAAACCCGCCGACGAAGGAGATGCCAAACGGCACGCTCACGTTCGCCGGGCCGGTGGACAGCGTGTTCGAAAACTCGCCGAGCGAGGTTTCTCTTCTCGTCGGCAATGGCGCGGGCATCGCGCTTCAGCAGACGGGATTCACGGACACAATCGTCTGGACGCCTTGGGAAGATATGCCAGACTGCTACGAGTCGTTCTGCTGCGTCGAGAACGCCAAGGCGGTGAAGCCGGTGACGCTCGACCCGAACGACACGTGGAATGCGACGACGCGCTTCGCCGTATACACCGCCTAAGATTAGTTACGCCTATCTGTGAGCCTACCCGACGACATACGTGTTCAAAGCGTCACTTCTTTCGTGAAGTGACGACACGTCGGTGACGCAGGCTTGTTACGACAGACATGGAAAAAAAAAAAAAAAAAAAAAATGGATGAAGAAAAAAAAAACCCAAACCCCGAGATTTTCCTAGCCCTAACCCGAACTGAAACCCCGAACTGAAACCCCTAACTGAAACCCCGAACATTCCACCCAAAACATTTTTTTAAATATGTTTTGGGGACTCCGATTTTCAGTTTTTAATTAGTTTTTTCAACCGAAACGAGCGGTACTGTAAGTAGGGGAGGGCACGTGGGAAGGTGGTCCTGTGATGTCACATTTCCGCATTCCCAATTTTCCACCTAAGGTTTCGTACCTATAATAGGTTGGTCACACACACGTCGAATTTTGTGGTTATCCGCCATTATTGTGTGCGTGTCTGCTGCGTGTGCGTGCGTGCGTGCGTGATTTTACGAGGATGATGATGACGATGTTCAGGATGCCATACATGCGTGTTCGAATTCTTCTTATCATGCTCATCGTGCTCGTCGGCGTGCTCTTGCCCTTCCATGATGCGCCAGATGGCCGTGCGTGCGTCAGTTGTGTTACTTGTTGTGTAGCAGATGCGCGTTCTGATGACGGTGATGCGGATAAGCGATATGATGTGGAAAAATTTCTCATACACGTGCGCAAGAAAGACGATGCCGCCATCTATGCACCAGTCACGAGAAAGGTCAGCAAGCGTGAGTCTGAAAAGGATGATGTGCCGTTCGGCGCCGGTGGCAGCAGCAGTGGCACTGGCCAATCATCACCACCATCGGCGGTCTATCAAGGAGGACCGATATCACGTGCTGTCACAGCACGTGTCGACGCTGCCGTGTCGAGATTCAATCCGAGAAGTGCGAGTGAGAGACCGACGACTCAGTGGTGGACACGATCTGGACGGCGGCGGCGGCGGCGGCGGCGACTCAGCTGGATTGCGGAGCAGATGATGCTAGCACCAGACGATAACAACGACGAGCTTGAAGAGGGGCAACGACAGCAAAAGGCGACGAATGCTGCGACGATGATGATGACACCGCCATCATCATCAACAGCAACAGCAACATCCGAGTCGTCGTGCCCCATGCTTGGCTTCATCCACCCTGCATTTGGCATCGAGACGGATGACTGGGTGCGCCTAAACGAACAGATGCTCCGAGCTGTGGCGTCGCAAGGCGTCATTGTCGTTGTCAGCCAGAAGCTCGAGAATGACGGCCTCGCTCCTAAGAAAGGCTACCCGCTCGAGTGGTACCTGAATATTGCGGAACACATGAAGGAGGCGATCGAGGTGGTCGCGTCTGGGGGATATCCGACATCAACTGGATCTTCTGATTGGAAGTTGCTGTGCAAGCCAGACCCATCGCGCGTGATTCTTGCTGGGTGGTCCGTCGGCGCGGCGCTTGCCGCTGTCGTTTCCGCATCCAAGGCAAACGACGACGCCTTTACGATACGCGCGGTGGTATCCATAGCACCGACGATTGGCGTCTCGCGCGACGATGGTGGCAACGGAGGGAAAGAAAATCTGCTTGCGTCAGCACAGAATATCAAGGCCCCTCTTATTATAATCAGCGGCACGTCGGACAAGTTGACGGACTCGGAGTCGGTCGAAGGGCTGTTTCGTGGCACGCAAGGTCCTGTGCTTGACGTGTCACTTCGCGGGGGCACGCACTGCTTTATCTACTTGCCGTTTGCAGCTGACTGTGGCAGCAGGTTACCTCCCGCGAAGCCTCCTCCACCGTTTTTGGAGCAGAGCGCCGCGCTGCTTGAGATCTTGTTGGCCACTGTAAGGGCGCACGGACATGGCGGGAGGGGCACCGCCAATGATGGTGGTCGGAGTGCGGCCTTGAGCTACCTGTGGGGTGGCGGTCTTGAGGACGTCGGTTCGTCAAGGAAGGGCGTCGGTGGACTGGGCATGCAGCTTGCACGTGTGAGGCGAGCGAGGCACAACACGCTTACCCAGGTTGGTTGATATCGAGGAGGATGGAGCACACTTAAGTTTAGTTAGACATGTTTGAACAAAATGATGAAACTCATCAACACCAGTTCCGTTTCCGTTTCAGTTTCCGTTTCAGTTCCCAACACCAGTTCTCCCTGAAAAAGGAGTTCGTAACCCTAATGCCCTAATCATAACCCCTAATCATAACCCTAACCCGAATGCCCTAACCCTGACCCCTAACCCTAACCCTAACCCTAACCCTAACCCTCCTCCTCCCCCTCCTCCTCACACACACACACTCTGGTCCGTCATCCCGCTTATCAATTCTCATTCGCCAAGTGGAAACATCTCCAAGATGCTGCTCGAGAAAGTGCAGTGCTGTTTCTACTACGTTATTAACTATGTCGACGTCGTGATCGACGTCTTCTTCCAGAGGATGTTCCTCAGAAAATGCCTCTCTCTGGAGCGGACCGGACCCCCCTCCCTCACAGGACGAACGTTCATCGTCACAGGACCCACGTCGGGAATCGGGACGTACACAGCACACGAGATCGCGCGACGAGGTGCGAAGACCATTCTCGCGTGCCGAGACGCCACGCGAGGGAATAGGCTCGCGGAGGATATCAGACACAGGTGCAAACACGGAAGTGGCGTGGAGGCGGACGTTGAAGTCATGATCCTCGACGTCTCCTCGCTGAAAAGCTGCCGCGATTTTGCAAAGAAGTGGAAGGCGAGAGAGGGCGAGGGAAGCCGCAGGAACAAAGACGGATCGCCCGTTGGACCGTACATACACGGACTCATACACAACGCGGGCATCTTCGACTTTTCGCTCGGGAGGAAAAAAACTAGTGAAGGGTACGAGGCACACTACGTCACCAACTACCTCTCCAACTACCTGCTCACGCGCTTGCTCTTCCAGGAGCTCTTCGACGCCTCGCAGGTTCACTGGGATGCACACGGAGGGGACTACAACATGTCGAGCCGCATCGTGTGCGTGTCGTCGAAGATGCACCAGGTGGGATACGTGGGCAAGCTCGCCGATCTGCAGTTTGACCGCGGGTATGCACCTGCAGCCGCGTACAGCCGTTCGAAGCTGTGCCAAGTTCTCTTCATCGCGGAGCTGCGCCGAAAGCTCGAAGACGACAAGTGCGGCGTGGAAGCTCTCGCCGTGCACCCTGGCGAGGTGATGACGAATGTCACGCGATCACTGCCGGCATGGCTCATTCGGCTCAAGGAGATCATGATGGTGCCCTTTCTGCTCACCGCGGCGGAGGGCGCGCGTGCTAGCATAGCCGCGCTCACGTGTCCGAACGTCTCGCATCGCTCGAAGGAGGACGGGACGCTGGGCTACCTCGGCTCGGGTGGTGATCCGGAGCGTCCGGCAAGGCAAGCAAGACGCGAGGAGGATGCCAAGCTGCTCTGGAAGATATCCGCGGCGCAGTGCGACTTGCCTGAGCACATGACGTTTGAAGTTGACCTGTGAAAGTATCCTTAAACTATACAGAATTTTCATTTTTTTTTTCTTCTTTTTAAATGTGGATAAGTAGTTACGAAAGAATCTTACATGCGTGTGAGAAAGTCCACTGCGAACACAACACAGTTGTCACCACACTCTTCCAGCAAAGCCGCCGCGCCCTCGACTTCCAACTCGTCGCCACTCAGTCGCACGACGGCACTGTCGCCGTCGTGATGCGCGACCTGCTCCTCGTCGTGCGCGGTCGCGACGCGCACGTGGTATGCGCCGTCTGCGGGAAGAATGTTCGCGCGCTTGCATACGCGCCATCGCGCGTTATCAACGTGCTGCACGTGCACGACTCCTCTGTGCGGCCTGGCGAGTAATTTGTGCACCAGCTCGACGTCCCCTTCGTCGAGGCAACTGCGAACGCGCGAGCTGGAAACCACGTCTGCGTCGACCGCCGCGTCGTCTTCGACGAGATCCTCGACGGCAACGTCGACACCCCTTTCCGTCCCGAGCGTGACAAGCGTATCTGCGTCGCCCGCGGCACGGTGGCCAAACCTGTAGTTGGCGCCGCACACGGCGGCACTTGCCCCAAGCTTATCCGCGAGTATGTCTCGCACGAACGCCTCGGGTGAGAGGGCGCGCACGGCTGAGAAGGGCAGCGAGCGTTCGCGAACGGGCACGCCCACGTCTTCCGCCCACATGCGCAGCACGCGTTCTCTGTCGGAGTTCGCGACGACGGGAAGGCGCTCTGGCCATCCGAGCACCTCCGCCATTCCGTGGAAGGAAATCAGCCACGGCATGCCGAGTGACGCTGCGCGGCGCACGAGTTGCCTGTGTCCTGTGTGCATGGCGTCAAATTTCCCGAGCGCCACAGCCTGACGGTTACCAGGAGCAGGCGAAGGCGCCGCCGACGTGGATTCGAGACGAACGAACGCCAAATCGTCATCGTGAGCATTATCATCATCACGAGTGTTTCCTCCGGGCTCATCTTGTGACCCGAAAGATGCCGACGACACATAGGAGGAGGAGGAGGAGGAGGAGGAGGAGGACGACGCACCACACGTGATGGAACCACCAACGACACACCCATGGATCCCATGGAACAAGGGAGGACCACCAGCACGAGCACCACGAGCACCCCCAGGTGCACCCCGAACGAAACCGAGCCGAAGAAACCTCCTGAAAGAATCGGAAGAAGTGGCACCACCACCACCACCACGTGTACAGTGACAGTGACCACTGAAGGTGTTTTTCTTATGAGCACCACGCCTTGAAAGACATTTGCGCAGGCACACACCTCCCTGGCTTGACAGACGCGTCTTCCAAGGCGACGACATGGATGGACAACAGGGAGCCTCGAGGGAATGAAGGAGGGGCTGGATGGAGGGAGCACGACAAAACAACGCCGAACCCTAATGCCCTACAACCCTAACCCTAACGCTAATGCCCTAACCCTAACCCCTACTTAACTAGTGGCTCAGTCTATCGTAGTGTTATGGCCCATGGAGTTTGAGGATGCGAATCATTTCGCTGGTTTCGGTTTGGCAGGTCACTTCTGGTCACTTCGCCTAGGTGGTCTGTCCATTCCCCCTGGCCAAATCATGTCGGAGTCTCTCGCGTACGATGCGATGCGCGTCTTCGTCAACTGGCAGCGTGAACGGAGGTTAAACAAGGTGAGGGAGCGGAAACAAGCCGCGCGAACGTCTACCGAACTGCTCGCAGCAGGTGGCGACAATGGGCTCGCAATAGGTCAATCGTTAGCGCTACGAGTCGACGGCAGTATCGCGTGCTGGGGAGACAACGGCGACGGCCGGGCGCCTCCCGCTGGCGTTCCGGGCAACTTCGTCGCAGTCGCTGCGGGTGCGCGTCACTCTTTGGCGATACGAGTCGACGGCAGCGTTGCGTGCTGGGGAGACAACACCTTCGGCCAGGCGCCTCCCGACGGCGTTCCGGGCAACTTCGTCGCAATCGCTGCGGGTGCTGCGCACTCCTTGGCGATACGAGTCGACGGCAGTGTCGCGTGTTGGGGATACAACAACGGCAACGGCCAGGCACCTCCCGACGGCATTCCGGGCAACTTCGTCGCAATCGCTGCGGGTGCGCGTCACTCGTTGGCACTACGAATCGACGGCAGTATCGCGTGCTGGGGAGACAACAGGCTTGGCCAAGCCCCTCCCGCCGGCGTTCCGGGCAACTTTGTCGCAATCGCTGCGGGTGCGTGTCACTCTTTGGCACTGCGAGTCGACGGCAGTATCGCGTGCTGGGGAGACAACGGCGACGGCCGGGCGCCTCCCGCTGGCGTTCCGGGCAACTTCGTCGCAATCGCTGCGGGTGCTGCGCACTCTTTGGCGATACGAGTCGACGGCAATGTTGCATGTTGGGGCTGCAACGAGAACGGCGAAGCGCCTCCCGCCGGCGTTCCGGGTGACTTCGTCGCAATCGCTGCGGGTTTATCGCACTCTTTGGCGCTTCGGCGCGACGGCAGTGTTGCGTGCTGGGGAGGCAACAACCACGGCCAAGCACCTCCCGCTGGCGTCTCTGGTCCATTCAGGGTTACGCATGCGAATTTGTAAAAAGGATTTTTGTTTACTCAACTTGTAACACCTCTTCATATTCAAGGTGTCATTCTACCCACTGTCACTGTCACTGTCACGTCATCCGTCACAGGTCAAGCACCAAACGCACCGGGTTCTCGACGATGTCCTTGATGCGACGCAAGAATGTCACCGCCTCACGGCCGTCAATCAGCCGGTGGTCGTACGTCAGCGCGATGTACATCATCGGACGCACGACGATGCTGTCGTTCGGACCAACCACCGGGCGCTTCTGAATGCCGTGCATGCCCAAAATCGCGCTCTGAGGAGGATTCACGATGGGACTCGACAGAAGGCTGCCGTACACGCCGCCGTTCGAGATGGTGAACGTGCCTCCCGCGAGCTGGTCAATCGCGAGCGTGCCGTCTCGCGCCTGCTTTCCCAGCGAAGCAATCTCCTTCTCGATGTCCGCAAAGTTCATAGTTTGCACGTCACGCAGCACGGGCGTGACGAGTCCCTTGGGAGTTCCCACCGCAACGGAGATGTCAACGTAGTCGTAGTACACCGTCTCCTCGTTGTCGAAGATCGTCGCGTTGACGCTCGGGATGTCCTTCAGCGCCGTGGCGCTCGCCTTCACGAATGCTGACATGAATCCGAGCTTCGCGCCGTGCTTTTCGAGGAAGGCGTCCTTGAACTGGTTACGCAGGTCCATGAGGTTGCTCATGTCCACCTCGTTGTACGTCGTGAGCAGAGCGTTCGTGTTCTGGCTCGCCTTGAGCCGCTCCGCTATCCGCTTGCGCAGGCGTGTCATGGGAACGCGCGTTTCCGTGCGTGCTCCGGCATCGGCGGCGGCGGGTGCGGCGGGTGCGGCAGGTGCGGCGGGTGTGGGCGCCGCCGCCGCCGCCGCCTTCGGTGCGGCAGGTGCTGGCGTGGAAGGTGCTGATGCGGCGGGTGTGGCTGGTGCCGCGGCTGCGCCCGCCGGCGCGTCGCCCGGCTCGAGCGTCGCGACGTGCTGTCCCACGGTGACGGTGTCCCCCTCCTCGACCATGATTTCGGTGACGGTTCCACTTTCAGGTGCGCGCACGTCGATGGTCACCTTGTCCGTTTCGATTTGGGCGATGATGTCGTCCGCCGCCACCTGCGAGCCCGCCGGCTTGTCGATGGTTGCTATGCTTCCTTCGGTGATGCTGTCCCCCATGGCGGGCACCTCGATGCGCGTTGCGAACGTTCGAGCGACGACCATGTTGTTAAAAGAGCTGCTCGTCCTCGCGGAAGCCATGAGCCCTCGTAAAGATGCACACACTGCAGAAGAAGAAGACGAAGAAGCTGCCGACGAAGACGAAGCTCCATGAACCATGAACGTTCTCACGACAAGGTTAGCAGGAAAAGCCCATTTCGTGACAGCGCGTGTTTTCGTACAAAACGACACCATGAGAGAGGACGAAGCCATGACCGTGTGCGTGCGTGGACGACGACGCGTTCACGAGAACACGTTCGCTTGTCAGCTTTTGTTTGTACAAACAAGGGTTGCAACGGTGGGGTCTGCCGTGGCAAAAGCGCCCCACGAAAGGGCTAGGGCTTTTCCGCCTCCTCCTCCAGTGGCAAGAACCAGCCAAAAGGGAGTTGGAACAGGCGATATTTATTTTATGAAGACATAACAGGGGTTGAGGAGGAGGCGAAACCCCCTTGGTTGTGTCTCACCACCAGTGAGATCTATGAGAACTCGCCGCAAGGGCATATTAATCCGTGGGCAGGTCACTCACGACTTCCCCGTTGAAGCCTCACTTGACAACAGGGGTTTGGCGATTTCTGTTTTTTTATTTTCGTCCTTTTTCGGGGTTAGGAGTTTTAGTTAGGGGTTTCGGCTGGATCTGGAGAGTAAAGGGACTCTGTGGAACTTGTGCGTTTCAAATAGGACAGATAAGATCGCTGTGGATAGTTTTTGAACACAACCTTATCTTGCGCTGAACTCCGTCCATAGCTATGGCAGGAGCAGTCGGTTCGGATCGGCTCAGTTGGCGCGTGCCACCTCGATTCCCCGGGACATGCACAGAAATTCGTCATTCACCTTCCTGGGCCTTGTCGCAACTCTGTGTCTTGGTGCCTCGCTCGCTTCGCTCTTTGCGGTGCTTGCTCTCTTGCTCTTGCTCTCGTTTCGTGCGTGTGAGCTGTGAGCCTCCCTCACTCTTGTGCGTAAGCTTGCACTCACCAGGAGACCTGTGCCAGCCATCACTGGTCATTGGTAGCAAGCACTTCACGTTTCACGTCGTTGCTGTTTCACGTCGTTGACGGTTGCATCCTTCACAGCAGCGTCGTGGCAAGATGGTTCACGCTGAAGAATGTGGAGCAAGCTCGTCAAAACCTTCTCTTATGTTCACAAGAACTAGACGTTCGCGAATAACTCAAGCAGCTATCGCCGACTTACACGCACTGTTCGCCAGTAGTCCGGGTTGGATCTCCGGCAACATGCGTAAAAACAAGGCACTGGACGACATAGTAGACAGATACAAGTTGTCTACACCTCAAGTCTCTAACCAGTTGAGGTTATGGAGAATCTCGAAATCGCTCCCGGTGCGGAGTGTGAATGAGCGTGTTGATCTTGACAGGGACTCCTTCAAGACAACACTGATTGAAAGAAGTGACGAGAGACATGTTCTATCAACCTTTTTCAGCGTGACTCTGCCTGGTAAGAGCGTGCCTAAGATCATCAGTGAAAATTTCGGACTACTCGGTGAGCTTGCGCAAACTCGTGTTCGAGATCAGTGTGCTGCTCGGCTCGGTGAGTTCGCAACCCTTCTCGCAAAACATGCTGCAACAACGCTTAAAGAAATTCCCGAGAACGCGTTGAAGTTGTCCGTGTCTCTACAAGCTTCGCGAATTGTCTTCAAGGAAGAGATATCACACGCGGTCAAACTGCCACAAGGTGCATTATTTGCTGTCGTCCTGGATGACGAGCTCTACGCTGCGTGGAGTTCGGCTATGTGGACGACGATGGACACATTCAACATGTCCGATGACGAAACTCTGAATGCACACTTAGCTAACGACAGTGTCCTGTACTATATCTGTGGTTGGCTTGTCTCGAAAGAGCGGAAATACGGGACCAGGAATAAGAACACTTTCTCGTTTGTTTGGACGGTGAAGAATTGGTTCACTGCTACGGAAGCTCGTCACTTGCGTTTGCCAATTCAGGCAACACTCCAACGCGCTCGCAATGTGAACGGCTTGGTCTTCGCGTCGTCAGCTCTTTTCGATTTTGTTCGGAGACTGGAGGTGATTATCATGCGCGCGTTGCGTTCGCGCAGACTCTTGTTTGGTGGCGGTGACGCGTTCCTCATGCTCAAAAAACAGATCTGCGAGGATGAGGAGTGCTGCGCACTTTTCGACGCGACATTCATTGAGACAAGCAAACTTGCACGGGAACCATATAAGGATGTTCCGCCAGTTCCGGACCCACACGAACTAGAGAGTGAACTGAAAGAACTCGAAGATGACGACAAATTATCTGAGGAGGAGTGCAAGTCGCAAGGCTCAGCAATGCTCGCCCGGACTGTGAACCGTTTCATGAACTTGAGAGGGAACGACTTCACTCAGCAATTGCGCGCACATTACCGCAGATCTGCCGACCACGATGAGTCGTGCGCAACGCGGCAAAAGGTGGCAGGAGCGTCACAACGCGCGCGCTCTGACAGTGCTCGTGACAAAGAAGGACGACGCCCAGATGAAACACGGACCATAACAGGTGTCGACGATCCCACCGTGAAAGTGAACGAAGATGCGATCGATGCGCTCTGTGAGCAAGTGGACGACGACGCGATAAGCGATTCCGATAGCGAGCACGACGATTCAGAAGAGGACGTTCCGCCTGATGCTTGATAGGAGAAAAGAATTGTAAAGAGGATTGTAAAGAACGCATTGTTGCGTTACTGTGACTAAACCCCGGTCCGTCAGCGAGGTGGCGGCGGCGGTGGTGGAGTCAAGTGAAGTACGGCGTCACAGCTCGCTTGCGACTCTTTCTCGCAGTTTCCGCGTCTCGCCAACTTATACATTGACAGACGTACGGTGTTTGCTCGTGCAGCTGCCATGTTCATTTGATCCGCTCTTGGGGCACTACCTCCTCCTGAGGAGCTTCCATATCTTCCATTATTGAAATGGTTCTCTACTCTGTCTTGGTTTGTGATTCTTCTAAAGCAAATAGCATGCATACCATCTGAGCCATGTACGGGTAGATGAAACTTACCTATACAAACCATACCAAGAATTAAGTAGGTCAAATCGGTGAAGCACTCAGGGGTGATGAACTCCACAAATTTTGCACTCTCTTTCCAATCGTGAAAAAACTTTTGGACGTCTAACAGATTGCCAAGTCGTGCGTCGTTGCTGGAGTTCATGACGCCGTTTTTCGAATTGCATATATCTACAAGCCGATTGACCTGAAAGCTCAAATGACGTAGTCCCCAAAGAAATTTCCACTTCGCAGGATCTTTGTTGATTAAGCCATCGCACATAGTAACCACAGTGTTCGATAAAACTCGCATAGCTGGTCCAACACGCATGCGACTTGCATTATTTAAATCGAAGCAATCGTGACTTAGTCTTGTTTGTCGAATGGATGTCAAATCATTTGCAGTAGGGTCATGTTCCATCCATACCTGGCGTACCAATTGAAGAGAGATCCCACAATTCTTGTATTTGAGACACCTCGTTGAAGAGTCCATGGCTCCTCTAATTTTCTTGACGATATGAGGCATATCGCCGAGCAGAAATATTGGCGTATCGAATACTGGGTGCTGCATGGCAATTTTGAAGGATATTAGTTTATCAAGTCCTCTTTTCTTCAACTCGTCGTGCGGAATGAAGTCTCCACATGCCATAGTCGCAAGCGCATTAAACGCCGCCCTATTTTCAGCTGCCCCATCGCAAACAATAGATACACAGTCGAATCCTCTCATCGCCATCTGAAGGACAACTCCATGACACATCTCATAGACGTCGTTCGCAGTCAATGTCGCTACATTGATCTTTGCAACCAGAAATGACATCGGCTTCTCACCCACTCGCGCACATGTTTGTGTAGCGTACACAACCATGTGTCTCGTAGCTAACTCGGGAAGGTTGTCGTCACCCAGGTTAGAAGCCGTGTCCGCCGGCTCAACCGCCCGGCTGCAATACGAGCGAAACGCGCTCATAATGCAGCCGGGGGATTTTTCGTTCGCTAAGCCAACGAACTTACCAGTTCCACTATGGAAGCAAAAGCTACCTCTGATCACCATATCGTCGAACGCCAAACCAAATTTGCGATACCGACCATGCAATCCATCAGCTAAGCTCTTCATATTGTCAACGACATTTTGAAGGACGCCAGTTCTATGTTGTTCCATCCCGCCGACCCGAGCTCTTTTGCGACGTTTGTTAGTTTCTGGAGATGGTAGCCACGGCATAAGTTTCCTCCAGACGTTGTAGTGCTTGTCGCCCGACAGCAAGAGAATTACGTCCATAAGCTCCTCGCTCCACCTTATGGATTGTCCAGGTTTACCCATATTTAACATGAACTCTGTCCAGACCGATAATATATCTGGTTCTCCCTTGAAATATTCTTTGAAGAATGGTGTGCAAGACGTCGCCATGTCGTATAGCTCGTGTGTCATGGTAATTGGAACGCCGGTGGAGGTTCTGTATCTCCTGCAATTCTCTCGTCTCAAACGTTGCTGTGAAGTTCTCCGCCGTCTTCTTAGCGTGTCAAGTAGTGACCCACTCAAGATTTTATTCCTAAGTATGGCGTTGTGCGCCATATTTGCAGGCGGCCCATTTGTCAAATGGCCAGCCAAGCGCGTCACCGAGTTGTGCAAGGTGGCTCTTTTAGATGAGCATGCCATACAACGTGTCCCACCGGACGCGCAAAGCGTGCCCGCTGTACACGTGGACAACTTAATAGCACCTTCGTCCGTTCGCCCGACGATCCAATCTCCACTCTGCGTTCCCCAAAGCCCTCCGCCCTCTGCAAATGCCCAAATGTGGTCGCTGACAATAGCAACGCAGTGATGTCGAAACGCCTTTTTCATGTCATCTGTCACGCTGCCCTGGGCACGGCACTGTGCCACCTGCATACTTACTTCTAAAACCTCGCCACGGCACCACGCCACCTCCACCACCGCACCTCAACTCGCCTTAGATCTCCTTTGTTTTCTCCGTCAGCCACACCACAACTTAAGGCACCACCTGTACCACGTGTGTGTTCACCAAGCCAAGTAGAGTCAAGAAGTTCTGTAACAAGTAAACACCAACACCACACCACACCTTGTCGTCAGCGTACGCCACAGACGTACACAAAAAACGCGTCGACAACTAAAGTCGGTCGTGGCTGTGCCACATGCGTAGCAAGACGTTTTGCTTGCAAAGTTGGCGCGTTGCCCCTTCGCCCTGCATCCTGGCACAGCGCACTCCCAATCGCCCGGCTTGGGTACGGACCCCGTAATCCGCTCGTAGCGGTCGCCAGTTCCAGCACCTGGCTTCCCGTCGCCTGGCGGTTGCCACCTACCACCTGCTGCCGGCGCTCCCGCCGCCGCCACGAATGGTTCTACGCTTCCTGTCGCCACAACCCTGGCTGTCGATGTGGTGACGCCTCTGCCGACGGTGTTTAGTGCGTGCACCTGCTTGTGCACCGTGCAATGGCCATTTGTATGGCGTCCTCCCGGGTGTAGCACGCATGGTGCCGCCTCCCATGTGGCATCTCCGAACCGTGTCTTCACCGCGCTTTGCAGCTGCTTCACCATCTGGTACGGTGTGCCTTCGCCCGCTGAGGATTGACCAGTCACTGATGCTGTCGCCGACGTGCTGCGCTTCAGACGGTTCCACTTCTTCTGGGCTTGATCAATGATCTCCCTTACCAGCCCAATGGCGAGCGCTTGCCGTACTGACAGGATCTTGGTTAACGCCGCCACCGGAAATAACTCTGGGTGGTCTGCCTCGTCTTGAACCCGTGTCGCATTCAGCGTGAGGATATCCTTTACCTTCTGCGGCCGTAACGCCGCCTTGTTCAGGTTCAGGTACGCCTCGTCGTAGGTATTCACCGTGTCCATGTACGTTGAGTCGCTCGCCATCCACTCCTTGAGGTATTTGTGCAGCTCCTGATGTTTCGCGAACGCGTCCCTCACGTCCTTTTGACGACTTTTTGCGCTGTTCCCACGACGCGTGGGTGGTGTGTGGGGATAACCCCTAATACGCTCCCCTGGGAACAGATAACCCCTAGAGGGGACCAGGATAAGGCTTTTAATATTTTTCCTATCCTGTAACCATTCTCTACTTATCCTTACCTTCCCTTAAGCCTGGCGGCCTTAAGGTGAAGTGAGTTGGGCTACTGCGCAGCCCGCCACAACGCTGTCACCGTGTGGTATGTAGCGTTGTATACCTTGCCCTGGTACATCTGCTGAAAGTGGGCCAGCCAGCGTACGACGTCCACCGCTGGCTCCACTCCTGTGAGCGGTTGTAGTCGCCCTCCTGACGCCGACCCTTCGCCCGCCATTTCGCTCTCGACCGCTTGCATGACGTCTCGTTCGCCCTCCGTTGCCTCAGCCGTCTGCTGCTCCTCGTCTCCGTTTGCGCTTGTTGGCACGTTCGCTGCACTCCGTGTGACTACTGCCGCTGCCCTACGTAGGGCGCGCAACCGCTGAATCGTGTCCGCCTGCGCTTGCTGACGCTGGGCTTCTCGTCCGCTGATGCCTGCGATCCGCGTTGTCTGCTGCTTGGGATCCGTGCTCACCTGCTGCTTGGGATCCACGCGTTTGGAATCTCACCCTGATGTTGGAATCCCACACTCACGTGTTGTTCTGCTTCGCTCGCCTTAAGCCGCGATCCACGTTCACCCAGTGCTCGCGAACCGTGCTCACCTGCTGCTTGCGATCCACGCCTTTGGAATCCCACCCTCACTGCTGATGTTTGGAATCCCAAGCTCACTGATGTTTGGAATCTCCCGCTTGCTTGCTGGGTTCACCCTCAACTGCTACGCTACTTCCCTCGCCTTAAGCCGCGATCCACGTTCACCTAGTGCTTGCGATCCGTGCTCACCTGCTGCTTGCGATCCACGCCTTTGGAATCCCACGTTCGCTGCTGATGTTTGGAATCCCACGCTCACTGATGTTTGGAATCTCACCCTGATGTTTGGAATCTCACGCTGACGTTGGACTCCCTCACTCACCTGTTTTCACCTTCACCTCACGTCACCACTCCAAACTCCTCACCGTCTCGTTTTTTGTGTAACTTACTTCTAAAACCTCGCCACGGCACCACGCCACCTCCACCACCGCACCTCAACTCGCCTTAGATCTCCTTTGTTTTCTCCGTCAGCCACACCACAACTTAAGGCACCACCTGTACCACGTGTGTGTTCACCAAGCCAAGTAGAGTCAAGAAGTTCTGTAACAAGTAAACACCAACACCACACCACACCTTGTCGTCAGCGTACGCCACAGACGTACACAAAAAACGCGTCGACAACTAAAGTCGGTCGTCCCACTCCAAGGGGAGGGCAACACCCAACCCCCCACCTAACGGTCCCTTTGCTAACAAACTCCCGACACCTTGGGGGAGGGTCCCAAACCTCAACCAACCTTCGCCAGGCAAAAGCCCTTGGGGTTGGGGGAAACCAAAACACCATCTCCTATCGCCTCCTCTCCTCTCCTTAAACCCCAAACACATCTCTTCTCCTCACCTCAACACCGCCACGCCACCCACCATCATGCGCCACGACACATCCGTTTTAAAGTCTGCCTCCGTGAACCCAGAGCACGACTTCTTTACGGAACGGTCAACTGCGGCCGCTTCATTCGAACGGCCGCTTCCTAAGGCTGCCCTCGCTTTTGCCATGTTCGCCACAACCCTTGTACGTTTTACACATTTTTTTTCCTTCGCAGCTTTATCAAGGTTCTATGTGTAAGTTGTCGTGTGTGGATGAGTTTATGTTAGATAAAAAAAAAAAAAAACTGTCAATAAACCCTCGCCCAAACTTTGCACGCGTGTTCAACACACAGGTACAGACATTTCTGTTAGACGGAATTGCTCTTTCACTGAACAGATTGTTCACAACCCTGAGAAATGTAAGAGCAACGCACCTGTTGACCCGCCATTGTCGGAGGAGAATGTCCGAGCCAGAGAAACAATAAACCCGAAAAACAGAAATCGCCAAACCCCTGTTGTCAAGTGAGGCTTCAACGGGGAAGTCGTGAGTGACCTGCCCACGGATTAATATGCCCTTGCTCGCCGTTAGGTTAGGGTTTGGTCAGGGCTACTTCCTTTTGGGGTTAGGGTTTGGTTAGGGCTACTTCCTAGGGTTAGGGTTAGGGTTACAGTTGGTTAGGGGCCACTAGGGTTATCGTAGGGTTTCGGAGGTGTCCTCGAGACTCCTCCCCCCTGGCAGGCCTGGCCCCCTGGAGTCCCTCCTGGACGGTGTTTCTCTTCGGGGATCCGTCGTTGTCCATCCACTAGAGTAAATTCATGGACCACGCGTCCCTCCCCGTTTAAGAAAACCCGTTTTCAGGTTTTTCCAACTCGTATTTTTATTATTTTCTCTGTGGTGTGTGGCTTCGGAGCTCGTGGCCATCTTCATCTTGGTGGTCCCAACTTCATCTTCATCTTCATCCTACCCTACGGCTGGATCCCAGCGCTGGATCTGCTCCCTGTTGGTGGATCAGCTCCTGTGTCTTTGATCTTGCCTTGACCAGTGGTGCTT
Organism: Pycnococcus provasolii; assembly: GCA_938743325.2. Taxonomy (NCBI): domain Eukaryota; kingdom Viridiplantae; phylum Chlorophyta; class Pseudoscourfieldiophyceae; order Pseudoscourfieldiales; family Pycnococcaceae; genus Pycnococcus; species Pycnococcus provasolii. Next base: position 256,412 of record OW568900.1, on the reverse strand, counting down.
ATAGGTGAGTGAGCTTGTTGAGCTCGTGAGTGTTTCTTGTATCTCAGGAGATCTCGTGCACTCATCTCAAACTACAAACTGGTGTTTCTTGTTTGTGGTCGCTCTTGGTCTTGTTTGTGGTCGCTCTTGTGATTTGTGAGCCTACTTGGAGTCGATCAATATATAGAATCACGCAAGCAGGCAAGCATATCATGGTCTCAAAGGATGAACATAGTAGCTATACACTTCCAGCTGCTCCTCTCATAGAAGAAAAACAACAAGCTCTGGACGGCTCTGGTTCTTTTTACAAATCCGCCGGGGTGTTTCTTTCAGAACAGCCTCTGAAAGCGAGAGGGATCGCTCAAACGAAGAGGAGTGGTAGTGGGGGTGGTAGTGGTGCGGGTGATCACCTCGTAGAACGCGCTGCACGCACGCATCAACAAAACAACAGTATGCATAACATAAACGCACTCGTGGACATGCGCCTTCCTATCGTGCCGCAGCTCTCTTCTTTATCGGGAACGCAGTACAGAAAGTGGGTGCACAGCCCCGTCATGACGTCGTCGTCGTCGTCGTCGTCAACATCATCATCTTCCAACAAAAACATAAAACAACAACTTCCGAAATTTTTCACATCGGCACTGCTTGAGTCCATCACGCAAACGCCGTGGTACGTCGTGCCAGCACTATGGACACCCATCGCACTCGTGACGCTCGGCTCGTCCGTATCCGCGCTAGCCACGAACTTTGGTGTTCTTGGACCGCCCATCGCAATCGTTAGCCTCATGCTCGGTGTCGCCGTCTGGTGGGTCGCGGAGTACATCATACACCGCTTCGCTTTCCACGTCGACGTCAGCTCACAACTCGCCATCAAAACACACTTCCTCCTGCACGGCTGCCACCACAAGTTTCCCATGGACACGCGAAGGCTTGTCTTCCCACCTCTGCCCGCAGCACCTGTCGTCTACGCGTTCTTCACCGCATACCGCGCCGTCGCGCGCGTAACTGCCGCCCCAGACGCCGTCGCCGACGCGTGCTTCGCGGGCTCGCTTCTCGGATACGTCGCGTACGACTGCCTGCACTTTCTCGTGCACAGTCGTCGCCACGGGGGTGGCTCCTCCACAGCGACGACACGTAACAACATCGCGTCGCCAGTCTCGTGGGCTCACCGGTGGCTCGCGAGCGTGCGCCGGTCTCACATGGCGCATCACTTCCACAGTCACGACCACAACTTCGGGATTTCGAATGGGTACGTCGACCGCCTCTTTGGCACGAAGGCAAGCGATTGTTGACAAAATAGTCATCGTTGTAACTAAGATTGATTGCTCATTCATTCCAGTTCGCTTTTTTTTTTTGGACATTGTTTGTGTACCAAGTTACAAAAACACATAACAAAATAATTGTAGTTATCCCTATATAGTAAAGTAAAACCCTCTGGTAGCCATGAATCCTCATCCGATGTCACCCAAAAGCCCGTAAGATGTAGTGCTATATATATATACACTCGTCGCACGTCGAATATGAACAGGGTGTCACGACGAGTTGTAAGTGCCCGCTCCACTTGCACCAGAGCCGTCTGTCTCCTCAGATCCGCATCGCGCGCCACGGTCGCCTTCGCCTTCCTCCTCCGCCGACCACTCGCCGCCATTCTTTGTCTCCGCGCCGCGCGATTCATCGGGACCGCGAATCGGCGTCATGGCACGAGGGCCATTCTCTGCAAGTGGTGGCGTCGTGGTCTTTGGCGATAATGGCTTGGTCGTCGTCGCCGTCGTCGTTGTCGTCGTGGCCATGCCGCCCTTCTTCGTGACTGCGGGCTCGGCGCTCGTCTGCTCACCCTGATTGAGAAGCGATATGCTCGGAAGGCTCAAGATGGTGTTGCTTGGTGCGCCCGACGACGTGAGAGGCGGTGTGCTCTCCTTGCCGATTGCGATGGAATCGTTGCTTCCCTTGATCGGAATCAAGCCTGGCGGTGGAGGCTTCGCCGAGTTGGCAAGCGCCACGATTGACGGCGTCCTGCCAATTGACGCCGACGGGCGAACGGGCACTGGCACGACGGAGCTGTCGAGGCGAGCGCGCTTCGCTGTTGGCATGTCGGCATTGGGAGGTGGAGGTGGCCTTGGCTCTGGCGAAGGCTCACGCTTCAGCAGCGCGAGCGTCGTGGCCGCCGCCTCCTCGAGACCAGCCATCGGTGGCATCCACGGAGGATGGGCTCCCGTTGCCGCCGCCGCGGCGGCGGCCACAGCTGCGGCCGCTGCGGCTGCTGGAGAGGTTGCATGCGCACCCACGTCCGTGCCTTGACTTACGGCGGCGGCGGCAGCAGCGGCGGCGGCAGCCGCCTGCGGTCCGAGCAATCGAGCCTGCGTCGCCATCGCTGCCGCCTCGAATGCACCAGGTGGCAATCCTGCTGCGACGAGCGCGTGAGCAAGTCCAGGCGCGCCGGCGGAAACGGCGAGATCCTCCGGCTCCGCCGCACGAGGGCACCAGACGCCAATGCGGCGCAGGCACTTTGGGCTGGCAACGGGCGTGCCGCACTTACCATTCTTGCGCACCTTGCACACGGGACAGCGCCGAAACTGCGGCCCAGGTATGGCGGCAATACCTCCTCCAATGGACGGGTCGCCTGAACAGTGGTGCGGCGACGCCGCCGCCGGCGCCATTGGGATCGCAAGCTTGTTGTCCTTGCCCGCAGGATGGTGGCACTGGTGAGCGAGAGCGGGAGCGTGGTGAGTGTGGAGCGTCTTTTGGTGCTGGGCGTGAGCGCGAGGTGAGGCGAGGTTGGTGTGTAACGGATGTGCGGCGTGCAAGAACGGCGGTGTTGGTGGCTGTGGTAAGCGTTGCTGGTCTGCGGCCCTCTGCAAACTCTTGAGTGCCTCCGAGCTGACGGGCATGACGGGCGGTGGCTGTGACGCCGCAGGTCCCCAGAACGCCCCGGCGTGTGCCCAGAACTGCGCGGCGTTTGCTGCCCACGGCATGGAGTACATGGCGGCCATGTTGTTGGAGAGGAACGCGGGATCGAACGGCGGCATGTGTGGCGCCTGCAAGGTGGCTGGCTGCGAGGCTGTGAGGTGTTGCGTCATCGAGGCTGCGGCGTCCATCGCTATTTGCGGGACCACCTGTTGTGGGGTTGGCAGTTGAGTGAGGGAGCCTCGGTTATGTTGTTGCAAGTTTGCCGCTGACGCGTCGGTGCCCGACATCATCATCGCAGCAGCAGCTTTTGGAAGGGGTGCCGTGAAGTGGTTGGCTTGAGTGAGGTGGTGTATTTGCGAGTGCGAGTGCGAATAGTGGAGTGGCGCGGCGGAAGGTGAAAGTGGTTGCTGTTGTTGTATCGCGTACGAGTGCGAAAGAAAACACGAAGGGTGAGAATGAGAATGAGAATGAGAATGAGGAGGTGTGAGCTGTTGTTGTTGTTGTTGGTTCTCGTATGGATATGTGTGAGTTTGCGCGTATGCCATATACCAGTCGTATAGATACGCCTATTTATAGACAACAAGAGATGAACTCGAGATGGAGATGAGCCTCCAGAACAATGAGTGGTATATATATACGGTTAAGCGAAGTCGAGGTAAGCTGTGAACACACACAGCAGTGAACACACACACACAGCAGTGAAGTGCACACACACACACACACACACACACACACACACACACACACACACAGCAGACGCTCAAGCTCCACAAGAGGAGGAGAGAGAGATGGACGCCGAGAGGACGGGAGCGGCCGCGCACAGGCTCGTGCAACAACAGGGTAAGAAACACACGTGCGCCGCTGGATACACCAACAACAGCTAAGGCCTTAGGGGTGTGTTTGCGCTTTTTCCTAAAGTTATCTGCATTTTTCCCAATAATAATAATAATCGCGCAAAATTCCCCTGTGAAATGCGACGCCCATTAGGGGCTTTTTCTCACGCTGCGCGAAACGGCGCAAATGCGTTTTTTTAATTATTTATTAGGGAAAGTTCCCGACGCGCAAATCGGCGCAAATTCCTCCTATAATTTCCCTCGTTCGTTTTCACGTTATTGTCATTTTTTCCACTTTGGTTTCCCGTTGGTTTCGCAAGTTTGCTCCCTTTAGTACGCCTTATCTTATGTGATTTTCTTCTGTTGTGTTTTCTTTTCTCCCTTCTCTTGCTAGAGCTTTTTCCTCGAATCCTGGATGCGCCACATCTACAGGCTGCCCATCGCGGTATCCCACGACCACCCGCTCACCCAAATCCTCAAAAACTCATCGAAAGCGCAACCGAGACGAACGCGTACGGCTGTGGGTCACAGAGCCAACGGCAAGCCTATCCAATCGCGTCCACCTCACCGCACATTCGCCACCGTTTTCCATGCCAACACGTTCGCCTCCGTGGCAAGAATCACAAGAAAATGCAAAGGAAAAACGAAAACCTGCCCTTACAAAAAGGGTCGCGCTTGCGGAAAAGCAAATATCAGAGCAAAATGCGAGGCTTTTTATCCGACAAGTCACCCGTCGTGCCGATGAAAAGTGCCAAGCTTTTCCGTTCCCAATATCGCACGAACGGGAAAAAATTGTCGACGGGGACGCGGACGCTCCACGGTGGACACCTGAGGTAATATCTGAGCAAAATTCGAATGTCCCCATCGATCAACGGACAACCGTGACACCAACTGTGACAACAAGTTTGGTCACCCTGCAAAGGAAAAGATGGCGGACAAAGACCACACCACCTTCAGGTGAGGGAGTCAGGGAGGAGGAGGAGAGAGAAAGCTTGGAGGAGGAGGGAGGAAGAACCCCCGCGGGGGGGGGCCCGGGGGATAGGGAAGGGCTACCCGGGATAGGGTTTCAGGGGGAAGAAGTTAGGGTTAGGGTTACCGTTAGGGTTACCACCTTGATGTGTTTTCCTCCCCCCCCGGCCGCGGCGGTGAACTCCATCGCGCCCAACTCCGAAGGATGGCGCAAATACACGCGCGTATATGTTGGTAATACGTGTGTGTGTCCAGGGCTAGCTACTCTTAGCGGCCGCGGCTCCAGCTATAAAGAGAGAGATGTTGACCTTCATGTGAGTGAGATATGTGTTGCTGTGCTTTTTACTTTTGGTATTACACGTACCTCGTAGGTCGGTGAAGTACCGTAGTTAGTTCGATGGGCATCTCTTGAAAAGGTTGGTTTGGTTTGGTTTGGTTTGGCAGGCATGACATGTGCATGTGGTCCTCCCGTCGCGACCACTGGTAGTTCTATGTGTTACCTATAGCTCGTTGGGGACGTACAGTACGCCGGCCGTGGCTTGTTGTTACGCTGGCTTGTTGTTGTATGTCCACTTTGGTTCATGCGCACATAGTTTCTCCTGAAGACATTTGTGTTCATCTGGACAATATTTACGACGATTAAAAGGCTCGTAGGAGAAGGTTGGACAAGCTAGAATCCTTCACTTCACTTGATGAAAAGTAGTTTTTTTCCGTTACTGAGTGGAATGAGCTTAGCTTAGTTGTTGCTCCACTCGGAGCTGCTTTGCTCGCTCGAAAAAATCACGCGGTCGCGACTGAGCACATCCATGCCCGCGGACCGCGAGCGCTGCTCGGCGCGCTGCAGCTTGGAGGACGTAGCGGGTCCCGCATTCGCAATGGCGGCAGCCGCCTCCAGGCGCGCCTCGTTCTCCGCGTCGAGCTGCGCATTGCGACGCGCATTCCACATCATTCGTAGGAAAGGCACGGCGAAGAAGGCCACCGCGTACGCGATGAGTGCGGGGTAAAGGAAAGCCGCCGTGGAGATGATCGTCGCGGGGCCGCTGTTTTTCCCGTAGGCGTACATGATTTTTGCCATCGTGGTCGGGTTGCTGAGCACGCCGCCCAGGAGCACGACGCCAACGAGGTTCGCGGCACCAAGCAAGCCAGCCATCATGAGCTGGCCTGGCTGTGCCTCGGAGAACTTCCAGTTGCGCATAACGAAAGCACGAGGCGTGTTCTGCAGATCACTCGAGAAGGCGCCTCCGCCCGCGGTAGTGCGCAGTGCGGGGAACGAGTAGAAAATGTTTCCGTCGTCGTCCACCTCGGGCGTGCCGTCGAAGCGCTGAAGAACTTCGAGGACAAAGCCCTCATCCATCACCGTCGTCTCGACCGTGCCACCGCTCGCTGGCTCGAGCACAAGCGGGCTCCTGCCAGGGCTGCGCGCATCCCCAATCAGGTTCAGGTACGGCGCGAGCTGTTCGGCGGTCACGACGCCACCGCGAGCGCGTATCATGCGTCCGACGAGCTCCCATCGGCTCTGCTCGGAGAACTGGTTGGGATCGCCGTCGCCGAAGACGAAGCTGAACACAGCCTCGAAGAAGTTCATCGGCTCCGGCTCGCCGTACAGCTGGGCCATGCGCCTCCTCTCGTAGTGGTACGGGTCCCAATACCAGAGGAAGTCGGTGGGGTACATGTAGAATCCGCCATAGCCGCCGAAGGAGCTGCGCGACGAGCTGCGCTCCTCGCGGTTCGAGCTGTTCATGACGAGGTACAGCGCGGTGTACACGAGCGCGATACTGGCAAGGAGTGCCGTCCCGAAAGACACGCGAACGACGTAGCTCATGACTTTCTGTGTCTTTTGAATCACCGGCTCGAGGCGTATCCTTGCGCTCTTTGCGGCGAGTCTTGCTCCGACGTCGCGGGGGAGCACGTACGTCAGTTCGCCCGTCTCCGTGACCTCGAGCGTTCCTCCCGCGTCCATGGCGATCGCCTGCAGGGCGCGCTCCGTCTGCGGCAGCGAGACGCCTGATCGTGCGGCGACGTCACCTACGGTGACCCTTGATCCGAGCGACTCGGCGGCATCGAGCACGGCTGTACGAACTTCGGACGGGATATCCTCCGAGGTTGGTTTTTTATCTTCCAACGAGTCGTCGCCGAGCGGGTGGCTGCTTAGCGCCGCTACGACTGGAAACGTCCTTGAACGAGATGAAGAAGATGATGAAGAAGACGCTTTCTTCTTCCTCTGAGACGAAGAAGTCCTGCAAGGTTTCAAAGGAAAAGAACAAGACTGACTTGTTCTGCAGGCTGTTGCATAATCAGGCGTTGAACGAGAAGAAGCTGCTGCTGCTAATCCCAAATAGGACCCATTCTGGGGAGTGTTTTGGTTACTCAGGCTCCTCCTGCTAATTAGATTCACAGACTTCACAGGAAGATGATCACGAAGTCTATGAGCACGCTGGGAACCCAAGGCGGGCAGGCCACGTGCACTCATTGCACACTTGGGTTTGGCGACGACGGACATTGAGCGAGCGTATGTAGTTTGAGTTTGAGGCTCCAGGGGAATGATATCTCCCAGGGGAGGGAGGTTCGCAGCCGCTCATTCGTAACCCTAGATCAGTGGCGTAAACCCTAACACTTCGCAAGCTTGGGCTGAAGCTGATGGGCTCCTCCTTTTTTAATGGGCTCCCCTTCGTAACCCTAAGGTAGCTAGATGCCGAAACCCTAACACTTCGCAAGCTTGGGTGCCCCCCTTGGAACCCCTAACGTAACCCTAGGGTAACCCTAACATCATCATCATAAGAGTAGGCGTGGGGTTTCGTTTTCGGGTTTTCGTTTAGGGGTTTGGTATTCTTTTCTTTTCTTTTCGGGGTTGGGTTTCTGGTTAGGGTTTAGGGTTAGGCTGCCGCCGCCGCCGCGCGCCGCGTGCACCTTTTTAATCTTTTTTCAGAAGAAACGTTGTTTGTAAGAATTCTTCACGAATTCTTTCTTTTCTAACCCTTTAAGTGGCGATGCCGCCGTTAGGTGCGTCTCATGGCGCAAGTTTAGCAATAGCTTCGAGTGACTGCCTTGGAAGTTTTCGAAGAATTTCAGGCGGCATACGTCTGGATGGACGATCTTGTTTGGAATTCCGACCCTACTCCATGAGTCTTGGGGCTGCTCCTCTTATGGACGGATCATGTGCTCTCAAAGTATCGTCCGCAGTCGCTGCCATCGTCACCGTACGTGCGGACGTCGCGCCACCAAGACCTATCAGACCTAAGAGTGGTGCGATTGAGATTTCTGTCGAGTTTGGGGCGGCTGCACTCGCGGCGACGCCGCAAACGGGCGCGCACGCCGACCCAGCAGCCGCCGCGGGAGGAGGTGCGCACGCAAACGCCTTGCCGTCGTCGGCGGACATGCCCACGTCGCGAACGGACGCCGTTGCCGCACGTCTTGCAGCCGCCCTCCTTCCCAGAGGCGAAAATGGTGCGCAGGACTGTATCAACCTGGAGGCGCTGTGCGTAGTACCGCATAAACGCGTCTGGTGGCTGTACGTTCACGTACACGTCGTGCGCGACGACCTCGCGACGACCGACGTGCTCATGGCGGGAATATATGCTGCGCTGAGAAATACGAGCATACCGCTCGTACGTGTCGTGGAGAGTCCCGACGGAGAAAAGGCGGCGCACGACGACGACGACGACAACGACGCGGAGCGCGAAATCGAACTCGAGCTCGTCGACGACGAAGTGACGCCGTTCGCGCCAGAGCAGAGTGCTTTACTCACGACGACCGTGCACAGCTGCGGCGACGTGCTCTACGTGGATCCAACGAGAGACGAACTCATGGCATCCGAGTGGCACGCCATGATCACCACAGATCGAGGCGGAAATGCATGCCATGTGCGTACGGGTGGAAACCTCGTGAATGCCCAGGCGCTCGCCGATGCGCTCGCCATTGCCAAGCGAACGAATGAGCAAATGCGCGCTCACATTGATCAGCTCGTCGACGATGCCATGTCAGACGAGTAAATGTACAACCATTGTAATGTGTCACGTCACGTGTGTTCCTCTAAAAGAAAAAAAATTATCAGATTACTACAAAAAGAGGGAGTTTTAGCAACAAATGTTTTGCGCGAAACCTTGCACTCAAACGATTCCTAGCGTCGCCTGTGCGGACTCCTCGTTGGCGCCGTCTAATGCCGCAAGCCACGGTGCCACGTCCACGCCGCACATACCCGCAGAGCCTCGTGGTGGAAGCACGACGCTCAGCAGCTCACGGCACATGACACGAGCGCCACGCTCGATCGTGTAAGGCGCATCTGATGTCCAAGCGAGGCGATCGGCACGAACCTGCACAGCGCCGGCGATGAGCGAGATCAGCACGAGCACCGCCACCATCGCTATCACAACGTAAGGCTGGAATGAACCCTTAGCCTGACGACGCGGCACGCCGAGGGCGGCTCTCATGCGCTCTGCGGCAGCGGCAGCAGCTTGCCACTGCTCCTGAGTGTACTGCAGATGGTCAAGCGGGCCGACAGCATTTTGATTCGACAACGCCGCCTTAGCGCCTGACGACGCCGTGCTGCCAAAAAATGGAAGCCACGCGGGAGCCCATCGCGGCCGCTTGCGTTCCGACACCGCCGTCGACGGCGCAGACTCTTGATCAAAGTGCGCCACCTGACGCAGCATGCTGTCGCAGAGCGCCGCGGATGCTGTCGAGTTCATGCTTCCACCAGCCTTCTTCCCATTCGCGGAAGTGCTGCGCTTCCCGCGTGAACTTGCATCGTCAGCGGCATTCGCCATCGCGTGAAGCAGCAGCGTGGACCCCAGCAGATGGTCGATGTAGAGGCGACGCCACTCGTCGTAGCATACGAGGTCGCCTTCGAGGCACCACTGCATGAGGCTCGCAAGTTCGACGATGAACGGGTCCGCCGAGAGAGCCTTGTGATCCGGGCTTGCAAGCTGCGGAGGATCCGATCTTTTTCGGAACCAACCACCGCGCGGTGGTGTGGCTGGCGTGTCGGATGCGGCAGCCGCCGCCGCATCGCTCGCACGGTCTGCGTACTCTGACGCCGCCTGAAGTACGGCACGCAGCAGCCCGACGGCGAACGAATCGTGCGGTCCAAGGCCCTTCTTAGATGCGAGGCGGAGCGCCGCGGCGCGCAGGCGCGGGTAAAGCTGTCCGAGTCGCTTCGCCTCGCTCTGCTCCAGCCCGCCGCGCCCTGGCACGTGGCACACCTGCAGAAATTGCACGAGGCTCGATGCCGGCACGGGGGCAGCCGCCGCGGCGGCGGCGGCGGTGGCAGTCGGCTTTGTCGTGGCGAACGATGTATGCGGCGTTTCCGGGAGCTTGGCGCTGAGCACAAAGCTGAGAAAGGAGGCTGCAAGTTTTCGATGTACGTCCATGGACGGTGGTGGTGGTCGAGGAGCGGTGGCGGCAGACTTGCCGCCATCAGCCGCAGCATTTGACTTTGCAGCACTGCCACCCTTCTCTTTCTTCTTCTTCTTTTTGGAGGAGGAGGACGAGGAGGGCGAGGGGCCAACTCCGTGTGGTGCGGGGCTGCCACAGCCTCGCACCAGCGGAGGCGCCGGCGACGACGCCAATGATGATGACGACGAAGACGAAGACGACGGCACGGGGGTGAGCAGCAGTGGGAGCAGATTGCGGCTCCACAGCGCGAGTCCAGCTGCACGCGATCCGTTCGCTGCTTGTGCGTATGCCCACACAAGTGCGGGCACTCGTGAAGCACCTGTGAAGTGCACGCTCGACGCGAGTTCAGACGCGATCGACAGCACGGTCGCGGGATGCCGCCTCGCGAGCGCGGCGAACATCACCAGGTAGCCCACCTTGGTTTGCCTTGGTGACGCTTGCGCACTGCCGCCCCCGTGCATCTGCGGCACCAAGCTTCCCGCGGGTGCTGGCGCAGGCGCGATGGTTGATGGCACCGACCCGTCCGCGACGATCGCCTGCAGCAGACGCAGCGCCACAGCCTCGAGCGCGGCATTATGTGCAGCCTCGTCATCATCGTCCACAGCGGTGGGCGACTTTGGCGAAGACGACGGCGTGGGGCTTGCGGGCGTCGCGTGAGATGGCGGCTTCAGCACACGATTCTCCAGAAGGTTAATGACGTCCTTGTCAGCCAGCTGCAGCGGGAATGCAGCCTGCTCGACGACAGCTTTCCGGAGCACCGCGTGGAAGTCGGCGTCACAGCAGCGGTATGCGATAAGCAGGTAGTCGGAAAGGCGGTGAAGCATGTCCTCCCACGTCGACTGCTGCTGGTGATGATGATGTTGTTGTTGTTGCTGCTGCTGCTGCTCCTGACGTTGCTGCTGCTGGGAATGCTTCTTTCGCTGCTTCGGCTGCTGATGAGGTTTCTCGAGCGTTCCGACGAGTCGGCTGAGTTCGTCAATGTCGACGGGAACTTGCGTGAGGTCGTAGTACGAAGGACCACCTTCGTCAGTCGTCACGGCTGCGGGTGCGCCAGCAGCGGGCAGGTGCTGCGACGACGAGTGGTTGTTGTATGTAAGGCCAGCAAGGCTTGCTCCACTGCTCGACGCGCCTCCGCTTCGGTTGGACACGGTTTCGTCGTCGTCGCTGTCGTAGACCGCCATAGGCCGCCCGGCCAACGGCGCGGTGATGGATGGTGACGTCAAGGTTGCGAGTACCTCCGCCGCCTTTGGCGACGGTGGTGGGCTGACAAGCTGGATGGCCCCGCTGCTATTTCCCCTTCTGTGTCCTGGCGTTTGGTGTATGCTTGTTTGTCCGTTGGTCCCGTTTGGCGTGCTTTGGTGATCGCCGCCTGTGTCGGACATGGCAGCCTTTCCCTTGCGTTTGAACGAGTCTTGGCGTCTTTGACGTTCTTCCGACGAGTCGCGGCGAGCGGGTGGTGAAGCCGCAGCCGCAGGTGGTGGTGGTGGTGTCGTCGTTTTCTGGTGGTTGTACTGGCGCGTCACTGCTGTTGTAGTTGTAGTTGTAGTTGTAGTTGTAGTTGCTGCTGCTGTTGCGTTTGCCGATGACGAAGGCGGTGCTGAAGCTGACAACCCCGACGACGACTGATGCTGCTGCTGCTGATGCTGCTGCTGCTTCGAACCGACTCCATTGGCGTGAGTCTGAGTCTGCTGCGGCTGCTGCATATTATCATGATTCAAAGAGGGTGACGCACGAGTCTCAGAAACCTTCGACCCCTTCGAACCCTTATATCCTTTTCCAGCAGATTTTACGAGAAGCCACTCCGAAGACCCACTGCCACCATTGCTAGAGTCACTGCTAGAGTCATTATTCAAAGGCTCACAAACACCAACACCTCCTGAAGCAGGAGCAGGGCTGCTGCTGTTGTCCGCCATTCGTATCTACTCCCTCGTACGCCTGCTTCCTGAAGTGTCCTCGGAATGAATATACTTAATCCAACAAGACTCGCCCGGCTGCGCCGTTCTCGCCCGAGTGTAAGGAGGCTCTACAAGACGAGAACACGGATGCGCCAACAAGACTCGCCCGGCTGCTCGAGCCGTTCTCGCCTGCTTCGCCGCGAATGGAGCTCGAAATGGGGTCTGCGAGAGGGGGAGGGAAGGCCCGTTGTTGGCGTTGCTGGGGGCCGGGGGGGGGAGCCGAGGGAAGCAGGTTTTTCCTCGGCTCGCACCTCCCCTCGAACCTCGAGGGAAGCAATTAAACGGGGATCCGTCTTAGGCTTGCATAATTCCGCGTTTGGTTGAGGGTTTTCATTCAAAGACCTCGAGGGGGTTGGTTCTGGCGAAAACCTTCAGCGAAAACAAAACCGGGACCCGTCAGCGACAACCCCCAATCGGCACGTGGTTCGTGTCGTCACAATTTCATACCCAACCAGTTCGGGGTTAAGAGTCTAGCACCCCTCTTCTATCGAGCATGGGTCGTCCTCCTCCAGAGGATAGCGGCATATGGAACACAAGCAGTGCGCAACATGATTCAGTGGAGCCTTCACTTCCACAACGTCGTCGTCTTCAAAAGCCTCTTCGGCATCATCGTCCGACAACCTCTTCAACGCCGTTGGATCAGGAAAGCCGAAGTAAGCCCAAGCCCAGTTCGACGCTCTCGCAGGCTTCGGCCTTGGTGCTCCTCTCTTGCGTCTTTTCGTAGATGCCAAGGTAGTCATATTGCTTTTAGAAGTTTGAGCGTCACGTACTACATGCCATCCAAGGTGAGGTCTCTCGCTGCCATCGCGTTACGTAGTTTTTTGGGGCAGTGCGGCATCTTTGGAACATGACGCGAGCTACTTCGCCGACACCCACCCACCGCTGATGACGATGGTAGTTGCTGCAGTTGGTTGGTTAGAATTAATCATGACGACCCGGAGCTCTTCTACTACTATCACGCAGAAACGTTCCGCTATTTCTGCAGCCTCGACAACCTATGTGGAGCTCTTCTACTTTCTAACAATCAAGCAGAAAGGCAAACCAAAGAAAGTCCGACTTCATGCACCGACGTTCAGTTGCGGACGACGATCTCCAAAGTTTCGACGAAAGCCGACCCGAAGATAGGTGTGGCGACGCGGTTTGCCGCGGGGGGACGCTTCATCATTCACTTCGGCGCGCGTGGAAGCCATGCAATCGAAACGGACCTCGGACCGGGATCCCAACCAACTGGCAAAATCTTTCCTGACTGAGGCTCCCGACCCCGCCAGCAGTGCCTCCACCAAAGACGGATCCCCTCCTCCCACGCGAGTCGCGAGTTTCCACTCAGATAGATCGGGAGGAAATCAATCTTTCTTCTCCCCTCTGACTGAACCAGAGAATAAAACAGTTGAGCATGGCGGGTCCTCGTCGTGGTGGTGGTGGTGGTGGCGGCGTGAATCATAACAACAACAACTCGTCTACGCCGACGCCGCCGTCACTGGCACATCCTCCTCCTGCCATTGTTGATCATTCGTGTAGTTACGGCGGCGGCGTCGACGATACCAACAACCCACCACCAGGAGGAGTAGCAGCCGAGCCGCCGGACGAATTCCTCATGCAGCAACAACGCGCCGCCGCCGCCGCCGGGATGATGATCCAGCATCAGCATCAGCAACAACAACAACACCAACACCAACAATCTCCCGAACTTGATTCACATCAACAACAAATGCGTCTACTCCAACAGACAGCGGCGGCGGCGGCGAATGGATTCTTACCCACCAACCAATACTACGCTGCGAATAATTTGACGTATTATCCTGCTGCGATGTATCCGGCACCACCACCGGCGCAGAACTATCATCCGATTGATGCACCGCCGCCACCGCAGCAAGGCACTTCGTCGTCGTGGTCGAATTACGGCGGCGTTCCTTTCCCAGCGGCGGCGGTAGTTGCGGCGGCGTACCAACAACAGAATCATCCGTATCACCATCATCATCAACAACAACACGAGTATCCGCAAACTCCTCAGCCACAACAACAACAACAACAACAACAACAACACTTCTTTGGAATCGCGCCGGCAAATGCCAACAACACTACTACCGCCGCACCACTGCCACAACAACAACATCAGGGCAGCTCGGCGGCGTGGATTCAGGCTCAGCAGCTCAGCCTTCCTGGCATCATGCACGTGCAGCCACCTCCGATGACGATGACGTTACCAGCCTCGATGTCATCATTGGTGGCTCTCCAACAACAACCACAAACGTCCACCATGCCGTCGTTGTTGCCGCCGTCGGTCGTACGGTCAGTGGCCGCAATGGAATGCATACAACAACAACAACAAGGAAGAGGAGGCGGTGTTGTTGCTAGAAACAACAACACCGGCGTGGGCAAAAAGTACAAGGCAGACACGAGCGATGATAAAGGCTACTACAGTTCGTACCGCAATCGAAAAAAGGCGAAAGAATCAAACTGGAGCAGTTCGTACATCGGCGTGACACGTGTGAAACGTAGATATGCAGCAGCAGCTTCGTCGCCATCTGGGCCTACTACCACAGCAGCAGGAGACGGCGACGACGACAACAAGGAGCAGGAAGAGGATGGAGAGCCGGGTGCAGCTACCGGGGGAAGCTGCTGGCGTGCCGCGTGCCGTGTCAATGGACATCGCGTGTTTCTTGGCCACTTTGCTACTGATTTGGAGGCGGCACAACATCGAGAGCAATACATTGTTTGGTTCAAACTCGACGAACGCAACAACCACGACGTCGTCGATGTTCCAGCAGCTCATTCGCCGGCGTCGTACAATGCCATCGTCGCGTCGGCTGTCGCCGCACCACCATTACATCAGCAGCAGCAGCAGCTACCTTGTGCTACAAATATGATGGTGGGTGCTGCCGCTACCACGACGACGCAGTGTTCGCAGCCGAGCTTGCTGCCACAGCCACATCCTCTGCTACTACCACCACCCTACCCTCCTAACGTGGGTGTCCCGCCGCCCCCGCCGCCGCCGCCGCCGCCGCCGCCGCCACCACCTCCTGTTATAGCAACAACAACAGCAACAACAACAACAACGCCAGTGTCCACCACCACCGCCGCACAACTAGTAATGTTTCCAGATAATACTACTACAACACTACCGGCACTGATGGCGGCATCTGGTGCTGCTCTACCACCACCTTCGTCCTCCAACACGACAACAACGCAAAGGCAACACTGGATGCATCCACCTCTCAATTTCCCAGATGATCGCGTTCAGACGCTCGCTACCGCCGCTTCACGCGTGCAGACCATGATCGAAGCAAACAATCTGCGACAGCAGACCGCTGATAGAATGATGCAGGCGGCGACAGTGGGACAACAAGGCAATCATCACAAACTTGCAGAGGCTCATGATGCCATCAAGCAGCGCATCGGCCATCTACGTCATCTAGAAGGGATTGCAAATGGAGGCAGTCGCCAAATGCAAGCTTCTGAAATTCAACAAATGGCTGCCGCGACGAATTCACTACTGCCACCGCCATCCTCCTACGAACACCACTACGCCCATCAACCTCTCAAGCAGGAGCAGCAGCATTTGACTCTTACTACCGCAGCACCAGAAGCACCAGCTGGAGGAGGAATCATCTTGAAACCACCGCCGTCGAAGTCAAAAACACACCAATTCTCTTCCAGCCTACCAAGCTCAAAACGATATCTCCCGTGGCCGGAGAGCGCGCTCAAGTTTGCGCACGAGAGGAATCTGACCTCATGTCGCGTATCCGACTACCAACTCGCACCACTCAACGAGGGCGCCTTGCAGGACATGCAGGAGAACGTGTCGATGGAGGTGAATTCCTGGTTCAGCGCTCTCCTTGGGAAGCGCCAACACCAACACAGCCACCCCCCGCCGCCACCGCCACCGCCGCCACCGCCGTCGTCGGGAAGACTACCACCACCGCCACCGCCACCGCCAATTGGGAAATTTAAAAGTTAGCAACCCAGTGTTTTTGAACCTTTGTGTAGTAAAAATCAAAAGTTCTTCACTGAAAAAATCCATTTGGCTTACTTCGTCTTGTCGACGCTTGCAGCGGTGGAGGAGACGGGAATGGATGCAATTGCGAGACCGACGAGACCACGAACACGCGTGACGAGATCGGTGCCGTAGAACATGCGCATGAGACTCGACACGAAGGCGAAGGCGTTGGGTGCGACGGGGTACTGCAGAGGCGGGGGGATGCGCGTGTCCATCAGCCAAGGTACGATGTCCTGCGCATAAGCCTTGACGTGGCAGCACCCACGCAGGCCCTCAACGCCGCCGAAGCGCTCGAAGCCGCTCTCCTTCACACCGCCAAACGGAAGGCTCTGGCTCATGTACGTAGTCGCAAAGTCATTGATCGACGCCATGCCACACTCCAGGCGTCGAGCGAGCGAAAGTGCACGGTTCTGATTTCGGCTAAACACGTTGCCGCCGAGCCCAAAGGCGCACGCGTTCGCGATGCGAATTGCCTCGTCGTCCGTGTCGAAGGGAAGGATGACCATCACGGGGCCGAACACCTCCTCGTCGAGAATACGCATTCCCGCCTTGACGTCCGTAATCACCGTGGGCGGGTAGAATTGCCCACCAGGCGGCGCGGCAGCCTTGTCACCTCCCGCGAGCAGCTTGGCGCCCTTGGAGACGGCGTCGTCGATGAGTCCCTGAATGCGGTCCGCCTCGCCGGGCATGCACATCGCACCACAGTCGACGACAGCGCCTCGCGCGTTTGCGGCAAGCGGCGATCCCTGACGAAGCGCCTTGACGGCTGAGACCACCTGATCTGTGAACGCGCCGCGCACGGAGCTGTGCACGATGATGCGCTCCGCTCCCATGCAATTTTGTCCGCAGCTCTGGAACGTGCCTCGCATGGCGGTGGGAACAGCCTGCGTGAGGTCCGCATCGTCGCAGACGATGATGGGATCCTTTCCTCCGAGCTCGAGCACGACGGGCGTGAGCGTTTCCACCGCCGCCGCCATCACCTTGCGTCCGACGGGGCACGATCCCACGAATACCACCTTGCTGACGAGTGGGCACGTGACGAGCGCATTTCCGCAGTCTCCGTACCCGGTGACGATCTGCACGAGGTTCTCCGGCGCGCCCACCGCCTTGAGCGCCTCCTGGATGACGCGCGAGTAGTACTTGGCTGACCACGACGCGTGCTCGGAGACTTTGATGACGACTGCATTTCCGGCAAACACGTGAGCGACGAGCGGGTTGAAGACGTTGTGGAAGGGGTAGTTCCACGGGACTATGCACCCGACGACGCCAACGGGAACGAACTCGACCCACGCCTTTTTGTAGAACATCATCGTTCCCGACGACCTCTTTTCGGGCTTGAGCCACTTTTCACCTTCGGACAGCACCCAGTTGATTTTCTCGCACGTGACCATCACCTCACCGAACGCGGCGTCCACGAGCGGTTTCCCGCTGTCTCTCGAGGCGACGCGGCAAATCGTTTCCTGGTTCGCGAGTATGAACTTCTGGAGTATGCGCAGGAGCTGTCGTCGCGTATGAAAGGAGGAATGTTTCCATTCGTTTTGCGCTTGTGACGCACGTTCGCAGACACCGAAGACGTCCTTTTGCGTCATGGCAGGCATGGTTCCGAGATCGGCATATTGCGCTGGGTCGTAGCACGGAACTATGGACGGGCTAGGTTGCTGCTTTGGAGGCGAAGGTGATGACGAGATGGCGTCGGATGATTCAGAGGAGTCAAGGAGCGGCACAGAAATCGAAGGAACCTGAATAGGCACAAGAAGACGGCACAAGGAGGAAGAGGTCGACGACACAAAACGAAACACACCCTTGAGGAATGGAAACACCACGAACCAAATCAAAGGGAGGACGAAGAACAAGCCAGGCACGTAGATCGGAACGGAAACAGACGAGGACTCACCAGACTTACCATTACCAAACCAACCAAACCAACCACCAGAGGAAACCCCACCAACCACGCCAACACCAGAGAAAGAAACATTGATCTCCATGAATCCCAACGGACCCACCCATAAGAGGTCCTTGATGGTGCCGAGCGAGGACATGAAAGCGAAGTGATCCAACGCCATGACGAAGCTTTGATCAACTTTGATCAAACTTTGATCGAACTTTGATGGGGCCCGCGGGGGACCCAAAGGAGAATTCAGAATTCGGTTGGAACTGGGGGGGGTCAGAATTCCATAGTATCTTTTGCGTTAATACTCGGACAGGCTGCGAAACAGCTATAACTCGGGCAGTTTTGGACCGGATTTTTTCCATGCACACGCCAGTTGAGTACTCCTTTGGCCAAGCCAGGAGCTGCAGCGAAACTAGCCGTTGCCTGAACACTATCACGTGCGCACTGCACGTCACTCAGTGCTTAACTCACAGGTCGGGAGCCTCCGTTATACGAAATTTCCCCACTCTGTAGAACCCGTTGAAGGCCCTGAGCCCCCCGGTTATGAGATCCCGTTAGAGGTTTCTCATCACCCATGCATCGGCAAGTCCATCTGCCCCGTTTCCCCCTCGGCAAGAGATTCAAGCAGTCCCTCCAGCAAAGTTCAAACGTGACGCCATTCTCGCCTTTCTCGCTGCACAACTTATGGCGTCGTCGTCGCCGAACGCGGAAGCAGCTGAAGCTAACAAGGAGAATGTGTCTCCCGCAGCTGCTGCTTTAACAGCTCAGTGGGCTCTACGTCGACTCACCGTGGACATCAATGGCAAGCTTGCTGTTACGCCGAAGACGGAACCGGCCTCGTCGGTTGACAAGGGGTCAAAGATGAACGCTCCTGTCTCGGAGTTTATTCGTCTTGAGGTGCTGCGGAGGTATAACTTGCAAGGCGCAACAGTGAGGAGCGTTAAGGACGAAATGGGCATGCCCTTGTCGACAGTCGGCGATATAATCAGGAAGGGCGCGCTGTCGGCACCGCGGAAATTGTCCACGAACAACGCGCGGCCTAGGATCTTGAGTGATGGACAACAAGAGCTGCTCGAGGAGGTGGCGGAGTGCAACCCGTACGTCCAGGACTCCGTGCTCGTCGTCATTTGCCAGGGAACCGACGCGACCTTTCCGAACATCGATAACTCGACCGTCTGGAGGTACTTGCACGTGTACGCGGATCCGCCATTCAGGTTGAGGCAGACGGAGTCGCACATGTCATGCCCCCGGTGATGGGCGTTGACCGTTGGGAGCAATACTTGCAGGAGGACAGTTGAGTGCTGGCGCGCGTTTTTTGGCTCAAACGTTGGCTCTGGCCAAAGGAGTGTAATGCATTTAGTTAGTCTAGAACGAAAAATCACTCGAAACGAGCGAGTACGTCGTCAGAAATCTCTATCCGAGTATTTCTGCACAGGATACTATCTAAAATAGGCCCTCTTGGCTCTTGCGAATATTCGGTGAATAATAAGGGAGGGATCCCGGATCCCGGGATGCGTCGTTGAACTTCATGAAATGACGAGCCCTGCCGAAATTCTAACGTAGGAGAAGGCCCGCCCGGCCGACCGAGAACTCAGAAACTGTCAGCACTTCTCTTAACTCTGGGCTTCGTACAAAATGAAGTCGATCTTTGTTTATTCATGAAAGACGGAACCCGTATTGTGGCAATCTACGTGGAGGACGACTTAATAGTTTGTGGGAAGACCGAAGACGAGTGCATCAGTGCAATGGTGGGTCCAGACGGAGACCCGCCGGATCCACATCGGCACGGCAAGGAATTCGACAAGTGGAAGGACAGGTATTTTGAAGGCACCCTCCTTTACCATCCCGCATGCCGAAATTCTTCTAGGAGAAGGCCCGGCCGACCGAGAACTCAGAAACTGTCAGCACTTCTCTTAACTCTGGGCTTCGTACAAAATGAAGTCGATCTTTGTTTATTCATGAAAGACGGAACCCGTATTGTGGCAATCTACGTGGAGGACGACTTAATAGTTTGTGGGAAGACCGAAGACGAGTGCATCAGTGCAATGGTGGGTCCAGACGGAGACCCGCCGGATCCACATCGGCACGGCAAGGAATTCGACAAGTGGAAGGACAGGTATTTTGAAGGCACCCTCCTTTACCATCCCGCATGCCGAAATTCTTCTAGGAGAAGGCCCGGCCGACCGAGAACTACTCAGAAACTGTCAGCACTTCTCTTAACTCTGGGCTTCGTACAAAATGAAGTCGATCTTTGTTTATTCATGAAAGACGGAACCCGTATTGTGGCAATCTACGTGGAGGACGACTTAATAGTTTGTGGGAAGACCGAAGACGAGTGCATCAGTGCAATATCAGAGAGAGGGCGACTCAAAAGTGTGCACAGCTTCGACAAGACACTACAATTCTTCTACGGCGATCTGTGAGTGAGTGAGCACGACGAGGGAAAAGAGGAGCAGGAGGAGGAGGAGGAGGGGGTGATTGAAAGATTTGTTGCTGAAAAAGAAAAATGAAAGGTCACGACGACGACGAGTCGACGACGACGACGAGAGATGTCACGCACAGACTGCTGAAATTAGAAGGCCCGGCCCTAGTTAACCCTAACCCACCCAAAACCTTGCAAGACAATGCAAGCAGACCTGAGAACTCTCGCGTGGACCCCGTCCTAGGCATAAACTCACGAGGACAGAGGTGGTCAACTACTTAAGAGAAAAACTATGTACTTTAAGGGAGACAAAAACTACGTAGCGTGCGTGGTACGGTGGCAAAAACTAGCGTGGTACGGTGGTACGGTGGTAAGTCCCAGTCAGGCCTCGGCCAAGTGACTGGAGTGTTCCCCCCCCAAGCTTGCCAGAGCTCCCTCGGCTGACCAAAACATTCTCGGCGGCGTTCAGGAATTGAACGTGGAAAGTATGTCGTCGTCGTCGTCCGCGTCGTCCGGGATCCATGGTTCCCCAAGCAGTTTCCTCGTACTTTCCTCTCTGCCCAAGTGGGTGCCCACGGCCGGTGCTCCTGCTCCTGGTGATGTGGCGCCATCACCGTCCTTACTAACCCCTTCCTCTTCATTAAGAGTCTTGTCCTCTGATGAGACCACAGGGCCTCTGCGCGCAATGACCTTCACGGCTTTGCGGCTCTGCGTGCAAACCGTCGTCGTGGAAGTGGGCGTTAAGAACCTCTACAAGGCTATGTGTCGACGCGTTAGAAAGACGAAAGCGGCCCTGAAGAGGGACCGCGCAGACAAACAGACGTCAAGCGCGCAGAAGACGTCAAGTACGCGAGACGCCGTGTTCGCTGACGTACTGCACGCGGCGAGGGTGACGGCCGCCGCCGAACCCGCGCTCGAGGAACTGCTCACAAGGAACGTGCTCCAGCACAGCTCGTTCGACGAGGCGCTCGCTTACATTCTCGCGCAGAAAATGCTAGGAGGCGCGTGCATGTGCGACAGGAGGTGGAAGTGCGTCTTCCTGAAGCTCTACACGAGCACGCCGGCTCTACCCGCAGCAGGTGCCGACGGCGAAAGCAACCGCGTGCAGAGACGACCGCTCGGAGAACTCGCGCGTATCGACCTCAAGGCTGTCAAAGATCGCGACCCCGCGTGCGACAAGCTGTCGCACGTGCTGCTCAACTTCAAGGGGTACCAAGCTCTTCAGTGCCACCGAGCGGCGCACGTCCTGTGGCACAGCGGAAGGAAGGAGTTTGCGCTCGCCATACAGAGCAAGTGCAGCGAGCAGCTCGGCGTCGACATCCACCCAGCCGCCTACATTGGCGCGGGCCTGCTCATCGACCACGCGACTGGAGTGGTGGTGGGTGAAACAGCCTCCATCGGCGACAACTGCACGATCCTCCACGGCGTGACGCTCGGGTCGAGCGGCAAGGTTGCCGGAGATCGCCACCCGAAGCTGGGAAACAACGTGCTCGTCGGCGCGCTCACGACACTTCTAGGCAACATCCAGATTGGCGACGGCGCGAAGATTGGCGCGAGCAGTGTCGTGCTCAAGAGCATCCCGCCCAAGGCGACGGCGGTCGGCGTTCCCGCGAAGATTGTCGGCAGAGCCAAGGAGGAGGACGCCGGACAGAAGGTGGACTCGGGCCTGCAGCACGTGCAGTCGTTCTGGCATCCTGACGGCGAGAGCCTCGAGAAGGCGCTCGTCAAGATGCCGTCGTCTCGGCGCCACTGGAACGATATCTGGGACAACGAGGTGACGCACGAGGAGCTGTCGGAGGGGTACATCACGCGCAGTCAGCTCGCGTCGATCCTGCAGAACTTTGGCGCGTCGGAGGCGCAGTCCGACATGGTCTTCTTCGCGCTCGACCGCAACCTCGACAACCGAATCAGCGAGTCCGAGTTCAACGAGTACTGGCCGGACGTGGTGGCGAAGTGCTGCCCGAAAATCTTGGGCGAGTGCGAAAAGCATTTGAACGACGCGCTCAAGGCTTCGGCGGCACCGCCTGCTCCGGTGTCGCCGCCAAAGTCTCCCTATCGGTCGCGCACGCCGGTGAAGAACCGCGTCGCCGCCGCGTCGCCGCAGAAGTCGCCCGGTTCACCGCGAGGTTTTCCCAATCCTAACCCTTGGCGACTCGCGTACCAGAACGACGAGCAGCAGAAGTCCAACATCAACACGTCTCCGCCTCCTTAATAGACTAAGCTAAAGTTATTTTGATTGATGTTACATCGTTTAGGATATACAAAAGCTACTCCGGAACGCGAAATCCCATCGGTTCGCGTTGTTTTCCCGTTCCCATGCACCGCGCGCACGTCGTCCACCCTCTCGCGCGGCAGCCTGCGCACCACTCCGGTGGCAGCGTGAGCATGGCGCGCTGTGCGAGCTCAGGCTTGCGTCCCCATCCGTCGCACCTTTCGCACGTCGCCATGCCAGTTCCGCCACAGTTGTTGCACGGCACCGCGTCGTTGTCAAGTTTCATGGCTGGCGGCTTAACGACGCGTCCGACGGCGTCTTCGACGGGAAAGGCGGTGCGCCACTGCTCTGTCTGTACGACGTACCGTTTTTTTGCCTTTTTCTTTTTCTTCTTTTTTGTTTTTTGTTTGGTTTTGTTTGACGTCGTAGAAGAGGGAGGGTCAAGCAGGACGTTGTCTGCGTTGACTTGATGACTCTTTCTATTTCGTTTTTCTGCTGAAGGCTGCTTGCCGTTTGATTTTTCTGAAGGAGGACTGGAGGAGGAGGAGGAGGAAGAGGCGTCGTCAACACCGTCGCCAAACAACGTGTCCCCCTCTCTCCCTTTGAAGAGCGAGCAGCACGAAACATGACGAAACCTTGAGACGACAGGTGTTGTGCGACAGTGCCAGCAGGGAATCATCCCGTAAGCACCCGTACGCACGTGTGATTGACCACCCAACACGTGTGAGTGACAAGCATCACACGAGCTATATCGGCAGTACCTTGACTCAGATGTGGGCATGCATTGATGATGCAGGTTCCCACAACACCCAAGAGCAGTCCCATGATTGGTATCACCCATAAATATTCTTCTTCTTCTTTTGAGAATGGGAAACCGATTCAGGCTCACGGGCACTGGCATGCGCGCCGATGACGCCGAGACCGATGACGAAGCTGACATGGACAAGCACGAAAAAAGCTGCACCTTGCTCGCACGAAGACGAAGATCAACAATCTGACAAGCACGAAAAAGGCCAAGGCTGCGCCGAGTCTTCGAGTTCTGGGACACGACAAGACGAGAACACAAATGCGAGAGCCGTCTTGAGGCTCGTTGAGGAGGGAGCCGGTTGGGAGCATTCCAGACTCGACCGGCTGACGCCGATGACGATGACGCCGCCGCCGATGACGCCGCCGGCATGCCGATGATGAAGGGAACAGCCGGACCCCCCCCCCCCCCCCCGGGCCCTCCCTCCTCGTCCGTCTGGGGATCTGTACTTGGTCGGTGAGGCGTATCCGTAGTATTAGGCCTTGTTGCGGAAAAATGGGGGGCCCTAGTCCCCTTTCCGGCAATCAATGGCGTCTTTCCTTTCATGCTCCTATCTCCGACAGGGCGAAGTGCATACACCGCGCTACAATTATGTACCGGTTTCAGCGCCGCCTCCCTTAAGTCCCTTTAGCGGAGAGCACCTACCTGTCTGTAGCGTCGTGGACGTGGTTCTTACGGAAAACACCTGTGTTGACTGGGAGCTAACCCCCCCCCCTCTTCGCTGCGCCACAGCTCGCTGCCGCCCGCGACGAGGATGGCTTACAAGGACCCCATCGACGACAAGCTGGAACTCGTGACTCGGCTGGACGAGCAGCTGCGCGACGCCGCTGCCGCCAACTGGGCCGAGCTGTCACGTATCATGTTAGAGGATTGGATGGCGGCACGTGCCAGCAACTCCGCAACTGCCCACAACTCAGTACGAAGCTGGAAGCCAAGGGCTTCCATGTTCCCCGCCGCGCCTCTGACGCGGAAATCGGACAGCTGCTTCGAGGTCAGATTCCCAAGTCTTGGAATGATGAGAACCCACCCATTTCGTGGCCTCCATTTCCCTTGGTGCTTCGAACGGACATCCAGGGATTTCACGCCCTTGGGTGGGTTACTTTGTAACCAGCCACTTTGATTATACTTACTGTGCCCTCCTCTACTGCCCACAGACACTATTCAGGCTTTCTCAGAGCTTATGTCACTCAAGTGCGCGTTGGAGCTGACCAACAGACCAAGCGTACGATGTCGGGATCCCGGCACATCTTGACGTCACGCCCACTACAGCTCCGGACGGAAAACGCCCCGCGAGTTTGGCGTCGGATTGTTGGACATAGTTCCCATCTCCAAGGCTATCATGCACAGCTACACAGGTGTAGGACCAGCAGGGTCCGGGGGGGAATCCACTCGCGGGTCCGTTTCCCGGGGGCCCGGGCCGTAAGAAGGCCCGCTGCGGAGGAGGGTGTCGTTCGTTGAGTGTTGAGGGGGACTGGTCCACACCATTGTACCGCTTGTCACGTGTCGACCACTCTACCCTACGATAGCTAGGGTGGTACACTGCCGTCCCCCTTGTGAAGATTGAAGAAGGAGTCCCCCCCCAGGTTGTGCCCCTGGCAGCCTGGGAAAAAAGGTCCTCTCTCCCCCAAGCCCCCCTGAAATCGGCCTCCTGGAACCCCACCCCCTTCCTTCACTTTTGGAATCCGCCCCCCGGGTTTTTTTTCTGCCCTGAATTCCCCGTATTGAATAATCAGGGCCCCATCGCCATCACTCTCGGGCCATCATCACTCGCCATCACTCGCCATCACTCGCCTGATCACTTGCGATGGCGTCTTCTTCCTTGTCGTTCGTGGTGCCTCGTTTGAACCTTGCTGTGCTTCTGCTGGTGTTGGTGGTTGTTAGTGGTGTCTCTGCTTCTTCTTCCTTCTCGGGTCGTGAGGTTCGTGAGGGTCGTGAGGAGGTTCGTCTGCGCACGTTGAAGATCTCCCCCTCGTCGAACCCTGTTTCTTTGAGTGAGTCGGGTGATGTTCTCCTAGGCAAACCCACGGGAGGAGGACCCATTCAAGTTCACGCGCTCAAGACGTTTGTTTATGGTGGTTCGCTCTTGATTGAAAACAATAATCTGCTTGTTCAAGTTCCGCAGTTCAGTGGTGATGGCGGTGTGCTCGTTGCCCCGGCGGCCTCGTGCGTACCCGGACCGCCCGTATGTACCGCCGCGGCGAAAGATGAAAGGAGACTGCTCTGGGACGGTGCCGCGTTCAAATGCTCGTGCGCCGCCGGCCCGAGCGGGGAGGCGGGTGCGGTCGAGGCATGCACCGGAAGACGACGCAGAAGAGACGTCTTAGCAACGCCCGCGTGGGCAGGCGTCGACGACATCATGTGCGACTTGGACAAAGGAAAAAAACAACGGAGGAGGAGGAGACTTGCGCAGGAGCAGCCGTATGCTCAACTCACGGGTACCAAGTTCCCCGCGGTGGCTCTGACAGCTAATGGAACGCTAGGCGTGCTTGCGTCGCCGCCGCCGCACGTTCTGCACCTCACCACCAACGGAGGCGCGGTGCGCATCACAGCCACCAAGACGCAAGCTACCGGAAACGTGTATCTCAGCGCCGATACCTCCGAGCGTGCCATCGCTGTCAGCGAGTGCCACACGACGAAACCTGCCGTGGCAAGCTGCCTCCCACCAGGCGGACGCTCGATCGTATTGGGCGCAAGCGGGTGGACGTGCCGCTGTGCGAGCGGATGGTTGGGAACGACGTGCACGACGCCCGCGCCAAGTCCGCCGATGCCGCCAAGTGCACCACCTCCTGGCATGCCGATACCCGCGGGTGCTGCGACGGCAAGCACGTTTGCCGAGCTCAAGACGCTTTTGCATCAGCAGGCGACCGGGGCAAGTGATGTGTACGTGATCGACGACATCGTGTTTCCGACAGATGGTACCGTGCCG
The DNA here is from genome assembly GCA_938743325.2 of Pycnococcus provasolii. Classification (NCBI taxonomy): domain Eukaryota; kingdom Viridiplantae; phylum Chlorophyta; class Pseudoscourfieldiophyceae; order Pseudoscourfieldiales; family Pycnococcaceae; genus Pycnococcus; species Pycnococcus provasolii. Next base: position 230,125 of record OW568900.1, on the reverse strand, counting down.
ACAGGGCCGACAGGCGGAATACAAATCACGCGTCCTGTGCGCCTCGTTGGCGCCTGCTCGTCGACGTCGCTGGTGGTATCCGGCACGGTGGCGGCTGGGACGTGCAAGCTGGATGCGAACGAGTTGAGTCGACACTTTGATGTGGCGACCCAAGACAGTACGGCTTTGGTTGTATTTGAGAAGCTGGCCCTCGTGAGAGGCAAAATTTTCGGGATGTTTGGGGGTTCATTAAGAATCAGTGCTGCTGGCCCGACGAGATACGAAAATATCATATTCATGGATAATGATGGAGGATTCGATTGGGGCGGGGCAGTTTCTCTATTTGGAGGAACTGGCAAGGCGACGTTCACATCGTGTCGCTTCCTTAACAACAAAGTCGCTATCTATGGAGGCGCTGTCTATGTGGGAAATCCGCTGACGACCTTTACTCAATGCACCTTCGAGGGAAACAATGTATCGAATGGATTTGGAGAATTATTTCCTGACAGGGGACACAACGTGTACGCTTCGGGATTTTCATCTGCATTGTTCTATGCGTGCACTTTTGTCGACTACCTGAGCGATCCGAACAAAGGCGTGAGGAAATGTGATAGTCAGGCATGTGGTGGTGCATCCAACTTCGCCATCTACGATAATCTGGCGTCGCCTCCTCCTCCTGGCATGCCGATACCCGCGGGTGCTGCGACGGCAAGCACGTTTGCCGAGCTCAAGACACTTTTGCATCAGCAGGCGACCGGGGCAAGCATCGTGTACATGATCAACGACATCATGTTTCCGGGAGATGGTACCGTGCCGGCAGGTGGAATACAAATCACGCGACTGGTGCGAATCGTGGGTGCATGCTCATCGACGTCTCTCGTGATATCCGGGACTGTATCGGCTGGGACTTGCAAGCTGGATGCGCGGCAAATGAACCGGCATTTCGAAGTGTTGACGACGACTGAAGGTAGCACGGCCGATGATGTCGTGTTCGAAAATCTAGCTCTGGTGAACGGCAGGAAGACAGGGAATTCTGAATATGGGGGCTCTGTCTTTAGGTCCTACCAGTCGAATGCAACGATTCGCTTCGAGGGTGTCATTTTCATGAATAACACGGCTCGAAGTTACGGCGGGGGGGCGGTTTATATATCTCCTCCAGTATACGGGTCAGCGAGTTGGTTCAGCAAGGTGACCTTCTCATCTTGCCGATTCCTTGGAAACAAGGCTGAGTCACCGTCGTCGAGCTCATATACGGTACGTTCTCTCCTCGACTTCCATTTCCCCGTTCATGCCTTTTTGCACTTCTTCACTCTTCCAGCCAGCCAGGCAGGAGGGAGGCACAATGCACCGCGTCAGCCTGTTTGTTGGTGCTTTGGAGGAGAGGGACGTGGTTCGTTCCCTCGCGCCCAAGCGCGCGTGTGGTGTCTTTGTTGTGCGATGCGTGCGTGCGGCCAATCTATTTGACCGTACCGTGTATAGTAGCGCCGACGCCATCTGCCTGCCGTCTCACTTTCCCAACTCACTTGCTTGCTTACTTTTGGTTGGAACGACTCGGCATACACGACTAACGAAAAACACCCCTCCCTCTTTTTCGCATATAATAATACTTGCATAATTATGCGTAATCATCATCATCCACGTGCGTCCACCACGAACGAATGCCAAATTTCTTCGTCGTGCTAACAATAGCTCGGAGGTGCTGTTTACGCGGGATCCGCAGAATCGAGTTTTACGTCGTGCACCTTCGAGCACAACCAAGGGGGCTATGGAGGCGCGGTATTCTTGAGCGGATCGTCGACATTCACATCTTGCGTATTTCAGGGCAATAATGCGTTGCGTGGTGCATCCTATGGGCACAATGTGTATGTGAACGCCGATATGATGACTCAAATATCAGCATCTGCACTATTCTTTGCGTGCACCTTCGTCGACTACCTGAGCGATCCGAACAAAGGCGTGAGCAAAGGTCAAGATTTTGCCTCCTTCACCATCAGCGATCAGCCGGCGTCGCCACCACCGCCAACTTTGCCGCCGATGCCGCCAAGTCCTCCTTTTCCTCCTCCGCGCTACAACATTAAAGTTGGTGCGGACATTGACGGCGAGGCGGCGGGCGATTACTCTGGCACCTCGGTGTCCATATCATCGGACGGCTCGCGCGTCGCGATCGGGGCTTATGTGAATCGCGGCAACGGCGTGAACTCCGGTCACGTGCGCGTGTACGAGTATAATGCGGGCACCGGATCGTGGACACAGCTCGGCGCGGACATCGACGGTGAGGCGGCGTACGATAACTCTGGCCGGTCGGTATCCCTGTCGTCGGACGGCTCGCGCGTCGCGATCGGGGCTGTTGTGAACGACGGCAACGGTAATGGCTCCGGACACGTGCGCGTGTACGAGTACACGGTCGGCACCGGATCGTGGACGCAGCTCGGCGCGGACATCGACGGCGAGGCGGAGCTTGATCAGTCTGGCGGCTCGGTGTCCCTATCGTCGGACGGCTCGCGCGTCGCGATCGGTGCTACTAATAACGACGGCAACGGCGACCGGTCCGGTCACGTGCGCGTGTACGAGTATACGGCGGGCACGGGATCGTGGACGCAGCTCGGCGCGGACATCGACGGCGAGGCGGCGGGCGATCAGTCTGGCATCTCGGTGTCCCTGTCATCAGACGGCTCGCGCGTCGCGATAGGGGCGAATGGTAACGACGGCAACGGCGAGAGCTCCGGACACGTGCGCGTGTACGAGTACACGGCGGGCACAGGATCGTGGACGCAGCTCGGCGCGGACCTCGACGGCGAGGCGGCGGGCGACTACTCTGGCAACTCGGTGTCCCTATCGTCGGACGGCTCGCGCGTCGCGATTGGTGCTTCTGGGAACGACGGCAAGGCCCCGGGTTCCGGTCACGTGCGCGTGTACGAGTACTCGGCGGGCGCGGGATCGTGGACGCAGCTCGGCGCGGACATCGAAGGCGAGGCGGCGTACGATAACTCTGGCATTTCGGTGTCCCTGTCGTCGGACGGCTTGCGCGTCGCGATCGGGGCTTATACGAACGACGGCAACGGTAATGGCTCCGGTCACGTGCGCGTGTACGAGTATGGTGCGGGCACGGGATCGTGGACGCAGCTCGGCGCGGACCTCGACGGCGAGGCGGCGAGCGATGTCTCTGGCGGATCGGTGTCCCTATCGTCGGACGGCTCGCGCGTCGCGATCGGGGCTTATATGAATGACGGCAACGGCGCGGACTCCGGTCACGTGCGCGTGTACAACATTGGTCTTCTATCCATGACGACGACGACGACGCTGCCGAGTTCTCCACCGCCTCCTGCTCCTCCTCCTCCTCCTCCTCCTCCTCCGCTGTACAACATTCAACTGGGTACAGATATCGACAGCGAGGCGGCGGGCGACTACTCTGGCAACTCGGTATCCCTGTCGTCGGACGCCTCGCGCGTCGCGATCGGTGCTAATGGGAACGACGGTAACGGCTCGATGTCCGGTCATGTGCGCGTGTACGAGTACTCGGCGGGCACGGGATTTTGGACACAGCTCGGCGCGGACATCGACGGCGAGGCGGCGTGGGATGATTCTGGCCTGTCAGTGTCCCTATCGTCGGACGGCTCGCGCGTCGCGATCGGTGCTGAACGAAACGACGGCAACGGCGACATTTCCGGTCACGTGCGCGTGTACGAGTATACGGCGGGCACGGGATCGTGGACGCAGCTCGGCGCGGACATCGACGGCGAGGCGACGGGCGACTACTCTGGCCGATCGGTGTCGCTGTCGTCGAACGGCTCGCGCGTCGCGATTGGGGCTTATACGAACGACGGCAACGGCGAGAACTCCGGTCACGTGCGCGTGTACGAGTACGCGTCGGGCGCGGGATCGTGGACGCAGCTCGGCGGAGACATCGACGGCGAGGCGGCGGACGATCGGTCTGGCCAGTCGGTGTCCCTATCATCGGACGGCTCGCGCGTCGCGATCGGGGCTAATTTGAACTCCGACAACGGTTTTCAATCCGGTCACGTGCGCGTGTACGAGTACACCTCCGGATCGTGGACGCAGCTCGGCGCGGACCTCGACGGCGAGGCGGCGGGCGATTACTCTGGCGACTCGGTGTCCCTGTCGTCGGACGGCTCGCGCGTCGCAATCGGGGCTTATAGGAACGACGGTAACGGTGACTGGTCCGGTCACGTGCGCGTGTACGAGTACGCGGCAGGCACCGGATCGTGGGCGCAGCTTGGCGCGGACATCGACAGCGAGGCGGCGGACGATCGATCTGGCCAGTCGGTGTCCCTATCATCGGATGGCTCGCGCGTCGCGATCGGGGCTACTGGGAACGACGGCAACGGCGAGAACTCCGGTCACGTGCGCGTGTACGAGTACGCATCGGGAGCGGGATCGTGGACGCAGCTCGGCGCGGACATCGACGGCGAGGCGGCGGGCGATCAGTCTGGCAACTCGGTGTCGCTGTCATCGGACGGCTCGCGCGTCGCGATCGGTGCTTCTGGGAACGCCGGTAACGGCAAGAACTCCGGTCACGTGCGCGTGTACAACATTGGTCTTTTATCCATGACGACGACGACGCTACCGCCGCCGCCGCCAATTCCGCCGCCGCCACCGAGTCCTCCTCCTCCTCCTCCGCTCTACAACATTCAGGTGGGTGCGGACATCGACGGCGAGGCGGCGAGTGATACCTCTGGCCGGTCGGTGTCCCTGTCATCGGACGGCTCGCGCGTCGCGATCGGTGCTTGGAAAAACGACGGCAACGGTGCGAACTCCGGCCACGTGCGCGTGTACGAGTACGTGGCGGGAGCGGGATCGTGGACGCAGCTCGGCGCGGACATCGACGGCGAGGCGGCGGGTGATGGGTCTGGCTACTCGGTGTCCATCTCATCGGACGGCTCGCGCGTCGCGATCGGTGCTAGGGAGAACGCCGGCAACGGCTCTCAATCTGGTCACGTGCGCGTGTACGAGTATAATGCAGGCGCGGGATCGTGGACGCAGCTCGGCGCGGACATCGACGGCGAGGCGGCGTACGATAACTCTGGCTACTCGGTGTCCCTGTCATCTGACGGATCGCGCGTCGCGATCGGGGCTTATGCGAACAACGGCAACGGCTATGGCTCCGGTCATGTGCGCGTGTACGAGTATACAGCAGGCGCGGGATCGTGGACGCAGCTCGGTGCGGACATCGATGGCGAGGCGGCGAGCGATCTCTCTGGCTACTCGGTGTCCCTGTCATCAGACGGCTCGCGCGTCGCGATCGGGGCTAGAGATAACGCCGGCAACGGTGACTGGTCCGGTCACGTGCGCGTGTACGAGTACACGGCGGGCACCGGATCGTGGACGCAGCTGGGCGCGGACATCGACGGCGAGGCGGCGGACGATCGATCTGGCGGGTCGGTGTCCCTGTCTTCTGACGGCTCGCGCGTTGCGATCGGGGCTTATGCGAACAACGGCAACGGCTCGAGCTCCGGCCACGTGCGCGTGTACGAGTACTCTGCAGGCACGGGGTCGTGGACGCAGCTCGGCGCGGACATCGACGGCGAGGCGGCGAACGACTTCTCTGGCGGGTCGGTGTCCCTGTCGTCGGACGGCTCGCGCGTCGCGATCGGGGCTAATGGGAACGACGGCAATGGCTCCTTGTCCGGTCACGTACGCGTGTACGAATACTCGGCAGGCACGGGGTCGTGGACGCAGCTCGGCGCGGACATCGACAGCGAGGCGGCGGGCGATTCATCTGGCGGATCGGTGTCCCTGTCATCGGACGGCTCGCGCGTCGCGATCGGGGCTGGTTGGAACGACGGCAACGGCGCGGACTCCGGTCACGTGCGTGTGTACAGCGTGGGTGCTTCAGCTTGATTGAACTGCTCGACCGCCGGCGTCGCCGCCAGCCTCTGCAACGTGTGAATCCCTCGTTGTCTTCTTGGATGCATTCTGGTGGTGGAACACTTTCTTCACGGAGATTTCAAAGTGCGGTCGAGCGCGATGCGATCCAGGAGGAGGAGTTCTCCTGCCGATTCACTAAAGTGCGCCATCATCACTCACTCATTCTGGCTATCACGACGACACGCTCACGCTTGCAGCAACTTGCAAGCGGGTGCAGCCAACACATTTATTAAAACTACTGAATTCGGGGATTTCGGGCGGCGGGGAGAACGAACACGAGTGCGCCTTAATTTCATTTTAAGTAAGTTAAAACAAAAATTGCGCCTTCATAAGCATTACCTCTTATTAAAAAAACTAATAGTGCGTGCGTGAGCGCGTGCATTATCCTGAGTGTTTATCATACTGGTAATTGATTTCCCACTGCTCCTCGTAGCGAGCGCTAGTCGCCCCTAGACTTCATCCCGCAAGACCACCCTCGACCCCGAAGTGTGATGGTCAGAGGACGGGCCCTCCGGCTCGGGAGCCTTCTCTCAAAGACTAAAAAAAAATTTTTTGAGAGAAGTTCCCGAACCGGCGGTCCCTAGCGACCTGGGGTCGAGAGGGCGGGATCAGCACGTCCGGCTGAAACCCGGCCGGCCACTGGGCGGGAACTACTTTCGGGGTTCGAGCTGTGTCGGGGACGAAGCCAGAGATTCAACGCCCGAGGCGATTGAATCCCCGACTACTAAGTAAGTAAATGAAAGCTTTAGAAGAGGTAGTAGAGGCGACGACAACAAGCAAATGAAGACAACAAGTTGAGTTAGTTACCACCCGCGGAACCCGCCGAACTGCGAGAATATATATCACCATAGTAGGAAGTAGACATGCGGGCATGCGTTAAGAAGTGTGACTGTGCGAGTGAGTGAGTCCACCATACTAAGTACTACTCCATTGAGAGTGAGTGAGTGAGTGAGTGAGTGAGTGAGTGAGTGAGTGAGTGAGTGAGTGAGTGAGTGAGTGAGTGAGTGAGTGAGTGAGTGAGTGAGTGAGTGAGTGAGTGAGTGAGTGAGTGAGTGAGTGAGTGAGTGAGTGAGTGAGTGAGTGAGTGAGTGAGTGAGTGAGTGAGTGAGTGAGTGAGTGAGTGAGTGAGTGAGTGAGTGAGTGAGTGAGTGAGTGAGTGAATGAACCCCGAATCATTAAAATAATTCGGGGTTTGCGATTCGGGAAACTTTTGACTTTTCGGCTTTCCCGAAGCTTCTCCCCATGAAAAAGTAACTTACGCGAAATGTCCGTCGTCGCCAACGCCAAGAGCAAGATCAGGAGCAGGAGTGAAGAAGAATTTCAAGATGTTGATAAGTCCGTGAATAGTCATAGGAATGTGTGTCCATATTTTCTTGCGAATAAGTATCACACGTGTACCTCGCGATGCCTACTGATTCAACAGGAGAAAATTACATTATCTGGCGGTGGTGGTGCTTGTGGTTCATCTTTTGGTGGTGGTGGTTCGTCATCGTCGTCCTTGGCGTCGGCGCCAGTCCCATCGTTGGTTGCGGGCACTTCTTCGTCGATTTCTCCTTCTGATTCGAATTCTCAGGGGGGTAATGTGTTTCCCATCGCGCGTGCGCGTGCAGTCAGACGTGTCGACGCGTCAGCAACATCCGACGACGACGTTCTTGAGGATGCGATTTTCTCGGCGATCGCGGGTGGCGCATCTTCTCGCCAGCCCGTTCTCATCGCAAACGCCAACGGAATACGAAAAGCCGCCTGCTGCGACCAACGCTGGGACGCCAAGGCGTGGGCGAAAGCAATCAACCATAAAGCAAACGTTGACAGTCACAAAACTGTCGTCGAAGCGAAAAATAAGCAGCCGCCGAGAGCACACCACGACGACCCGCGCGCGAGAACAACGGGAGACGTCACGATCGACCAGCTCGCGGAGTACGTCGTCGACGCAACGCCACTACCACTGCCGACAAGAAACGAAGACGAAGATACATCAAAATCAGCGACGACGACGACGACGTGGCACGTGCACCGCTGGCGCGCGTTCGAAGACAACGCAGCTTGGCTCGACCACCTCCCACGCCTCGACGAAGTTCCCGACCTCGACTGGAACGCGCACGAAAGTGCCGCAAAGACTGAGGCGCCGCCGTCGCGGCCGGCATTTCTCGGCGCATCATCCAGCGACGATACCAACGACGACAACAAGCCAAGCGCTGCCAACGACAACTCCGCAACTGCATCCGTGCTCCTCTCGCAGTACGCGCTCTCGCTCGGACCAGCGGGTACTGTTGTACGCCTGCACACGGACGCAGACGGACGACACGTGTGGCTCGCAGTCACATGCGGACGTGTGCAAGTGGCGCTGTACGGTCCTGCGGACCACCGCGCGATCTACGCGTCGGAAAGTCTCGAGAACCACAGCTTCGTCGACCCGTTCGCACCGGACTTGGAGGCGTATCCGCTGTACCGCGCGGCGACGCCGCTCGCTGCAACCCTCATGCCCGGCGACGTGCTCATCGTTCCGGCAGAGTGGTACGTTGTCACGCGCGCTCTTTCGCCGCACGCCATGATCAGCAAGGAGTTCTACGCTGCGGACAACGCGGCACTGCACGCTCGCGCCTCCGTGCAGAGGATGCGAAAAGCACGCGAGGCGGCAGATGCCAACCATTCGCTTGACGGCGATGGCGACGGCGATGGCGTTGGAGACGACGACGACTATGGCCGCAACGGCAAGTCAGCTCTTGAGGCTGCGGAGACGTTCAAGATCAAGGGCAACACCGCGTATGCTCGGGCATGCTTTCGCGAGGCAACCGCGGCGTACGGTCGCTGTCTTGAGGTGTGCGAGCGCGCCCTCGACAAGAAGAGTCGCGGCACGCCGCCGGATGATATTCCGTCGCTGCGTCGCGTGCGCATCGCCGCGCTCGCGAATCGACTGGCGTGCGCGGTGAAGCGCAAGGCTTGGCACGAGGGCATCGCAGATGCGAACGAGGTGGTTCGCGGTGGCACGGCAGACCCGATCATCGTGAAGGTACTTTACCGTCGTGGTCAGTGCCACGCAGGCGTGGGCGATGCGACGGCTGCCGAGGTTGACTTCAAGCGCGCTTTCGAGCTGGATCCGACGAGCGTCGAAGCGAAGGAGGCGATTGACCTGTTCAAGCAGCCGCTGCACCGCGTTCTCGTGGAGTCGAGGAAGTTGGCAAATCAGAGTTGAAGTTTTACTTTACATACACACTATACACTGTGTAACATATTTACAGTTTCGAACGAACGTGGGACTGCTGTCTCACGTCATCCACCAAAGACTGGATGGCGTTGACGTACTCTTGCGGGTTGGTTTTGAGCGCAGCCATGTGTCGTGCGGACTCCAATCGTAGCAGGCGCACGTCCTTCGCTCCCGCATCTGACAGACGTTTTGCAAACCTTTCGACGTCTTCTATGAGCGATATGTTGTCCGCCTTCGATGCGATCAGAAGCGTTGGGCCTGGTAATCTTTTCTCGACGAGTATTCTCCAGAATCGCCGTCTCTGTCTTTCAAACTCAGGGAGAAGCACGGTGTCAAGGATGGGAAGTGCCGCGAACGCCGCAGAAACGGCAAGTTTTGGAACTTTCGTGGTACGTGTGGCATCTTTCATGAACTGCACGCCTCTGCTACTTTTGAAGTCGACGGGTCCTGACTCGTACACGGTCGCTCTCATGCACATCTTTAATTGCGGGTAAGAGTCGAGTTGTTCGAGCATTTGGTAGAAGATGGATTTGGATGCGCCACTGCAAACGTGCACGATAACATTGACACATTTAAGGTTCTTGACTTGCGCATCAAGACGTCGTAACGTGTGCTTGGCATATCTTGCTGCTAACAGGGGAATCCACATCGCGAGAATCGACGGCGTAGGAACATTGGTGAAGATGAATCGGGACACATCGTCAACATCACCAATAGCATCACCGACGACGCCATCACCCGATTCCAGACTCGCACGGCTGCTTGAGCCGTTCTCGCCCTCACCTAATACGCCCAGACTCGCCCGGCTACGCCGTTCTCGCCCCGAACGCTCTTGATGAGAATACACGTCATTCATGCGACTCATCTGAGTACGAGTAGCACCCATCCATCCCAGGAGCACGACAATGACGACACTTTTACCCTGAGGGGACGCATGGGACGCCGACGACGACGACGCCGACGCCGACGCCATTCTTCGCGTGATTCCTAAAATAAAGTTTAGGATTTGGATTTCGAGGGGGGGGGGACGAATCCCAAAAAACGCAAACTGGGGGGGGCAGAAGGAGGGAGGGTTAGGGTTTCCAGGGGAACTAGGGTTAGTAGCCCATCCTTTTTCCATTCGCGTCTGTCGTCCGAAGCTTCTTCTCCCTCCCGATCAATCGGCTCGCCCTTCACTTTTCGGCGCCACACGTCCAATTGGTCGTCAACGCGAACATCGTCGAGAGGTTTAACGTCATGGGCGCCGTGGGCGTCGAGGCGGAGGAGGGCGGGGGCTACTGCTTCGAGCCGCCGGAGCGGACGCTGCGCCCGGGTGGCAGCTGCCTCAAGGAGGACAGCGAGGCGCTCCGCTGCGCGTACTTCACCCGCGAAGCGCTCAAGATGGTGGACGTGGAGGGCGGGTTCAAGCTGCGCGACCCGACGCCCGAGGAGCTCGACGCCACAGTCTTCGAGGGCGAGCGGGTCGGGCTCGAGTTCCGCTACAGCCCGTGGGACGCCGACGGCGCGAGCGACATGGCCGTGAAGCGGGTCGAGCTCGGCGTGCCGAGCCGGTGCGGTGGCAAGGTGACGCTCCGCGTGCTCGACACCTTCGTCCGGGGCGCCATGCCGTCGGGCCCGGGCGAGTGCACGAGCTTCGAGGCTTGCGTGAGCCATGAGACGGACCCGAGCGTCATCGTGCTGTACTTCCCGGAGTAGCCAGCTAGCATGCCTAGTGATGATGATTACTTTCCGTGAGGGTAATTGAACGATTACAACATTTATTTTCTTCAAAAAAGCAACAACAACAATCCGAGTCATCAGTCCTCAAAATGTACGTACGTGGTGAATAACATCTTCACTCACTCACTCACTCGTCCGTTCGTTCTTCGCCGTGCCGTGCATGTATGCACGCATGCATGATTCCCTCTCTCCCTCTCTCTCTCCCTCTCTCTGAGTGCAACAACTACTACTACTCCTCCCTTCCTTGGCGGCGGCTGGCTGGCTGGCTCCTCCTCCTTAATTGCCTGTCTGTCTAAGAGCTTGTCTAGCTAGCTAGCTAGAGCTGGATGCTCCTCGCACCTCGCACAGCCACCGCTGCGTCGGTGCTTGTCCGCCCACCGCCACCAACGTCGCATTCACGCCGAATTCGCCCCTCTGGTCCGAAATGCTGAGCGGACATTCAAGCACGGTATGCCCGGTGCCGTCCGAAGATGACATGGCGACGGACATGCGCAGAGGGCCCGTCTCCGTGCGCTCCCACTTAATGCACGCGCCCTGCGCCGTCGCGACGTATCCGCCAAACACGCGCTCGCCAGACGCACGTCCTTCCGCGCTCGCTTCACTGGCGCACCAAGCAGTCATGCAAGAGTCCGCCTGGCCGTCGGGAAATCCAGCCTCCTCCTCGCGTTTCTTTCCAAGCATGCCGACGAAGATGGATCCTGCACTCCCAGGCTCTGAGACCTCCGTACGAACGTAGCCATCGCTCACAACTTCGCCCGCGGGAGCACCGGGAATGCTGAATGTTCCTTCGAATTTGCCTTGCAAAACAACAGGACAAGGTATCGGCACCATCAGTGCAAGCGGATTGTCACGTCGCTCGGAAAGTGCGCTGCTTGCCGCAACGACGCCCGTCTCGGGTGTCCGGCTAGCCGTCGCCAAGCTAGCACCGCCGCCCTGATCAAATGCCGTCAAAATCAGCTCAGGCTCAACGACAATCTCCGACGTGGTATTTTCTGAGCTGCGCTGCAAGGCGCGGTAAAACGTGTGCGGTGCCTTCACCTTCAGAACCTTGCGCTCCTCGTCTGACACACTCCAGCTCGGCGTCGCGTCGCCATCCTCTCCAAACTTGGGAGACACTCGAGTCCACTCGCCTATCGTCTGTTTGCCACCGCTGCGCGCGCGTATCATCGGGCCAAGCAACTCCAAGGTGAACGGCACGAGGCCAAATTCGGGTGCATCCTCTCGCCACCTGTGGCACCGACTGTATCCGGTATGCGGGAAAAAGAGCTGGGAATTGTCGTCGCCTTGGAATGGGTCGCCCGCACCCTCTTTCGCCGATGCATCGCGCATCACCTTGTTCCTCGCTTGCACGAAGCTGTCGAGATGAGCATCAGGAACACTCAGGACATAGGGCAGCACGGCACCTCCGCGAGCACGAGGAACGTCAATGAAAAAGCCGTCAGATGCTCCGCTGCGCTCTGTCGCTTCTTTCTCATCTCCCTCCTCCTCCTCCTCGAAGATGGAGTCATCGTAAACGTAGTCATCGTCACCACCATGGAAGCCTGCGGCATATCCAGCGCCCTCCTCAAGTCCCTCCACGTCCACACGCCTATGGCTCACCTCGAGCGTCGGGCGCACTGGCTTGCCTTTCAGCTCAGTCACCTGCTGGAGCGTCGTGGCATTCAAGAGCATGCGAAGACGGCCGTAAACGAACTCATTGAGAGGAGCGCCGCAACGCGGGCCGTACATGATGCGAATGGTAACTGGACGTATGTCGTCGCCCGCATCCACCGTCACGGATGCCATCGACGCCGTCTGCAACGGGTCGGTGCCCGTTTGATACAGTGCTAAGTACGCGCCACTCCACTTGCCTTCCACCTGAGTGAGAGTCGCCCCAGCAGCTCCGCCGAAGAAACTCACCTGTGCGGGGCGATCAATCATGAAGAGAACACGACTTTCGCCACGCTCGAACGTGCTGACGGCGTCGGGATTCGTGGCGGAATCGCGCGTCGCGAACGAACCATTCACGCCTGTGATTCGTATGCCGCTCCAAGCATATGCGCGCAGCGGGATGCCGCCCTGAGCATCGGCAGTGAGATCCCACTCTGTGACCGGCTCACTCTCCATAAGTGCATTGCACTCTTCCCTCGTATCCGCGATGCCAGACTGGAACTTCGCGCCAACCTCGCTATCCGCAAAGGCACATGTCGCCGCGAATCGCTCAGCCGCCGCAGGGTCGGCACCCTCCGCCGTGACGTCCTCGCACGTTTCATAGCTGTAGAAAAGCAGCTTGTTCGCGGCGACCGTCGCCTGAGCACGTCCGGGTGGACTGCAGTTCAGAGGATCGACGTAGCACCAAGATTGGCAGCACCAATTTCCAAGCTCCGTCTTGTTGCCCCACAGCGATTCGCATCGGCCAGCATCCCAAGGCGCGCAGCTCGTGCCGTAGCTTGTGCCAAGAGTATCCAAGTCCAAGCCTGTATTTGAACCTGTGCATGGGCACGATTCCTGTGTCGCCTTGACGGCTGCCTCCGTGCTACTATCCTTCGTTGAGCAAAAGGCGCTCTTTAAAGCGTCGTGGATGAACGCGCCAGCGGAGGAATTCGTCACATCCGTAAGACGCAAACGTGCACCAGATTGATCGAGGCGGAAGCCTGGGCATGCAATCTTGTTATCGTCATCGTCGTCATCTTCGTCATCTTCGTCCTCTTCCGCCAGCTCCTTCTCTTGCGAAGACGCCTCTTCGGTGCCCTCAAACGTGTCCTCGCCGCTGGTGGCGTAGCGTCCAAGACACTGCTCATCAGGCGTCGATTGGCAATCTGTTGGACTGTACGAGTAGAAGAGCAAGGATTCCGGCGATGCACTGCTCAGACGAGCACTCGGGCAGTCGCGGCTCACGTAGCACCATGACTGGCAGCACCAGCCTCCAAGTGGCACACTGGCGCCGGCGCGAGGCGCATCGGGACCCCAGAGAGCGTTGCACTTGTCGAGATCGAGCGGGAGAAGGGACGAACCGGCGTCGTCAAGCTGCTGAGATTCCCACGCCGCACATGACGTGCCAAAACCACGTCCGAACACAGACTCGTCGATCCCGGTGTTTACGCCCGTGCACGCACAGTCCTGCGCCTCCTTCTCAGCGACCGTGAGGCGATCACGCACCTTCGCCGTGTCCTGCTCGTTGAAGGCGCATTGTTCCGCGAGCGCTTCACCGGCGGGGAAGTACACGTCGGTGAGGAACAAGCGCCACAGTGCAAGCAGCGGTGAGCTGTCAAGGGACTCGTAAACCTGCGAACCTTGCGCCGCTTCGAGTTTGCGTGGGAAGTAAATTGTCACGCCTGTCGTCGACGAAGGAATGTCGTCGCGCTTGGCATAAACGAGAACGGCGTCGTTGTAGGCAGAAAGAGCCTTCCCAGCAGCTTCAGAGCAGCAGTCCACGATGGAAGACGTGCGTGTTTGAGACAGCTCTTTGAGAAAGCTGCCTAGATCGACAAGGTTCGCTTCGAATCCACCCTCAGGAATCTGGAGCACGTACGAGCGCTGTACGGCGATCGAAATGCCCACGAGAGCGGCATCGACGCGCTGCAGAGCGTACTGAAGAGGGTTGAGCGTTTCGTCATCGGTACTGGTGTAAGGGCAGTCGTCGTCGTCGTCCTTGGCGTCGGCGTCATCCGTGCAAGCGGCGAATGAGTAGAACAGCTCGCTGCCCTGTGCGACAAGAGACGGCACGGCGTCAGGACACGATCCCGCATCGACGAAGCACCATGACATGCAACACCAATCGCCAAGTCCATGTGGACCCCACCACGCGTCACAATTTTCTTGGTCCCAATTGGAGCAAGATTTACCATAATCTGCTCCATACTTCGCCGTGTTGACGCCATCGTTCGTTCCAACGCACTTGCACGAAGACGACGACGCTGTTGTTGTGCTCGCCTTTTCTTCGTCGTCGACATCGTCGTCGTCATCAGCCTGCGGCGTCGCCTCCATGGATTGCACGTCTTGCTCGAACTTCGCCCGGAAGGCTTTGAAGTCAATCGCATTGGTAAGTGCCAACACAAGCTGTTTGAAAACCTCCTCGAACACAAGCCACTGCGATGCATCAACGAGCACCATCGTGCACGGACCTCCGTATTCTGTCTCGTCGCAGTACGGAGTGTAGGTGTTGACCATCGTTATGCCCAGGTCACGAGCTGACACAGTTGGATTTTTGCTGAGATATCCGAAGATGGCTCGGTAGTCCTGGCCTTGTGCAGGTATGGTCATCATCGAGACGGCGACGTAGTCCGCAACACGAACGAACGACGAAATGCCCTCGGCAGTGCTCATGTAGCACGCGTCGAAGGCGAGAAGGCTCAGACGATCTTTCGATTCCACGTACGAGTCTGGATACGATGGCACCTTTTCCATGGCTTGCAGAGCTGTCGTCGTCGTTGCGTTGTCGTCGTTGTCGTCGGTGGTGGTGGTAGCGGGTATGGGCCACGGTGCCGGACGCGACGAGGCTGCAAGCAGCGCCCCCGCGTTGTTCTCGTCAGGAGCTGGAGCTTTCTCCGAAAGCCCAGTCACCATCGCACGGTTCATGTTGTCGAGTGTCATCGTCTCCTCGCACTTTCCAAACTTTTGTCCTTTTTCGCACTTCCAGTCTAACGAGAAGTTGATCCACCCGTTTCCGTGCGATGACATCCATAGAGCGCGCCTGTCCGTGTCCGAGCCCAGGTACTCGAAACCCGAGGCGATGAATGATGTGAGTATGTCCGCCTCAGCTGCATTGAGTTCCGGGAACGTCGCGATCTCGCTGATTCTCTCCGCCGCGAGCTCGACAAGTTTCGCGGAGTACGAAGGTTCCCACGGCTTACCTTCGAGTATCCACGAGCTGGGGAACGACCACGGGCACTGCTTCGTGAACGGCTTGTATCCCGTCTCGTCGATGAACGCACCCACCGTGAACTTAGCTGCTGATGATGTGCCATCATCAGTGGCATTCGTGGCATTCGTGGAGAGTCCAATGAGCATATTCTCCACATTCTGACGACCACCACAAGCGAGGTTGTTGTCTGTGGCGATGAACGCAAGCGCCGTCCACCCACGCACAGCATCACCCCCCGGAGCATCCGACAAATCGGAATCGGCGGCGGCTGAGAACGTCACACAAAGGCTCCCGCTCGAACCCACCAGAACCAGCACAAGGGAGCACAAGCACAAACTGACCACCGAAACCATCCCACCGAAACCATTCCAGAGAGGAGCACAGACCATGATGATGGGCACCGCCATTATTGATGGTAATGGGCAGCGTACGGGGGGGACACCGACCAAATGGGCCGACTTTTTTGTTCACAAGAAAACAGGCCCCGACCAGATTTCACGTTACAGGGATGGTACGGATCCGGGAGGGATCCGGATCGGGACTGCGATAGAAGAAGTGCCCTGGGGGTTTAGAGGTGGTGCCCCCTGGGTTTAGAGAAAAAAGAGTTCAAACTTCGCGCTCCCCCGCAGTTGTCAATCTCCTCATGGTGACAGCACGCGATGCACGAGCGAACAAGCGCACAAAGAAAGCCGCAGAAGCGGACTTAAAGGCAGTGAAGGTCGGAAAGAAGAATGTGTCGCGCAAGAAGGGTCCGGAGAAAACTGCACGGCAGCACAGCAGCGATGAACGCACGGCGAGTCGACAAGCACGGCAGCACGGCAGCGATGAACGCACGGCGAGTGGACAGGACGGAGACGACGAGAGCGAGAAGCTTGCATCCGCTGAACATCTTTTGGCTCTCACTGACGCAACGAACAAAACTGACGTGACGAAAGTGCTGAAGCGCAAGCAGAGGGATGACTACACGGAAATTCACCGCGTACCGTGGACAGGCGAAGAGACATGGGAACACGCAACTGACCTTGTTCACCAAGCTTCTGGCCACAAGATGACGGGAGGGCAACGTTACCCTGTAACGAACACCTCGTCTTCCAAAGCCGATACCTTGAGTGACACCCAGTTGTTTGACGAGAAAATGCTCTTGAAGTGTGCGCACAACAAGCAAGGTTGCAGGTACAAGGCTGAAATATTGCACGATGTTGCCACCAAAGAGTGTGTCATCTCAACCTGTGGAGTGCATGACGTCCGTGCACACGAACAACGAACAAGGCAAGGACCTGGGCTAACGCATAAGCAAAAGGAATTTGCGGACAACGCGCTACGGACGAACTCGACGCCACTGGAAATCTTGAGGGCGATGCGTAAGGCACCTCCTCGGGACGGCTTCGCCACTGGTGGACTACCGAAGCTTGACACCTTACAAAACTACGCGCGAAAGAACAGACTCGTTGTTAACGGGCCAGTGTGTGGAGACACGATAGGCGAGCTCAAGAAGTGGTGTGAGGAGCATTCCGCGGTACCTGATGATGAACATGAGGTGTTCGTTTTGGATAGCTGGTTTGGACCTGAGGGGAAGTTTAGGATCATACTATCAACGAAGGTGCAACTCGAGTCAGTCAAGAAGCAATACGAGAATAGCGGGTTGGGCATAGTATTTCTCGCTGTTGATGCGACTTACAAAGTCAATCTAGAAAAAAGACCTGTGATACCATTTGGAACTGTGGATTGGGATCAGACGTATCACGATGTGTGCGTATGCTTGATTAGTGAGAAAACAGAAAATCATGATCACTTTGAGTTCGCTCTCACTGGCTTGTTGAAAGGCTTGAAGACAGTATACAATATGACGCTTTCAGGAAAGAATGTTATCATGATGGCGGATAACGCGGCTTCCATTCGTAACGGCGTGGATGATACCATTGAGAATCTGGTACCTGACGAGCAACCCAAGAAAGTTACCAAGTTGACGTGCTATCCACACCTCAAGGGTCCGCACGGCGCTCTCCACAAGAACAAATCCAAAATTAAGAAGGGCGACGAGTGCTACGAGAGGATGAAGATAGATGTCATGAAGTTGCATCAGGTACCGGCGGGACTGGCTATTTACGTCATCGCGGTTCTATTCTCACTGCTTGTCGCGAAGTGGAACAAAAACGACGAAGAAGCATGGGCTTCATGGCTTTCGACATATTGGAGGGTCGGCGTCCATTGGTCGCGTGCGTACGGCGTACCTGGCATACCGCACCACAATAACCACCTTGAGCACGGCAATCGGGAGCTGAAGAAGGCCTTGGCTGGACGGATATTCACGTTCACCGTGTTCCTCGGCAGGTTGGTGGACTATATCAAATCTGCGTCGATGGATGAGAAAGATGGATCCTTCCCTAAGCACCCAACAATTAGCGCGCACGATTGGCAAGAAGCTCAGCGGTATATCAAGCGAACATCTGACGAGCATATCCAGGTTAAATCAACTCGCAGGGCAGGTGCCGTGCTCTTTCCAACCAACGCAGGATTTAAGAAACTCATCGCGGAGACTGATGGCGACGAGAACGTGAAGGTGTCTCGTAGGGTTGGAAAGCACTCAAATCCAGAGTTTGTGAAAGAGGTCGAGATGAAGGCTGCGGTTCGTGCGAGACAGTGGGAAGCGTGCTTTCTCGGTGATGACGAGGGCGAAGAGCTTAAGAAGCTCACGTTCACGCAGGCACTAGAATTGCTGAATTCGTTTTACTTGGTGGAACCGCTTTGCGAAGACGAAAAGCTCAGCGACGATGTTGTTTGCTTCTCGTGTACTTGTCACGGCTGTCTCAGTGATAGCAACCCAACCGGATTTCAGTGCCTGCGCAAGTGCAAGCACGTGCTTGCGCACGGCATACGCACAGGTGCTATCTCCGTTCCTGAGGATTATATTTTGGGACGTGTTAGTGTGAAACAACCACCTCATCGGACGAAGAAGGCTGGCTTTTCCTTACAGTTGCAGGAGGAGTGAGAAAGCACAGCGGGAAGAGGCGGCAACGCGTCGCAGGGAGCGAGCGCCGCCATGGAGGGACAGGAAGGCGAAGTAAGAACTCTTTTTTCTCTAAACCCAGGGGGCACCACCTCTAAACCCCCAGGGCACTTCTTCTGACAGCGATGTGAAGGGGAGGGGACAGAAATATCTCCCTCCCCGGCCCCACTCACCTGTCTTAATAAAGGCACGGGCCACGTTCGGGGACTGGTCGGTACGGGGCCGATGCATGCCTTGCGCCGTTGCGTTGTTGAGCACGTGACCAGGGCCATGCTACTACACCTGGAAAGAAAGATGAGCGATGAGCGATGAAGCACATAAAGTGTAAGCACGGTGGTGAACGCGTACGCGAGGAAATCCGTGCGTGCGACGCGACGACGGCTACTATGGCGTGCGCACTCCGCAGAGGAACGACAAAGCAATGGCAGGGCGAAGCCCTAGCCACAAGGGTTGTGTAGATACCCTAACGTTTCTTCCGTTATTACAAATAACCACTCAACTCTTCCACAAACCTTCCTCCTAACATCTTGATATCAGATTGATTATGCGCGGGTGTCACGTACTGGATCGTTAACGTGCACACGCCAGCAGTTGTCGCGCAATGGCAAATCAAATTTATATCGGGATACGCGCCACCGCATAGCCACGTACGCGTTACCGTCACGCTATCGGATGACGCATATTCGACGCGGCCCAAGTTGCTGAACGAACACGCCTCGTTCGGAAAGGATGTACACAGCTCAGCGAGCGGAGACTCCGCCCAGCGCGTCGGCGCATCCTTCTCGCTCTTCTCACGCGCAAACGGCGTCGCGTGCCACAGAGTCGCCTTGAACTTCTTGAACACGTCGTCGATGTGCGCGTGCTGCTCCGCGTGCGACTTGTTGAGAGGCAACATCATGAAAGACGGGCCGAAAATCTGCGAGAGCGCCCTGGCGTACTTCTCACCGAGCGCAGGACGAATGTCGATCGGACCACCGCACACCATCCCCGTCGCATCGACAGGCATGCCAAATGGCGCGTACGCCGCGGTCGCACGTGCCCACGCAGCGAGAAGCACCGTGTTGATCGACGTGCCGCTCGACTTGGCGGAACTCACGAGCGCCGCCGTTTGGTCGGCGTCGAGCGAGATGAAGAGCGAGGCTGAGCCCGTCTGCGCCTCGAAGGCGGCATCCGTACCGGACAGCCCCGCCTTTGCGCGCTTCGAGAAGACCTCTCCCGCATATGCCCCAAAACCGTCCTCGGATTTGACGCTCTCGGCGGCGAGCATGTCGCGAAGCGTGAGGCGCTCGAGCGCAGGGTCGAACGGCGGCAGCGCATCTGCGGGATCGGCGAGTAGTTGCAGAAATTCGCTCGCGAACGTCTGCGCGGATCGGCCGTCGAAGAGGACGTGCGTCATCAGGAAGTAGAGCACCCACCGCTCGTCAGGGCCGCGCAGCGCAAGAATCTTTGCGAGGGGTGCGTTCGGCCGCGTGTCGACCCAGTTGAGGCACTCCGCGTTGGCCACCTCGAGCTCGTCCACGGAGAGCGAACTCGAGCGCACGTCGATCGGTATTTCCACGCCCGTCTCGAAGAGCGCCAGAGGGCCGAGCGTCTCACCCTCAGGCGGAGTCGCGCGACCGATCGAGCAGCCGAGGAGCGGGTGCCTCGCTTGCATGTTTCGCGCCGTCTCGGCGAATCTGCTTGAAGTGCCTTCGCTAAGCTTGACGTCGGTGGCGACGAAGACGTTCATGGGCAGCGTATTATCCTTCGCACCTTCTTCGCGGTGCCAGGGCAGTGCGAACGTGCCCTCGAACGCGGTAAGTTCGCGCAACATCATCGTCGTCGAATCGGAAGGAGCTTGCGTGTCCCTTGAAAATGCCGATGCCGATGCCGCGAGACGCGATGAGCGCAACCACCCCCCACTATGCGTAGTGGTGGCGGCAATGACAGGCACTCCAAGGTAAGCGTAGCCCAACGAGCACTGAGAACTTCTCCGAGAAGAACGAATTCGTCGAAGTGAGCCAGAGCAAGTCAGATAAGTTCTCCTCCTCCTAACAGGCTTAGTCACGTTCCAACCGGGTGATGGAGCCCAAACAGCGCAACGAGAGTGATGCAAAACACCACCACCACCACCACCTCTCTGCCAATTGGTCTGAGCAAGTTTTGGAAAACCAACACAAAACAAGAACATACACACACACACAAAATACACACTTCTTAAGCTTAAGGGTCAAGGGTGGGATTTCGCCACAAGGATGAAAATGATGAAAATGATGAAAATGACAAGTTTGGATGATGATGGGGGGGGGGGGGGGGGGGGGGGGGGCACCTAGGAAGGGGGGTGCGGATTGCGGAAAGTCCGGCCTCATATACCCGGGTATGTTACGTCCGTACATTTTCGCCTACTTTTTTCTGCGTCGTCGTCGTCGTCGTGGTAGCCTGCGGCGTCGTCGTGGTAGCCGTAGGAGGAGTCGCATTGTGGTGCGAATCCCGTCGGAGTCGCAAGTGTAGTCACGGTCTCACGGACGGCGGCGTAGTGGAGGAGGTGAGCGTAACCTGTACGTTCCCGACGGTGTCATGAAGTGCATTCACTTTACCGTGCAGGTCACCGATAGCTCTACCGATGAGCGTGAGCGCACTTGGAGGACTCCTTCCTCCGCGGTGAGTTCGTACGCGTCGTCGCCGATAAAATTGCACAAACTGCCTGCCCGAAGGCGCTTCGCCGTGGCGTCGCATCGGCGTTCGGACCGTACGCCTTCCAAGTCGGTTCACTTACTGCTGCTATTGAAAGTGAGTCTAACATGTTAGTAAGATCATCTACTTTTAAGGTCTCCAAAACTTTCTGTACTCCAAAGCGTGGAACTTTCAACGCCATCATGCCCCTTTCTTCATGCAACATCCGCATAAGAACGTTCCACATAAACCATGACCTCAAGATAGATCTCGTCCAACGCGTTGTCCAACGCTTGCTCCGACGGTATTATAAGGCGTTTCATTCAACATAATAAGCATGCAAGGTGACTTTGCAATTTTGTTGGTTCGGCGAGTTCGCCAAAGGTCGCCCCTCCTGCCTTGATGGACTCCATTTTTTTCGGGTTGCTGAAATCCTAGAGCCGCTTCCACTAGGGCTCTAACGTTAAAAAAACCATGAAAGTATGGAACGCCACTTACCTCACCACTTCAGTCGGAGCAACGATGCATCCCGGGCCCAAGCCATTCCCATAATAAATGCTCGAGACACACACACAGTTCTCCTAAAGGTTTACGAGGTGTCGTGCCCGGCGTGATCCGTGATGATGTGGATCCTTGAAGGGTTTTCCACATCAGCACGTGACTTGGCAGCTTGGGAAGGGAAGGGACTGCCTACCCGGCAGCCCGGGGTACTATCCTTTGCGAATCCCCCCCCTGGTGGAGGGGGCCCCGATCGCAATCAAAAGCAATCAATCAGTGATCTTTTGGTCCCGCAGCCGCTCCTAGGTCGGGAAAGCTTGGGCCCCATCAGCTCCCCATCAAACGTGTGATCTGCCGCGCCATCACTGCTTGCTTCATCACTGGGCGAGAACGGCGCAGCCGGTCGAGTCTTGTAGAGCTTACACTCGGGCGAGAACGGCGCAGCCGGTCGAGTCTTGTAGAGCTTACACTCGGGCAAACATATTGCGTCGTGAGTGATATCAGTGCCGCCTAAGTTAGTTGCCGGTGTTGGTGTTGGTGTTGGTGTTGGTGTTGGTGAGTGCCTGTGCAGGTTGGTGTAGTGACAGCTGTGTGCTTACAGCTGTCATTATGCTGATAATGTCATCGCAGTCTCGTGCGATGGCGGTCTCTTCATCGCCGTCGTCATTGTCACTGCCACGTCGTCGTCGTCGTCGTCGTCTTCCTGCTCTTTTTTTGGCACCTCATCAAAGGCGTCGCTCCTCAGTCTGTGCACTTGCTTCCTCCTCCTCCTCCTCCTCCTCCTCTGGGCTCAACACGTCGTCGTCATCGTCGTTCGGAGGAATTCACACTGCGACATCAGAAGAGGTCGCACTTTACATCAATAAAATTGCCAATCTGCATAAACTCTCCTTCAAGAAAATACAAACCATGGCATGGAGATACGGAGTGAACGTCGCGTCGAAGAGCGAAAGGGACGCACGCATCATGGTGGCGAGAGAAATGATACGCAGACACCTTCCACCAGGAGCTGTGCTGCCAGATGCCATCCTCGACCCGTCGCTCCCTCCTGCCAACCCCATCGTCACGAATCCCGAAGAATTACACGTCGTGGGAACGGCGCAGTGCGTGACGGACGTCATCGAGCAAATGTACAACCTCAACGAGTCCGCCGTCCTGCTCATAAGCTACAAACTCAAAAGCTGCATGGCCTGCAAAGCCATGACGCCCAAGCTGAACAAAGTCGTCAAGGAACTCCACGAGTCGACGGAGGGTGCCGTCAAGCTGCTTCACGTCGACTGCACTGCACGAACCTGGCCGGCACTTGAGCCTTTTTCTGTACGCGCCTTCCCGTTCTTTCAGACGGCGGACGCCATCAGCGGACTGCACGAAGGTTTCACGGCAAACCTAAATAGCATCGGAAAAGTCAGGGAGGCTGTGCTGCGCGAGGTGAGCGCGAAAGTCGGCACGTGCGAGCTCGCTTGTGAATTTCCACGACCTGAATCCATGCCCGTTGTTCTAGGGTCTATGGACGAGTTGGATATATAGACTAATAACAACCTCCTCATAATCCTCCTCTCTCCGTTTCTTTTTTGTAAATCCACCCACAGACATTACACAAAGACATCATCATCACGCACAAAAAAACAACAACGCATACACCAACTCCACCACATTATAAAGTTCTTCTACGCACTTTATTTGCTTCCGAGCGATCGCAGCATCTCCACAACCTCCACAGGGTCGTTGACGAAGTAATGTGCAGCACTCGGCTTGCTGCCCACGGTCGCCGTCCACACCTCAGCTGCAGGCTCGTCGCCGCGCTTCGATCCAAGCGCTAACGCGCTCTTCGTGCGCGTCATGCCCTGGCCAGAAGGCTTCGACTTTGCGTCAGCCAACAGCTCCTCGAGCGTCGTGAACATGCTCTCGTCACTTTGATCGTCGCCCACGCAAAGGCACCACCGCGGTAGGGCGGGGTTCATCTGCGTAATGATGCGACGCACGCAGTTGCCTTTCGTTGCCTCCACGGGCTTCACCTCAACAATGCCCGAGCCGCGCACAACCTCAACGCTGTGGTCGTGCGCGAGAACATCCTCGAGGTGGTCCATGAGCTCCTTCGCCTGCCGCCCGCCAAACTCGGCATCCGTGAATGTGTACCTCCACACGAGGCTCGTCTCCTTCGCCTCCACGTGCGCGCCATCCGTGCACTCGGCATACTGCCGGAGCACGGGAAGGGCGACGCTGCGCCAGTCTGTGTCAGCATCCGCGAAAGGGAGGCCGACGACGTCCACGCCGTCGCTCGCGGTGTGGAACACCTGCCCGTAGCTCACCGGCGGCGCGAGCGACGACCCTGCAGCTCCGTCGGCGCCATCGGCAGACACCGCCATCGCGCTTACCGCAGCACTCGTCGTCTCAGAGCCCATCAAGGCGCCCATCTCCTCCTCAGCCATGCCCGCCATTCTCCAGCCTCGCGACGGGTAGCGGTAGAACATGCCGTGCTCCGCGCACAGCATGAGCCGGTTCAGCGGGTCGGCAATTGCCTCCGCGTCCAAGTCGTCGGTGTTGCCGCCGCCGTCGCTTCCGGGAGCACCCGCGGGAAGGAACCAGTGGCTCAGCTCCAGGCGGCTGCGTCCGCTGACGATGGCGACGACGTTGTTTTCGTTCTTGCAGAGGCCGCGCAGCATGTCGAGCACCTCCGCAGACGGCGCGCGTCCTGTCGATGCCATCGACTGGCTGCTCTTGACGCGCTGCATACCCTGCGTGGGGATATCCTGACCCGGCGTGCTGGAGCCCGGACCACCTTGCTGCTGCCCGCGGATGACGCCCACGGTGAGCGTGCCGTCGTAGTCGAGCATGAAGAGGCGCCTTGCCGCGTCCGGCGCCGCCGCGGCGAGCTGGTAGCTCTGCAGGACGGTGAATGCGTCGAGCTTTTTGAACGTCTCGTCGAGTGCAACGACGCGAAACTGCAAGCCAAAGCCGAGGCCGTGACATCGAAGTTTGCTGTGATCCCTCGTGGTACTCCACAATTCGTCCACAAATGTTGCGCCCCAGCTCTGTGCGGTGTGACCTCTCACGTACTCCCAGTGGCGCTTGTGCCTCACGCGTCGCTCCGCGAGCGGGATCGTGCAAGCGGAGTGAAGCGCATCGGCAAAGCCGTCCGTGTTGTACGGATTCACGCGAAGTGCGCCGCTCAGGCTCGGAGAACAGCCGACAAACTCACTCACCACCAGCATGCTGTCGCGTGGCGGAGGCGGCGCGCTCGTCGTGCTGCGCTGCCGCACGGACCTTGGCGCACCGTCGGCATCGGATGCATCGGCGCCTGCGGCGGCGGTGGAGTTGGCCCCACCCATCACGATGGATCCCAGTCCACCGGCGGGCACGGCAGCCGCCGCCGCCGCCGCCGCCATGCCGTACATCTCCTCCTCGGAGTCGTGCAGGTCGTGCTGTGGCGGTCCCTGGCGGCAAACAATGTACTCGTACGGGAACAGGTTCATGCCGTCGCGCGTCGCGCTGACGACGAACACGTCGGCGACGCTGTACAGGGCGATGCGCTCGTGCAGCGGCACGTGCCGTTCGATCAGTTGGATGGGCTTGTACGCTTCTTTCCCGTCAGCTCCAGGCTGGCCGTGGCGTCGATTGATGTCCTCGGTGAGCTCGCGGATCGTGTCGCGCAGCTCTGCCACCTCCGCGTTCAAGCTGCGCGGGGCATTCACCACCTGAATGAGCGTGAATTTCCCGCGAATGCCTGGGTAGGCATCGAGCATTCGCCCCACAGCCTCAATCTTCAGGTCGATGCCCTTGAACACGTCGAGGTCATCGACGCCAAGCGCCACGGTGCAGTTTTGCAAATCTGCGATAAGCTCGCCTCGCCTCCACTCGCACTCTGGCCAGTCGAATCCCTGCAGTAGTCTGCCGCAGTGGACTCCCGTGGGCGAGATTCGGATCACGACGCGACGTCCGTAGTACATGACGCCGATCGTCCCTCGCTTGGACTCGTGGTCGACGCCGAGCGCGCGGTTGATGCACGACAGGAAGTGGCGTGCGTAGTCGTAGGTGTGAAATCCGATGACGTCGGCGTTGAGCATGGACCGCAGGAGCTCGTCACGGCACGGCATGGCTCGGAACACCTCCGACGAGGGGAAGGGGCAGTGCAGGAAGTACCCGATGCGAAGCGCGTGGAAGCGCTTGCGCAGCAGCGTCGGCAGCACGATGAGGTGGTAGTCGTGAATCCACACCATGTCGTCGTCTGGGTTGATGAACTCGACGACGCGGTCTACGAAGCACTTGTTCGCGGCGATGTACGCTTGCCAAGCGCGTCGGTCGAACCTGCGTCCACACTTGGGCGTCAGCGGCACGAGGTAGTGCATGGTGGGCCACAGTATGCTCTTGCAGAATCCCTTGTAGAAGAGGTCTTTGGTTTCGCTGGGTATGAATACGGGAATGCACCCGAACCTCCTGTAAATTTCCTCCGACACGACGTCCTGTTCGTTCTCCGGAATGTCGACGTTGAGCTGTCCGACGAAGAGCACGCCAAGTTGTCTTCCTCCGTCCTGTTGTTCGAGCACGCCGAGTTTGATTTGTCCGACGAGCGCGTCTTCGTCCCATTCGAATATCCACCCTAAGTTGGCCGCGGCGCTCGGGCTTGTTCCTCCTTCTGCCGCTTCTTGCGCCGTCGCTTTCCTTCCTCTGATGGGTAGGTTGTTGCTGATGAGGATGATACGCTGCGGTCTGATGAGGTTTCCGTCTTTATCTTTGTCGGCTAATGACGAGTCGGTGGATTCGCTGTGCAGGGACCTTTCTGAGCCTGACCTCTTCGAGCGACGTAGAGACGATAGACCACCACCACCACCACCACCTAAGCCGGGACCACCGTTGCCACCACCAGCACCCATACCAGAGCCACCGGACAGCAAATCCGCCAAATTCGTACAAGAACCAATCATCGTCATGGTGTAAAATACGGATGAATGAATATGCCAAAGATGAAAGCACAAGGCAATTGCAATGCAGCGAGAGGGACAACCACGTTAACCAACCACGTTAACCAACCACGATGAGAGTGACGAGGCCCTAAGAAAGAATAACCAACAAGCCAACAACCACCAAGAGTGCAGAATGAAGCAGAATGAAGCGCCGGAGAGGGAAATGGTGACGAGGCAGCTTTCGGAAGGGGGGAGGGGGGAGAAACGAAAAGCCAACTCACAGGAGGGAGTTTCTCCGCCGGGGGGGGCCGGTGGATAAAGCAGGCGAGCCAAGGTTTTCAGATGAGGCCCTCCTTGGCCCCTCCCTGGCCCTCTAAAATACCTGGGGGGGGATCCCACCCCGTTTGTTTCATAAAAAATCGGGATACACAATTGCATCTTTGGAATTTGGTGATCTCTTTGGCTTGGGGAGGGGCGGGCCCCGCGGGACACCGGTCGGGTGGGAGGCCGGAGGGGCGTGGAGGGGCCGGCAGGGAGACGACGTGATGATGACGCACCAAGGGTGCGCCCTTGGTGGGACGCTGGCACTGCCGGCGATGGCCTGAACACCGTGTTTCGACGACGCTGAGGCGCTGAAGTTGCTGACAGTTTTCGAAACTGAAAACTTCGTCGGTGCGACGCACACCGACGCGAACGACGCGGGCTGGACGACGATGGAGGTCGAAGACGCTGGCAAGGTGAGTTGCTGCGGCGGCGAGCTCGTCTTTCCGTCGCTCGGTGAGTCTGGCGTGGGGCTCGAGCTCGGCCACCGCGACTGGGTGGCCTGGAATGGAAAGGTGCCGCACGGCACCGCGGCGCTTTACGTCCGCGATCCCGTCAAGACCACGTGCACGCAGTGCAGCGAAAAGGCCAAGCAGAAGTACCAGGAGGAGAAGCGAGCGAAGGCAGCCAAGGACGCCAAGTAGGAATGCAGTACAGTCAAAAATCACCAGTTAAGAAGAATGAATAAAAGTTACAAAGCTTAAAATTCAAAATAGACTCACAATTACATCTAGTACATACAAATGTTTCTTCTACAAAGACGAGCGAGCTGCTTCAAAATCCACCGACGACGTTTCTGCCGTAGAAAACGCCGATTGGCATATCACGACCACCTTCTCCACTACCATTGCCGAGCCCTCCTAGCAGATCCTCGAGACCAAGGCCATAGAAAGTCATCTCGCCCACGCACTCGCACGCGAAGCGCAGGCTTCCCCTTGGTGTGAGCATCACCGCAGGGTCATGATTGGTGATAGTTGGTTTGGATTTCCAATGGCGACGAGAGTGTTAGACAAGCACGGTTTATTCGTAATTCACTCTATAAAACGGCCTACAGATTATGGATACCCTTCAACATATCTCGAGAAAGTTATGGAGCCGAGGAGGAATGGCACCTGGACGTACGCGCGCTTGCGTGGTGCACCTGATCTGCACGGTGGCGATCCGCACGCACATGAAATCTACGCGATCGCACACAAGGGCGCGGGTGGAAGTAAGTTGCACTTGTGCACGTCAGGAGGTGGTGCACACCCGGGAAAGAAGTGGAAGTATCGCGGACACGACGTGCTTCCGGACACGTCCGCGCCATCCGACGAGTTCGTGCACGAAGATATTAGGGAGCTGTCGCAGCCGTTTGCGTCTGAGCTTTGGAGGAAGTACTTCTCCCTAATCGACCTATGGAATCGCATACGGGCAGGAGGGAACCATGGAGTCGGATATTGTCACCAGTGGCAAACACAAGATTGGTTGATTCGCGAGCTTGCCGGGTTGCTTTCCATGATTGAAGCGAACGCTTTCCAGTCGGCGCAGTATTGCGGCGACTTTGTGGGAGATCTCGATACGTTCTCGGATCTTCTCTTTCAACAGCTAGCATACAACCCATGGGTGATCGCAGAGGAAGTAGCGAACGGTACGCGGAAGCGATCCATGTCTACGGGTTCCGGTTCGGCGGCAGCACCGATGTTTCCGAAGTGCATCCACAAATCGATGGGCACGAAGCAGACGAAAGGGGGGATGATGAGACAAATTCAAAAGCAATGTACGGTGTGCAGGCAACGCGAGACGTCGATGCATTGCACAACGTGCGCCACGGAGAACGACCATTGCGCCGTGTGTGGGCCGAGCGCGAAAGGTGGTGGTGGATGTTGGGAAGCGCACGTCAAAAAGGTGAAAGACACCGGACGTCCTCACACACCGAAAAAAGCGAGGGGAGGGGTGTAAGAGAACTAATGTGTAACTTCTCGAGTTCATGGTCGATATGGCTGAAAAGTTATGAAAAGACGCGCATAGAGGTACTCTATCGGGTACGATACATGCGGAACGGCGTAGCACGCTCCTTGGGGGTCCCCGTTTTAAAAAACTGAAAATTTCCTCGAAATTTTCGGATTCTGCAACTTCATGCAACGTCTACACGTTCTACCCTATATCTTTTTCTACAGTATAGTACCACCGTTGGCACCATCTTGTAGAGCATCCTTTGAACTCTAATTCCCGAAATTTTCAGCTCAATCGGCCACGATCTAAGGCCTCAAACTGCAATGCGCGCAAAGCCGTTTTTGTCCGTAGGGCTACGGACAAATCCATGTCTTCGGACACAAAGCGTGGATACTTTTCAAGACCGCGGCTCGCGCTTTCTCGACACATGTGGAATCAAGTACGGGACAACACGATATGTTAACTAACCCCCAATCTTGGTCTCTGGTTCGTCTTGTTTCAAGGTTGAATGCGAGCATGGGCCGGGGCGACATACAACACTGTATCCCCCCGCGTGACGCAATCAACGGGAATGTAAGACAGAAGTGTAGCCGGACACAACGCGTTTTTTCTCCCAACCCATGTCCTATACTAACCCCCAAACTGGGTCTCTGGTTCGTCTTGTTTCGGGGTTACTTAGTTTTTTGTTACCTGGAAGGAACTAAGGCGGCCCCGATCACACACACACAACAACAACGTGAAGAACAAACTCACGATGTCTCGCCCATCTCCGTCTCCGCCGGCGTTTGTGGAATGGCGCCGCCCGCTGCACCGCCTCCAAACAATAGAGAGTTGATGCGATCCGCCGCCGCGGAGGCATCCATCGAACGCATCAGCGGGCCGTCGTCACTCTCCGAATCAGCCGCCGCCGCACGCGCGGTAGGACGAACCACCTCCGGGGAACGGAACGCGCGACGCGCTATCGCATCCGCACTCACGCCTGCGTCCAACGTAGACGTGTCCTCCACCTCCGCCAACAGCTCGCGGTACAGCTCCTTCACCGACGTACCCGCACGCACCTTCTTCCGCCCTGTGGCCCTCTTCTCCGCCGTGTACACGATGTCCGAAGCCTCACCCGCAGCAAGCGCCGCGCCGTCCGAAGCCATCGCAGCCATGTAGCTGTTCAGCGCGTTCTTCTTCGCGTCGTACGCCGCGAGATTCGCCTGGCTGATGCGCTTCAGCAACGCCTCTCGCTGCGCCTGCTCGCCGAGCATCTCCTCGAAGTGCGCGCACTTCTTCTCCACCTTCTGCAGACTGATGCGAAGCACGGAATTCTCAGCCTCAAGCCGACGCCTCTCTCGCTCGTGCTCGTCGAAACGCGCCGCCACGTCCTCCGCCCTCTGGATGCGCGTCATCGCCGCCTCGAGCAGACGACGGCACTCGTCGCGGTCGTCGATGACAGTCTCCAGCTCCGAACGCATGCGCGCCATCTCCTCCGCGAAACGAACCTCCGCAACCTCCGCCTTCGCCACCGCGTCCCCGACGCTTGACTGCGACGCTCTCAGCGCGTCGCGCGCGCGCTCGAGCTCGCGATCGCGCTGGTCAAGCAGGCTCGCGAGGGCCGCCGCCTCGCGCTCGATGCGTAGCGCCTCGCGACGGTACGCCTCCGCCGTGCGTCTCTCCCTCCCTAGATCCGCGACGTGGCTTCTCTCCTGGTCGCGAAGGAGCTTGCTGTAGTCGCGGTACCTCGCCTCCTCGAGGTCGAGCCGCTTCTGCGCCGCGACGACGCTGCGTGCCGCGGCGGCGGTGATAGCGCCGTTGTGCGCGCTCGGGTTCTCCCACGTCACGGCGTGCGCGACGGGCCGCCAAGCCACTGCGTTTGCGTTGCTGGTTATTTTGCGCTTCGCCTTCGTCTTCGGCGCGACGAGCCTTCGCGGTCTCGCAGGAAGCACGCCCCCTCGCGCGATACGTGCGGATGCCGCCATCGAGTTTGGCGCCGCCGACACTTTTCGCGCCTTAACGGCTGCACCCTTCGCGGGAAACGGCGGCGGTGCGAGCGCGAGCTGGTTCTGTTTGTTTCTTCGCGTTATTTTGGGTGCTTCTGCTCTCGCGATGGCTGCGTTCGCAGCGTTCTCCGCCTCTGCGGCGGCGAAGGGGAGCACGGTGGGCGCCCTCCGCCTTCGCGTCGGCGTTTTTGCTGGAGGTGACGACTCAGGGTGTTTTGCTGCGTGATTATGTTCGCCGCCGCCGGTTTGATTTTTCCCAGAGGCGAGGCTCTGCGCCTGCGCGAGAAGTTCCTCGAGACTAGGTTCCTCCTAGGTTGCATATTGACGATATCAAGAGTGGAGTTCATTGCGATGAGAGTCAGTCAAGTCAAGGAAAGGAAAAGGTCAAGAGTGAGTTGAACAAGGTGGTAGGTGGCATACGAAGATCAGCATCTCAAACTCAACGAAACGATACGAATAAAAAATAAGGCAAAGCAAAATAACCAAGAGCCACCAAGAGAACTTAAGCCAACGACTTCATTAAAGTGGGGCCCATGGGAGAAAGAGAAAGAGAAAGATGAAAACATACATACCTCTGAAGCCGCGGCCACACCCCCGGACGCCGCCACCCCGGACGACACCACCGTGTTCGTATCCACCGTATCCACGTCCACGTCCACGCCGAGCTTGCTTAACCGGTCACGCAACGCGTCGAGGGAGTCATCAAGGGGGGCGGACATGACTTGAGAAATGAGCCCGGGAGTGCGAAAAAAAGTCAAAATGAATATTTGAGAAGAAAGGGGGCCACCGGAGGCAAACAACGGCTCCAAGAAGGACTCAAACGCTTTGGGGGGGGGGGGCAGTGTCCCGTTTTAGGTGGGGATACGCCGTCGGTCGTCGTACTTTCTACGTGGCGGGACCTCGTCGCGGGCCCATTTCTAGTGTTAGAGTCCGGGCCTATTTCGTTCGAGCGAGTACAAGACGAGCGGCGACACCGACTGGCTGTCTGTACGACAGCTACAACGACGCCATCGTCACCGGCGACAAAGCCGACTTCGTGCCTGCCTTGCATAGTTGTCGCACGCGCCATGATGCGGTGGCGGACTGGCGGCCGAATTTCCAGGTGAAGAGGTGTGCAAATATTTCCGAATGGTGTATTCGTCGTGGACAGGTGTCGCCTTCGAGATGATGTTGAGAGCTGGGAGGTTGACTTGGAAAGGCACCCTTCGGGCGTCGTTTACGTTCGCGAGGACGGAACGATTGACCCGGAGCCGGTGGTTGAAAGCGTTCGCCAAGGAGGGTCCTGCCCGGGTGCGCTTAGCGCTGGAAGCCGAAGCCGCTGGGCTGATGAACGACGGCGCGACCATAGCCGCCACTCCCTTGACAGCGCCGGCGTCAGTTCACAGTGCTCGGCTCACTAGGCTGCTACGTCACGTGAACGGGGAGTCGCCTACACACGCTGATGGAGAGGATGTTGTATTTCTTGACCAAAACAAAAAAACCCAACCCTGCTGAACGCCTGATTAGGGTTAGGGTTAGGGTTAGGGTCCGTGTTTCAGGTGGGTTTTTTCGCGCCCGTTTTCCCTCCCTCCATTGGCCTCTCCGGACGGTCATTATTCTGTCGTCCGCACCACCACGGTCACCGACAAGTCCAGTTATGGAGGAGCAGCTTCCCACGCGCCACGCCTTAGCAGCTCTCGACGTCGTGTACGAGATGTCGACCGTCCTTGACACTGGTCTCTCAAAATCTGAGTTGGCGATCCTCATGGGCCTCTGTGAAAATTCAGTCAACCCAGAGGCACTTGCGGCGGTGGTATGTCGTTTTGTGTGTTTTGTGTTTTTGGTTTTGTGTGTTTTGTGTTTTTGTGTTTTGTGTGTGTGTTTGTGTTTTTGGTTTGTTGTTGTGTTGTGTTGAGTTAACTCTGCGGGTTTCTGCTGTATTCTGGGCTGCCGTGTATGATGGGATAGGTTTGTGTTGTTGACTTTGGGAAAATGTACTCTGCGTGTGTTGGTTTGTTGGTTGGTTTGGCTTTTTGGTTTGTTGTCTCAATGGTGGCTGTGTGCCGTCTGCAGATGCTCTGGTCGTGGTGCCTCAGAAAGAACCTCTTTTCTGCATAAAACACATCGCTCACAACACGCACATTTAACTTTATTTACAGGTGAAGGAGCTGAGGCGCGAGGGCGCCGCCCTCGCGGGTGCAAGCGCAGAAATAAGCAGGTGACGAACTTATTTTGTTGTAAGGAAACAAAAGACAAAAAATAAACAAACACATGAAATAGTCTAACAAAAAACACAGCGACGCGTCCGCTTTACGCGCGTGCGTTACGCCCAGAGGCGAGCGCTCCCAGAACGACGGCGCCGACCGCGGCGGCAGCTCCGACGATGCCGAGCGAGACGACTGCAGCTGTAGCGACGCGCTGTTCGACGAGTGTGAGAAGGTGCGCGGACATTTCGTGGTTCGGGTTGCTTTGCACGACAGGTGCGAGCACACGATGTGCGGCGGCGGCGTCACCCATGCCGAGCAGAGCCATGGCTTGCAGGTACCCTAAACTTTCGACAGACGGCACGGCTTCTTCCACGTCAGTTGTCGTCGTCGTCGTCGTCGAAGACGCCGCCCCTCCTCCTGTACGTTTCTGCGCCGCCGCCGCATCATCTCTCTGTTTCACATGAGCACGACATTCGTCAATGAGCGGGAGGGCGAGTGCACAGTCTCGAGCACGGGATGCGTGTGCGAGTGCCCACATCGCGCAGAGACGCATAGACCTACTACCTGCAAGATCCGTAGAAGTAGAAGTAGCAGGTCCTCCAGAAATCAGTATCATCTCACGTGCTCTTTGAACTTCATCCAAGGAAGAAGTAGGAAAATCACCTCGAGAAGCTGTTACCAAACCTGAAGCAGACGACGACGATTTCGATTCACGCGCCATTGAGTTTTTGGGATTCGAGAAATGGGCACGAAGCTGCCCCCTGGGGGGAAAAAGAAGCAAAAAAGAAACTCATGGAAAAAAAATTGTCTGTGCATGGGGATCCATGGTGGAACCTCGGGAACACTCCACCTTTGGGTGGGAAAGAGGCCCGGCCCCTGGTTGTTTTGCGGCTGCAAGTTTATCATGCATAACGACGAGCTTTGCCTTCAAATTCACGAATTCGCATACAGGTATGTCATTGAGACCGCTCAGGTGCACTCGACGCGCCGGCGCGCAGAGTCGTGTAGAGAGAATACATACAACTCGTTCCGGCGAGTCGTGTCCTCGTCTGGCGTGTCGAGATCGCCGAAGTACGACGCGTCGCCGACACATCAGAAGGCGTCGTTCTACAAAACCATGCCGTCATGGGTGGTGGGAAAAAAGTTGCTGACAGACTACGAGCACATCAAGAGGATCAGGGCCACCGCTTCTTTATCCATTTCACGGACGATCATGGACGCTACTCTCAAACGTATCCATTGATTCGCAAATCCGATGCACCGCAGTCCGCAGGCACTCCAACAGTTCCAGCGCCTGGCGGAGTGTTCTCCAAACACGCTCCAACACGGTGAGTCGCCGGTCGCGCGCCATGCCTCATGTAGGCTTGCGCGTGAAGCGCCGGTTCCGCGATCGCGGCGGTAAGTCAAGGTGGTACTCCGGACACGTCGTGGAGGTTGTCAGCTCGCATCCGTTCCCGATCAAGGTTCGCTTGTTATTTCCCCTTGGTTAGAGACCTGGGTTAGGGCATTAGAGCATTATGGTTAGGGTTAGGGTTAGGGACCTCCCCGTTTTTGTTTTTCCACGTCACCGGTTCATTCATGCCCGCCTGCCCCGATTGGCGCCCATAAATAAATCTCTTGAGCAAGTTGTGAAAGAGGCCATACTCCTCCGTTGACGGCATAATAAAGCATAATGTCTGTGTGTTCGTTGGGTCCCATGTCGTTGTGCTGCTGGACGTTGACGTGTCTTTCCCAGGTGTGTTCCCACGTGCCTCCGATACATTTCAACGTCTCATCATCATCATCATCATCTTCTTCGGGATCTTTGTGGAATGTTTTGGGGTCGCCGATCTCGCATCTTCAATCTTCGCGTTCCCCTTCAGGGCTAGGGTCAGGGTCAGGCGTCTCGTACTTGCCTGACCCGTTCGTGGAATATGGGGACGTGAATTCGTCGTGGGTCGCTCGGTCGCGTTGGCAGTATTCCTCGGAGATTTCAACGACCTGTTCGTCGTCGTCGTCGTCGTCATCATCATCGCGCATGTTCCTCGATGCGCACTTCGTTGACGGCATTGCGACGTTCCTCATCGACGATACCGTCGTGCTGAAATCAGATAACGCGTTTCTTCGCAACTACGTCGATATCACAAACGTCGTCAAACCATCCTCGAAAATACGCATAATCTTCGAGTCGCCAGTGGACGTCTCCAACGCAAGACGAGACGCGTATCCCTTTCACGTCACGCAGGGTGGAAACGGTTTCTTTGACAACGGCGCCTCAATAGCACCAAACTTCATACGCAAGGACGCAAGCTCGTGGGGATGGGACTGGGGAATTGGACTCGTGCCTAGCGGCGTCTGGGGAGAAGTTCGTGTCGTCGAGGTACCTGTGGCGCGCTTGCGACAGTGCGGTGCGCTCGTCTACGTTGCAAGCGACGAACAGTATGCCGTGCAAGTCACGTGCATGGCAGACGTCGCATCGCAAACCTCCAGTCTACGCCTCGAAGCACGGCTGGTAATAAGCTCGGAACAACACATAGCAGCTTCGTCGAACGTTGACGACTCTGGTGTCGCCCAACTCACTCTCAGCGTGCCATCGAAACAAGTTAAACTGTGGTGGCCAAATGGACTTGGCGACCAGCCTCTGTATGACGTGCACATTGACCTGCTCGATCAGTCTGACGCCGTCGATCAGTCGCAGGTATCAGTAGGATTTCGTAATGTACAGCTCGTCGAACCCGCGACGCCGAATGACGAGCCAGGACGACTCATGCAGTTTGTCGTGAATGGCGTGGATGTGTTTGCCAAGGGTGCAAACGTCATACCCGTTCACGTAATCCAAGACCACGAAACGCCCGAGGCTACGCTTACGCTTCTACGTGCCGCCGTGCGCGCGAACTTTAATATTGTGCGCGTGTGGGGTGGTGGTCATTACATGCCATCGCATTTCTATAGGCAGTGCGACGAATTGGGACTGATGGTGTGGCAGGAATTTGCATTCGCATGCTCCGAGTACCCAACTGACGGCGAGTACCTGCGATCTGTTTCCGAGGAGGTGCGAGACGTCGTGGCACGCCTTGGCCACCACCCCTCGCTCGTGCTCTGGAGTGGAAATAACGAAAATCTCGCGTACGCGAGCCAAGGACCTCGTAACTTGACGGCGTACAATCAGCTTTACGAAAACACAGTACGATCGACGCTTGCGCTTGTGGACCCGTGGCGTTCGTTTTGGCCCGCGTCACCGTCAAACGGTATGCTTGTTGATGATCCGCAAAGACAGCTGTACGTGATACGGTGGGATGGAGATGAGCAGGATCCCAGCCAAGGTGACAGGCACTACTATGACTACGGACCCAACTGCATGAATGTGAGCAATTTGCCGCCAACTCGCTTCATGTCCGAATATGGGTTGCAAAGTCTCCCGTCACTTGCCAGCTTGGCGACGCAAATGAAGCCGTCAGACTTGCATATAGGATCGCCTCTCCTGCAGCATAGGCAGCACCATGTGAATGGATGGGAGGAGCTGAATGCACAGTTGCGCAGATACTTTGCATCGCCGACTGGAAAGGCGGGATCCATAGTGGAATTCGACGCATATATCTACCTCACGCAGCTACTGCAAGCGCGGTGCATCGGCGCGTGGACGGAGACGTGGCGACGCCGCCGTGACGAGGCGGGATACTATACGCGTGGAGCAATGTACTGGCAGCTGAACGACGTCTGGCATGCGCCGACGTGGAGCTCGGTGGAGTTTGGTGGCCACGAGAAGATGCTCCACTCGACGATACGGCGTGCATTTGCGCCACTTGCTGTCGTTGGCTGGCTAGACGCACACGCGGAAACGGCGAGTATCAGCTTTGTCGCTGACGAGCTGCCTGCATCGGCTTTGGCAAAAGGCGCGTGCAAGCTGGAGCTGTCATCCCATCCTTGGCGTGGTGAGAAACCTACGCACGTGCAGACGTTCGACTGCCAACTAAGCAAGCATGCGAGCAGCATGATTGTATCGCAGCCTATTGAGAAGGTGCTTGGGGAGGGTGCCACCGTGCGGTCACACTTCGTGCGTGCGACGGTGTACGCGACGGGCATGCCCACGGCGTTCTCACACATCTACCCTTCCGACGCGGACCCGCTTGGATTTCAAGCAGTGGCACTCCTCACAGCTCACATCACCGTCACTGTACCGGATCAGGTGAAGGCCAACTTCGCCACTGTCATGATATCCACGGATTTTCCCGCAGTTGGTGTGTGGCTCGAGGCTGGTGGGGGTCCAGATCATCTGAGCGAGCGATTGCACGGCTATTGGTCTGACAATTCGTTCGACTTAGTCGCCAATGAAAAACGCAATGTCACCTTCTTTCTTGACGACAATGATGACGCAGCAGCGGTTGACTTGGCGCAGCTGCGCAAGCTCTTGCGCGTCGTACATCTCGCTTCCGCAACGGCGCCAACGAAGAAGGAAGAAGGTGTCGCAGTAGATTAGTTTTTAGCATGTAGTAGTAACGAATTCATCTCGAACTTTCAGTTTAGTATTTTTGCAAACTTACGGTCGACGTCGAGCGTCGGTTGATTCGGTTCAAGGGACCTTCGAAGGTATGGTATCATTAATTGATCGCCGCCGAAGTCGTCAGCTATCTCTGTGGCAACGAGCCGCCGAGTCATCGCGCCGTACAGGTCTACTACTACGCATGTTGCAAGACGAACTTATTATACACAAGTGAAAAAAGTACATCTCATCGCGTCACGCCGCTCGAGGAAGTACGACAGGAACAACTACATAGAGGTAGTGCACAGGAAAGGAGGTCCAGGCTGTGAAATGCCACCTGCGGCCTTGCTGCAGGGAGACATCTGAAAAGTGGCATCTTGACCACCACGTATGTAGGTCCAGCACCATCACCAGGAGGAGGTGAGCTGGTACGAATCACGAATGAGCCATCATGAGGTTGTTTGTCGTCGACTTGTGAGCTGGTACGAATCACGAATGAGACTTGCGAATTGCGAATTGGGTAACCTTTCTTGGTCTTTTTTTTTTGTTCGTCCCGTGTGGGTGCCGCGCGCGCTCATCATCCGCAATCCGCATTCCGCATCCGCATTCCGCATTCCGATCCGCGCCGATCCACTTAACTTAACTTAACTCGCGTCGCCTTTTTTCCGATCTCTCATTTTGACTTTGACTTTGACTTTGACATCTGAATATCTTAAGAAGCCAGCCAGCCATTCATGGGTAGTAGTACTGCGATCGTGTACCGCCTCGTCGGGTGCGGCGCCATCGTCGCGCTTCTGTTCCTACTCTCCGTCGTCGCGACCGTGCTGGAGTCAATTGTCAGGCCGCTCGTATGGAAGTTCGCGTCGGAAGGATCACGAAACAAACCAACAAGTCAAAAGCAAGTCAGGTGGAAAACATCCACGCGACGCATAGGCGCAACGTACGGTGAGGGTGGGGGTAGTCCCGTCGCGACGGATGAACCCAGCGTGAGGTCGGCGATCCTCGCGGCATCACAGCAAACCAGCTCGAACCACGACCACGACCACGACGGATTCAAGCAGACAATAGCCGAACCGGTGGTGGTGGACGAGAGACTCGCGCAGGGACTCGTGCAAGCTGGATTTTCGTACGAACGCGCAAAAGAAGCACTCAGCCACGTCGGAAACGAAAACTGCTGTGGGCCGGAAGGGCCGCAGGCAAGGTACATCTTCG
Source organism: Pycnococcus provasolii (assembly GCA_938743325.2). Classification (NCBI taxonomy): domain Eukaryota; kingdom Viridiplantae; phylum Chlorophyta; class Pseudoscourfieldiophyceae; order Pseudoscourfieldiales; family Pycnococcaceae; genus Pycnococcus; species Pycnococcus provasolii. The sequence continues at coordinate 191,340 of OW568900.1, read as the reverse complement.
AAAGCAGTCCGGACGTCGCCATTGCAAGCAACCCGGCGGCGCTTGCAGCGCGCAAGGTGCACTTCATGCCTCACGCCGACGTCGACGGGTTTGCCATCGTATGGGGCAGCGGAAACCTCAAGGACAGCGTCGAAGAGTGCGCCGAGGCATGCCGCAACCTGCCGCCGACGCCCTTTGCCGGAGTCAAGCTTCCGTGCAACGCATTCAGCTACTGCCCGAACGACAAGTGCTTCACGCCAGCCGCTGGGGAGTATACGAAAGGGCAGTGTTGGCTCAAGTGGCAGGAAGGTCCGCACGCGCCTCAGCTGAATATGCAGGGCGACTACACCGCGGAGTACCTGCGGCGACACCCAAACGCGCCGCGGTCTGTTGACTGGCACGCCGGCGTGGTCGTGCCTGAAGGAACGACTGTGGAGGAGCCTCGGAAGAGCGCACGCGCAGACTGGTAAAAAAGTGCCAATCTTCGATTTTTTCAACATAAAATACTCAACACACAGTTTTTTTTTACTCTTTTACTGCAGTAGCAAAACCTTAAGCAGCGCCATGCGGATGTGCAGGCCGTTCTTCGCCTGGCGGAAGTACGCGCATCGAGGATCGTCGTCCACCGCCGCCGCGATCTCGTCAAGGCGCGGCAGAGGGTGCATCACCACGGCGTGCGACGGCAGCAGATCCATGATGCTTGCGTCGACTATGTACTTTCCCTTCGCGAGCTCGTAGTCGCTCGGACTCTCGAATCGCTCCTTCTGAACGCGCGTCATGTACAGCACGTCACATCGACTTGCCACCTCGTTCAGGTCCGTGCTCTCCTCCCACGTGCATCCAGGCTGCTCGTCGACGTACGCCTTGATGTCGTCTCCCATGCGCACAACGTCAGGCGCGACGAAGATTAGATGCATGTTTTCGTAATTTCTCGCCAGCATCGTCGCAAGGCTTCGTGCCGTGCGTCCGTTTGCGAGGTCGCCGACGAGCGCGACCGTCGCTCCGTCGATGCCCAGTCCGTGTTGCCTTCGCTCCTTCCCGATGGTGTACACGTCAAGCAGCGCCTGCGTGGGGTGCTGCCCCGGCCCGTCACCGGCGTTGAGCACGGGTGCTGCGTTCACGAGCGCCGCGCGCCTCGCACTTCCCTCGACGAAGTGGCGCAGCACGATAACGTCGGCGTACCCGCTGACGGTTCGTATGCTGTCTTCGAGCGTTTCCCCTTTCGCTGCGGAGCTGAATTCCCTCGCGTTCTCCGTGCTGACGACTGCGCCGCCGAGTTTGCTCATGGCGCTTTCGAAGCTGAGCCTGGTACGCGTCGACGGTTCGTAGAAGAGCGTCGCCATGACTTTTCCCTGCAGGCACATCGAGAGTTCCGTGTTCGGCTGAACGTTCTCCATGACTTGCGCAACTTCAAAAAGTTCGTCAAGCATCTGCCTATCAAACTGCTGCGCCTCGTACACGCTTGATAAAGACGCGAGACCTGATGATGACGACACCGACGACGACGCAACGACACCACGAGCACCTGAGCAGCACGACAAACCACCGTTACCACGAGCACCACGTGAAGCACCACCACCACCACGACCACCAGCACGACCACCACCACGACCACCAGCACGAGCACCAGCACGACGACCACCACGATCACCACCACATGGTGAAGCCCGAGATGAAGCACGACGCTTCAACACCAACGAGGAGGACGACGACGACGACGAGCACTTTTGCACAATCATCATATTTGGCGAAGGGGAAGATTCGGCGATAAAAAGGCGAAATGGCGGCGGCGGGACGTTTTGAAACCTCCCCCGCCCCCGGGCAGCCGGGGGTCCGGGCTGGTTGGGGATACTTAATTGAACGCGTGGCCGTACTGGCGTGCGGGCCTGCCGCGTGACACTTCTTCATTCACCATCTTCATCATGGAGGCGCTTCTTGCCATTGCGGCATTCACTTCTCGTTTGGCACGTGACGACGTTGCGAGACGTCTAACCTTGTCTACTTGTACCGGTGCCGGCTTTTTTGTTTCCGTCAGCACCCTTACACTTAGAGAGAGAATACATCGCGTCTATAGATGGACGTGTAATAATCGCGTCGGGGATTCAATCCTCGGCCGGGCTCTCCTTGTTGAGGCGATCCGGACAGCGCCGGGAGAAAACAAAACGAGTGAAAACACGTGCACGCGGCGCGTCGGAACCGATATCACCCTTGCCAAGAGTTCTTCAGGTAGGCACGTCGCCGAGGATGTGCTCGTGTCACGCCAGGAGAGGGAGAGTAGGGGTTTAAGGGGAGGGGGAGAGATCTAGATTAGATGAGATTTGGGGACCCCTGGTTAAGGCCCCGGTTCAGTGGGGACTTGTGGCCGCGGCGGAGCCGGCAGGGAGAATCATTGGCGACGAGCTTTTAACGCACGGGACGTGCGTCGAGCGCCATAAGAGAGAGAGAGAGAGACGATTAAGAGTGTAACTGGGTGAGATAGACCCAACTACAGCAGCTTCAGGTGGGTGACGACGAACTTAAGGTGAACGGGATCAAACATCAGGGTGCGGCACGACCATCCACGGCCGGCAGCATGGATACCGCTGAACATTAGTCGTCACCAACCTGGGTGGGGGGTTCAAGTTCACGAACGACCAGGGAACGGCGAGGCTACGCGCGAACTCGGTGCAACGCCACGCACACCACGCGGCGTCGCGACAGCTGTCACGCCAGGAGAGGGAGAGTAGGGGTTTAAGGGGAGGGGGAGAGATCTAGATTAGATGAGATTTGGGGACCCCTGGTTAAGGCCCCGGTTCAGTGGGGACTTGTGGCCGCGGCGGAGCCGGCAGGGAGAATCATTGGCGACGAGCTTTTAACGCACGGGACGTGCGTCGAGCGCCATAAGAGAGAGAGAGAGAGACGATTAAGAGTGTAACTGGGTGAGATAGACCCAACTACAGCAGCTTCAGGTGGGTGACGACGAACTTAAGGTGAACGGGATCAAACATCAGGGGGAAAATTAACAGGTTCAAGTTCACGAACGACCAGGGAACGGCGAGGCTACGCGCGAACTCGGTGCAACGCCACGCACACCACGCGGCGTCGCGACACTCGCTGAGCTCCGCGGTCTCGGAGATCGCGTCATCAGCAGCGACGTGACCGTGAAGGACGTGCGACACGCACGTAAGCCGTGTGATGACGCCTTCTCCTACTGGTCGAGTGATGAGTGCCGGCTGCCGCCAACGTTCGCGTGCAGTGCGGTCACCGTGGCTCCGGGGACCCGCACGCAGGCGGCGCGCCGCCGAGCAGCAACAACCCCGCGCCTGCAGCCGGACACCTGCAGCCGCGAGTCCTGCGCTTTGGTACTGGGGCAGCTCATACCCTCGCGCCGGACGCAGCACAATTGGCGGCGGACGTCGAGGACCTGAAACGCAAGCTCGCGGCACACGAGGGCCGCGCCGCAGCGTCGAAGAAGCTCCGCACAGGGCGGCAGGACAACGACGCTGACGACAATCCTGACAACAAGGCGGAGTTCACCATCGACGGCGCCGACGACTTCCCAGTGCTGGCCTCCGCCACCACCGGTTTGCTGGGATCCCGCGAGGGGCCTGGGTGGGCCTACGCGCTCGCGCGCGCTTCTGGCAAGTCCGGTTTTGACACGGAGCGGGGTGCACAACTGGCGTTGCTGCTGTCACAGCTGGACGTTGACCGCCCATGCCCGGCGAATATGCTGCAGGGTGTTCGGGACACCCTGTTCCGGCGCGCTAGCTGAACATGGAAAAGTACATCAGCTACCTCAAGTAGCTGAAGAAAAAATTGTGGAGCAGCTCAGCGCCGTGCCTCTCAGGAGGGCCCGGGCCCCGGGTCCCACCACCAACCCCCATTCATCCCAACGCCCAAACCTTCCCCCTTCCTCCCCCGGGGCGGGGGCCCGGGACCCCGGGGGGAGGGAGAAAGAATTCCGCCGCCGCCGCCATCCCATCGAATCCATCCTCGCTCCATCAGCACCACAACATGCCCGTTCCGTGGAAGCCCGGTGGTGGTGGTGGTCGTCATGGTCATCATGGTGGTGGTGGTTATCGTCGTGGCTATGAGTTTCCCCTGGTGACTTTATCCAAGCTTCAGCGTCTTGTCGGTCCGTTCGCGTCAAATGAGCTGATTGGTGGTGGTGCGGTTGGTGCGGGTGCGGGTGCGGGTGTTGGTTCGGGTGGTGTTGGTCCTCCTGGTCTTCTTGACGGGTTCCTCGGGGATGGATCAGCCGTCTGGCTCAGTGGTCTTGGTGGTGGCTCATCATCGTCGTCGTCGTCGTCATCGTCTTCGTTTGAGGCTTTGGACCGTTTGGCGCTTACTCTTCTGCGTGGTGCGTGCTTTGGGGAACTGTACACGTTTCCCGCCTCTTCTGAAGAAAGGGATGGCGGTGGGTTGTCTTCTGCACCCGGGATTTCACAGGTGGTTGGAGACCCTGACGCCGTTTGGCCCGCGCACAATCCAGGTGGCGCACGAAATGCGCGCAATCACACTCACGCGAACGCGCGACCTCGTCGAAGAAGGCACATCAAGCTCAGCCACGAGGAGGCGTTTTTTCTCGTGCACGATGCGCAGGTACTACGCATACGATCGGATACGCCGTGGCCAACGGACTTTCCTGGAGCGCCGCCAAGCGCAAGCGCGACGTATTTCGACACGGAGGCGCTCTGGCGTGTGCTGTGCTCGACGAACGATCGCGAGTCGTTCGCGTGCCACTACGCGGCATACCGGCACTACCGAGCGAAGGGGTACATTCCAAGGAGCGGACTCACGTTCGGAAGCGACTGGATCCTGTACGCAGCACACCCACAGGTTGCACACAGCGAGTTCTCCGTTCTTGTCATACCCGTGGTGGTGGACGCGAAAACGGGAGAACGCACGACGCGCGCACCGTGGAATTGGCGCGACGTGCAGAGCCTCGTGCGTCTCTCAACCGCGGTGAGCAAGAAGGTCGTCGCGCTTTACGTACACCACAACTCGGAGATCTTGCAGGCGTCCGCGATGCCCGACGGTCACAGCACGCCGTCGACAGACGAGGGCGCCGCCGAGGAGGCGGGAGCGCCCGCGTCGAAGCGCCGTCGAGTGGACAGCGCCGCTGACGCTGACGCGAGCAAGCAGTACGGCGTGCTTGACTTCCTCGCGTCCGTGAGTGTGTCTGAGGTGCGCCTGCTCCGTTGGACGACCGCGCTCATGGAGCGCGAGGAGCGGCGCAACCAAGCGGCCGCTGGCGCGCGCGCGAACTAATTAGAACTTCGCATTTGTATCACACTTTTGTAATCTTGCATCTGGGGATCATGTATTCTAGAAACAGGCACTGGAGTTACAACACACAACTTCACGCGGGTCAGTCAGTTTCTCTCCGACTTCCGAGAGGAGAAGGAACACTGTTCGTCCGCGCAAACAGATGATGACGCAACCTAACCATGCGTCGAGTATAAGTACCGTGCGGCGCCGCCAAGTCAAAGTGAGCTGAATCACTCCTTAAGCCTCCGCGGACGCAGAAGGGTCAACGAGCAGTTTGATTTCCACAGCGTCGTGTACACCTTGCAGGAGCATCTCCCCGTCGTACGTGATGATTTTCCTTTTTTTCGCCGCACGGAGCGTGCCAACGAGCGCCTCGAATATGTTGGCACATTTGTCATCGTGAAAGAGCGTTCCAAACGTTGTCACTGGTTGATTATTATTGGAGGGTGAAGGAGTCCCGAGTCGTATGATTTCAGCGACGAGTAACTTCACCTCGCCGTCGACGTCCATAGTTGAGTTGTGAGGATTGGATCAGGATTCAGGAACGCGCGGCAAACTGAAACAAACTGAAACAAGCTGCCGTGAAAGTGAAGCGGTGAAGTGTGTAACTGTGTAACGCCGAAGAAACCACCACAGGCCGGCCTCACCAAAGCGTGGACTTGCCTCTCCACTGCGAAGGTGGTCAAGGCCGGCCTCGCGTGGACTTGCCTCTCCACTGGGAAGGAGGTCAAGGCCGGCCTCGCGTGGACTTGCCTCTCCATTGGGAAGGTTAAGGCCGGCGTATCTCGCGTGCGTGGACTTGCCTCTCCACTATATCAAGTGGTATGAAAGGGCGGGCAAGCTCTCTGCTCGCGGCCTCGCGCATTCGTGTTCGTTCCCATTCGTTTTTCGCGAACCATCTTAGTTGCGCTCCATTCCATTTCAACTTCATCCTCCATGGGCGTGCTCCCCACCCATGTGCACTCCAACCATGTGCGATCGTCAGCGTCGGCGGCGTTGGTGTTGCCTCCGCCGAGAAAACGCTCAGGCTCAGTCACCGTGGCGCGTCTTGCCCTCCTTGGCGTCACTGTGTGCTTACTGTTACTGGTATTATCCGTCTTTCTTGTCGACGTGCCTGGTGATGGCGACGATCTTGAGTCTGAATCCGGGTTAGGTGGGTCCTTGGGTGGGTCTGGTGAAGGGTCGGCGTCGCATTCAAGGCTCGCGTCGACGTCTGACCACGTCGTCACACTCGATCACGTCAGGGAAAAGAAACCTTCGCCAGCCGTGCCTCATCCTTCTCATTCTGAAAAGAGCTCAGGTAGCGGCGCAGATCTCAGGAGGCACGCCAGCGCAACCACCACCGCGAACCCTCACGCGAAGCCGCCAGTCGTCACGCCGTACGGCGCAAACCAAGCGCTGAGAGTCTTCGTGTACGACGACCTGCCACACGCGCTCGGCGCCGACCTGCGCACAAACGCAAACTGCGGAGGACGGAGAGGAGTCTCCGCGAGCGGGTACGCCGACGCCGAGTGGCTGATACCAGAACTTGTCGCGAAAAGCGACGTATACACGCCGCACGCCGAGCTCGCCGACTTCTACCTCGTGCCAGCTCTCACCGAGTGCTTCGTCGCGCACGCACTCGAGAAGGGACTCGGGTACCAGCAGTCCATCGCGGCGCTCAACAGGCACTTCCGCGCAGTGCTCGACCACGTGCAGAGCAAATATCCCTACTGGAGCCGCTCCGAGGGCCGCGACCACGTGTTCGTCTTCCCCGCCGAGCGTGGGCCGAACAGGCTGCGCGCTGACGTGCTCAGCCGTCTACGGAAAAGCGTACTTCTCGTCGGATCTGGCTACCGCGATCGAACCGTCGTCGATCAAGCGCACGGACTCAGCATGATCGCCATTCCGCCGGCGACACTGCAGCACGGGCACCACGGCGCAGATGAGAAGACGAAGGCGGACTTCGATCCCAGTTCCGGCGCGGTGGCACGGAACGTGCTGCTGTCATTCCGAGGACCTGTGCCTGGCGTGGACTCGAATGTGCCAACAGTTGCGCCGGGCACCGCGGGCGCTGCCGCCGTGTCAGGAGCGAGCATGTCGCTGGGACCACGCTACGTGCTGTGGAGAAATCTGAGAGACGAGGAAGGCGTGCACTTCGTCGGTTACGAGCCGGGCGATGGGAACGCGGCGCGGTCCTGCAATCGCACATGTGCGGTGCGCGAGCTTGGCGAAGCGGAGTACTGTCTCGTACCTGACGGCGTAGAAGGATGGACGCTTCGTCTTTACGAGAGCCTGGGACGCGGATGCGTGCCGGTGATAATCGCCGACGGCGCCGAGCTGCCATTCGAACGCTTCCTCGACTGGAGCGAGTTTTCGCGAAAGGTTCACACAATTAACGCGGCGGATGTTGCAGACACGCTGCGTACATCAGGCCGAGCGAAGCTCAAAACTAAGCAGGCGGCAATCGCCATGGGGCGTGCCGCGCTCACGTATCACCGAGACGAGGTGTACGTGGAAGGAGATGCGTTCGCGATGCTGCTACGAGAATTGAAAGTTCGCGTGCGCTTTTTTCGCAATTCGCCGTATCGATTCTTTCAGCGCGCTTCCGTGACTTCCATGGGATAGGCTAGAGGATTATAAAACGACTATTTCATATTCTGTTTAATGTTAAATATTTATTCGCCTTACAACCCCTCTAATGTCACGGGGCTTAGTCTACCCGGCTCGTAGAAGGAAAGCAGCGTGTCGAGCTTGTACGCGATGCGCTCTTGACCCGCCTGCTGAGCTTCTTTCGTCTCGCCAACCGACTTCGACACATCCGCGAGAGCTTTTGAGACGGAAGCGAGCTGGTTTTCCAATATTGCCACACGTTCGCGTACTGGCGCGAGCGCACGTTCCATCGCGGAATCGTCCAGTGGCGAATGGGCCACCTGGGGTGCATCTGCGGAAGGTTCGGCGTCGTCTGCAGACTTTGCACGTTCCAGCAGCATTGAGGCTGCATCTGCGATAGATGTGATTTGTGGTGGTACTGCGGTGGATGAAGATTCGGGTGCTAGCCCGCGATCTGGATCAAAGATGCTGCCGCGCTTTCGTGTCTTCCAAGACTTTGACATGCTCGTCACCTCCCTCTCGACATCCGCTTCCGTTGGCTCCGCAAATTCAGGGTTGCTTGAGACGGCATAGCGGCGTGCCTTAGCCTCCATACGCGCGACGGCGAACTTCTTCATCGTGTCAACTTCCTCAGAGTAGTCTCGCTCAAGTGCTCTGAAGGAGTTCTGGTCCAAGGAGAAGAGTTCACAGAATGTCTTGGCGCTCACGCTGCTCTGCCGTCGCCCCTCCGTGAAAAGCGTAACTTCGCCGAAGTGCTCGCCGGGGCCCATTAGCATCGTGACCGACTTGTCGAGCTTTTCGGCGATATCCTCCGCCTTGGTGTCGGGATTTGCGCCCTCGACAAGGCCCATGATATGCGAGTCAAAGCACTCAACCACCTCGTCATTATTATTCTCGTCGCCGGCACGCTCGTTCTCTCCAGATTTCCGCGACTCTGGCGATTTTGCCGCGCGCTTGTTGGACGCCTTTGCCCAGTTGCTTATTCCCTTTTTGATGCGAGCGAGAAACTTGTTTCGGTCTACGTCTTTGCGTGGCTCGCTTTTTATCTCCACAATCCCACGGCGAATGAAGTACATCTCGTGGCCTACCTCACCCACGCGCACGATGTCGTCGCCCTCGAGCACCACCTGCGGATGCAAATTACTTATTAGAGCACCGACGAAGAGCTTCATCTCCGACCGCGCGAGGTACGGGGTCGCGCTGCGCAGCATTTTGATGAATTCGGCGTGCATCTCCATCAGGATTTCCCCGCGGAACGCGTGCGGGAATTCGCGGAGAATCTCGGTTGAGTCGAATCCCTGCGTCTGGAAGTACGTCTTGTCCATGTACACGACCATCTTCTCGTACGTCAACGGCTTGATGTCGTAGAACTGCGCGAACGCCTTGAGGCGGTCCACCTTCTCCGTGTGCAGCGCGTTCATCTGATCGAAGCTCTGGATGAGCGCCATGACGTTACCGAATATGGACGCGTACACGATGGCGCCAACGAGCATGACGAAGATGGCGAACATGCGCTCCGTGTTGGTGCCTGGCGTGATGTCGCCGTACCCGACGGTGGTGAGCGTCGTGAGCGCGAAGTAGAAGGACGCGACGTAGACCGTGCCCGCGTCCGCCTCCGGCGTGATGACGACCGTCTCTCCGGTGGGCGTGGTGACGGACGTGAAGGAGTCGACGTACCACTCCTTGGTGTCGGTGGAGAAGGAGTCCACCTCGTAGATGCACGCGGGGTGCCCGTAGCGCGAGTACAGCGTGCCGGCGTCGTTCTCGCCCGCGCCTGGCCCCTTGATGGTCTGGCACAGGTTGTCTTTGACGAGCCACACCGCGCCCGTCCAGCGGTTGCCCTCGCCCTGGAAGCGGCCTAGATAGAACCAGATGCACGCGATCCAGTGCGCGAAGAGCGCGAAGAAGAACATGAGCTTGAGGATGCGCAGGACGTTGGCGCCGGAGAGCTGGTCGAGCTTCTTCATCAGCCGCCCGAGTCGCAGCAGGCGCGGGAGCTTGAAGAGGTTGAACAGCCCCACCTGCATCTCGACGCTGAACGTGATCAAAATCACCTCGAACGGGAAGAAGCCCAAAAAGTCGACGGTGAACCACGTGTTCAAATAGTTCTTGCGCACCAACAACGGGTCCACCACCTCGACGCCGTGCTTGTCGATGTACGCGTGGCAGAAGTTCAAAATGATGTCCACGAAGAACACGCTGTCGATGATGTAGTCGAGCACCCTCAAGCCTGGCAGGTCGCTCGTGGTGAACGCCATCGACCACGGGATTAAGGCGCTGTTGTACACGACGAGTCCGATGATAAACCAGTCCCAGCGGCTTTTGAAGACGCTCTCCGCGCATATGATGTACCACGGCAGTGTGACGTTGAACGACAGCTCCTCGTCCGCGAGCTCGAGGCCGCGCGAGCTCGGTATCGGAAGCGCGGTATCGGAAGCTTTGGCGTCGGCAAGGTCGTGGTTGTTCGCGTCCAGTCCGCTGTTTGTCGTTGTCGTCGCGTCGTCCGACGAAGAAGACTTTCTTCTGTACTCGTCTTCACCGTACTCGCCATTTTCCACCACCTGGATGAGGCTGCGTCGCATGTTGCGCGCCTTGATGTTCTGCGCAGCCTCCGCGTCACCAACGGCGGGCTGCATTGATTGGTATGTGTGTAAATGTGTGTGTGTGTGTGTTTGGTCAGTGTGTGTTGCTTGCAAACCAAAAAGGCTCTCTTCCAAAAGGAAAGGAAAGGCAAGGCAAGTGCGACACGCACCATCATCGCCATCGCGACGTTGTTCATGATGCTAGCACGCCGCGCAGACATTATGATCCGACCGACGATGTATCCTCCTGCCTGCCTGGAGACGTGCTGAGCTGAGCTGTGATGTGATGTGATGTGCTTCGACGCGACGTGCTATGTCAACTTTGACAATAGACTGTCAAGATGACAATATGGCAATATCACTATACACAACTTGCCAATATGTAAGCCAATAGGATATATGGTAAGTTAAGCGCCTTAGCTTACTTAGGCAAGATACACGACGCTATGGTACCCGGGTAAGCACACAAGAGCGCACACAATACACGAGCGCACAAATACAAGAGCGCGCAAATACAGGTGGTGCGCGCACAAACCAAACACAGCAGTGCAGCGTCGCAACGCACAGCAGTGCAGCGTCGCAACGCACAAACACAGCAGCGGTGAAGTTCGTTGATAGAAAAGAAACACGCCTTCTGTGGAACCTTTAAGCATGACCCGCCTGATCTCCATCTTTCAGCTTAAGCTTAAGCCACCAAAGTGCCGGTTCGCCGATGCCTCCCTCCCTAGTCTAAAGAATCCAACGAGCTCGTTCGGGGAAGGCAGGAAAAACGGAGCGCTCATAGTCTATGAGCGCACACACGCACGCACACGCTGTGACGACGTAAGAAGGTTGGGCCCTTGTGGGGTCGTCACACACCCACACACACACACACTACACACACACACTTAAGATTGTCCGAATAGTGGCGTTACATAAAAGGCTTAGGTGGCAAAGCATTAAGCACGGTACGATGCCCGTCGATGTGCGCTGTGTTTCTTCCTTATTCTTTTTGTTGTTAGTGCACCATCCGCGGTGGCTTGGCGCTTTCGTGCCGCATTTAGAGCAGTAGCTGTCTCCGCCTCCGCCTCCGCCGTTCTTCTTGACGCCGCCGCCTGCAGTGTCCTTCGGATTTGTATCCTTTTTGATAGGGCAATTAGCAGTACCGTATGGGCAATTCCACGAGTTGTCCGAAGACATGGATTTGTCCGTAGCCCTACGGACAAAAACGGCTTCCACTTCTTTCCCGGGTGTGCACCACCTCCTGACGTGCACAAGTGCAACTTACTTCCACCCGCGCCCTTGCCATTGTCAAGGGTTTTCATCTGAAACTTGCCCAAACCAATGTCTGCATCGGAAAAATCGCGAAATCGATTCAATGCCTTAGGAAGAACGATCATTCGGCAAGCGCAGCCGACAGCTTACGATGCTTGGGCGCGTTTGTCCGAAGATTACGCGGGCAAGAGCGTGGCGCGCATGCGACGCCGCAGCACCATCGACGGTTGATGCCTCACGTTCTCCAGAGCCGTCCGTCGCCACTCTGAGGAGGATGAGGGAGAGGAAACCCTCCTGAGGGAGGTAGACGGTGACACGGTGTCAACCTTCCCGGAGGCCGCGTCAACTCTTCTGGGGATTCTGATCTGCCCTGGAACGTTGTCCAACAGTGCATCCCCATGTCGACGTCTCTGCTCGTTTTCTCAAATGGCCTGGGCCACCTCCTGTCCGAATACTGTTAAAACCCTAACCCATTTGGCGTTTGGTTTTGCCTCCCGCGGCTTAAGCCCCTTCCTCCTCCTCGGCGCGCCCCTCCGGAGTTCTCGGCTCCAAGCGCTTCCTGGAAGAAGAAGAAGCCGAAGCGCCTGTAAGAAGCCACGCTTGTAAGGCGTGTTTCTTGTGTGCGCGCTTACAAGTAAGGCTTGTAAGGCTTGTAAGGCAGCGTGTGAGCGTGTAAAAAGCGTGTGTAGTAAGCGTTTGAAGTAAGCGTGCGTGTACAGAAAACAAGGCCAAGCGAAGCGCGCCAACAAAACGCTGGCTGAAAAGTGCTTGTTTGTTTCTCTAAGACTTTGCGTGGGACTCAAGGGACTACTATCGCGCCATACAGTAGACTACTACTCTGGTGGTAGCTTTCTGTTGAACTGCTTGCTGGAAAGCAAGCGCGTCCGCGGACGTTCAGGTTCAGTAGGAGCAGCAGGCAGCACATGGCATGATGCCGCCAGGTGGGTCAGGCACTATAACGACGCCGAGGACGTCGACGGGCAGCCTCGACAACAACAACATCACAAGTCGGCCTCCTCATCACAGCCGGAACAGCAGCTCGGCATCGCCGCCAAGCGAGCTCGCAAGCTTGCAAGCGGAGGGGGGAAGCGCGCTTGCAGCGGCGCTCGCCGCTGAGAACGACACGTGGGGAGGACTCGAGCAGGCGGCGCGCACGAACTCAAGACCGACGAGCGGGTCTGTCGCGAGCGCGGACAGCTCGGAACAAAGAAGTCCAACGGCAGCTGAGGCATATGCGCATCGCGACGGAAGTGGCGCGTTCGAGGAGACGTCATCCGCCAGCGGCGCACACCTCGACGCAGATGACGAACTACCGCTGCCCGCGCCGCAGAGGCACGCCGTGCACCACGCCTCGTTCACCATGGGCGTGCACCCGCTCGCAGGCGCGAACCAGAACGCACCGCGGTTTATCGACGACGCGAACCGAACGCTCGACTCGCTGGACGGTGTGAGACACGCCAAGCTGCTTCGACGAAGTGTCGTCAGCGCGAGCCAGATTGCGCGCGTGCAGGCCCGCAACGACGAGCTACGCGAGATGTTCGACTTGCCCAAGCAGGGAAGCCAGCTGCTCGAGGACTACAACTGCGCGTTGCAGAAGAAAATCCTGCTGCAGGGACGCATGTTCGTCTTCGAGGAGTACGTGTGCTTCCACGCCAACATATTCGGCTACGTGAAGACGAAGGTGATGCCGCTCAACGAGGTGACGAGCGTGCGGCGCTGCAAGCACGTCGGCTTCCCAAACTCGATCGAATTCTACTTCCGCGGCCGCCGCGAATTCTTCACCAGCTTCCTGAGCCGTGATGACGCGTACTGGCTCGTCGTCTCGGCGTGGTCCGCCTGCTCTAACTACGCGCGCATGTACTTCGGCGCGCACTTCAGCGATGCGCTTGGTGTCGCGCACAGGCACCACAGGCACAGCACGCCTGAGCTTAACCCGCACAATAGGGAGGACTCGTCGTCGACGCCGAAGCCTCTCTTTGAAGAGATGCCGCGGAGCGAAACTGGCGATTCGATCGTGTGGAGCAGTGACGCCGGCACGACCGAAGGCAGCCAGCGTTCGGAGCCGCCATCGCTCCCTCGAGGCGAGTCAGAACCCGTGGCGGCGCCGCGTCAGCGCGCAAGAAGCGAGATGGTTCCTCGGCCGTCGTCGGACGACGCGAGCATACACACGGCGAACTCGGGAGACGGCAGGAACCGTCTGGGCTCAATGAGCCCACCTCTGAATCGTACACTGGGAGGCCAGCGCACCGAGGACGGCGCGGTGAGCCCAGACGAGGACGCGGAGGAAGGCGCGGACGGCTTGCCGGGTCGCACGGTCCCTCGCGCGGACCTGCCCTTTGCAGGTGCGTCGGTCGAGGAAGACGCGCCGCCTGCCATCGCGGCAGATGCACAGTGCATCGCCGACGAGCAATTCCCTCTGACACCCGAGCGCTTTTTCCGGTGCATTTTTTCGGACGTGCCAGGGTCGGACGGGCTCACATTCTTCGCGCGATACCACACGCGGCGTGGCGATCAACAGGTGAGATGCTCGCCATGGCGCGCATCGCTGCCAATCGGTATCTTGCGCGACTTAAGCTTCCGGAGCGTGGTCTCGAAATGGAGCATTGGAGCAAGCTTGAAGGCAGGATGCACACAGACACAGCGCTATCGCGTCTTCCACGGTGGGAGCACGCTGCTATTTGAGACGAGCCAGACGATGGCGGACATACCCTATGGCGATTACTTCACCGTGGAAACACGGTGGGAGGTCAAGGCAATCCACGGTGGAGGATGCCATGTGAAGGTGTACTGCTCTGTGCCGTTTAGCAAGTCCACGATGCTGCGCAGCCAGATTGTCCGCGGTGCCTTCGACGAGAGCCGGGCTGGGCACGTGCTGATGCTGAAGATGGCACGCGAGTCAATTTCTCAGATGCAAGTGCAGGAAAGGGCACGCCTTGATGCAGAACAAAGGTCGGCTGCCGAAATGCAGAATGCCAACGACGACCCGCCATCAACCCCTCGTGCCGAAACGTCTCGAGTGATCGCAAACGCGCCCCCGGAATGGCGGGACACCGTCGCAGCGATGCTCCAGCCGACGAGCACGCCCAGCACGCACGGGCCGGAGGAGGCGCAGCATCCCAACTCGCATCCATCGCCGACGGCGGCGGCTCCCGCTCCCGCATCGCCCCCACACATTCAAAAGCGTGCCGAAGGTGTTTGGACTGGTGTGCTTACGTCTGCGATGGAGTACGCGATAGCCAATCCGGTTCTGGTGCTGCTTGCTGTTCTAAATGTGATTTTGATGGTTCACGTTCTAATGACATCGGGCAGCTCAAGGCGTCAGCATGTCTCGCCGCATGCGCAGCTCACGATGTTGCGCGAGGAGCTTGCTCTTGTGAAACGTCTCGCTACGTCGCTTGAGGCGAATCTCGGACAGATCGAGGCGAGGTTTTCGCAAGAGGGCACGTGCGGTGGCGGAGAATAGTGGAATAAATGTTCAGTTCTATCAGCGTTTCACGTTGATTTTGTTGTTTTGTTTTGTTTTGGCTCTGATTGCCTTTGTAGTTTTAGCATATTACTTTTTGAATGATTCCACTCACCCACTGGGAAACCGTCCTATCACGTCAGGAGCAGTTTGGGCCAGCATTTGTCACAATCATCCGCTGCAGCGCAGCACGTCGTCGCGTTTACGTTATGGTGCGACCGCTTATCCAGCAGGCGAGGGTGGAATTCTTGAAAAAAAAAACTGAAGTACATTCCATTACTGAATGAGCAAATCTTAGCTTTTTGAATTATTGCTTAGCCTTGAGAGCATTATACACTTCGCGTTCCATCGCAAGATGGGTGCCGGTTTGACGCCATCTCGACTCGGGCGTGCCGCAGGATCCAACCTTGATCTTGTCGCCCTGTACAGTCAAGCATTGGTTGGAATTTTGCAGGGTAACCTCCACCTCCCCAAGCACCGACCCTTCCACTTTCTTTATCTTCGCCTTCTGACTAAAGTCGCTGCCATCGATAGCACAGACCGACGTTCGGAAATCGGAGGAGCCTTTTGTGCCCAAGCATTGGTCACTAAGATAGCCTTTCAGACCCTTGCAGCAGTTTCCATCGTCGTCTCGATTAGCCATGTGCCACCATTGCGTCGACAGCGTGTCAGTATTGCACGACTTCAATTCCGCAGGGCCGTCGGCCATTTTCGCATGGCCCATCATCCATTGTACTGGTCGACTGTCGCTTCGATCCAAACATTTCCCTGGTGCCACCACGCTCTCGAGGCGAAAGATCTCGTCCGGCAGAACGCGTGCTTTCTCGTAGATGTCGTGGAAAAAGTCTAGGTAGTAGTCAAATGTTTTGCACTTCAGTCGCTGTCTCACTTCGTTGTACTCGTGCATATCCTCGTTTTGTCCGGTGGGACCCTGGAACCTCGCAAAGTCCGGGTACTGCAGCGTGACATTCTCAAAGGCGCCAAGCCATCCATGAACCGCCCTCCAGCGATTGCGGTGCACATCGCCATTGATGTGGTAATGTGCCTTTGTCTTTGGATCATTCGTTCGCCACATGTGCGCAATGTACGCCGGCTCGGCATGCGTGATCTCGCCGCCGCAAAGCCAAATGCGCAGGCTCTGGTCAATGTTCTCGCCACCCCATCCGGTCATCTCCGAGTCGTAGCCGCCAAGCTGCTTCCACCACCACTTCGTCATCGCGAAGAGTCCTCCGGACATCATGGGCACCCATCTCGGCGTCGTGGCATCGTGGAATCGGTTGTTGAACCACTTGAACTCGGAGTCCCAAGCGAAGTAGCAGCTTGCCATGCCCTGTCCTGGTCTCGGCCGCATGTGCATCATTTCTTGCCAGGTAACGACATCCAGGCTGGTGATGGTGGGGATGGTGACGCGTTTCGGGTTCACGTTGAGCTCGTTGAGCAGGTGTTTGCTCCACGCAGGATCGGGCTTCACGTGGCAGTCGAACACGGCGATGCTATCTCCCTTGGCAGCATTTGCGCCCGTCGTTCTTGCATTCATGAGTCCAATCGTTCTGTCATGTCTCAGGAAGCGCACTTTCTCGCGCACCTTGGCCCACGTCTGTGCGTCCGTCCCTCTGAAGTCGCCCTTTGGCCAGAACGTCTCAAGCGGCGGGTTGCTGCCGTCGTCGACGATGACCACCTCCTCGAGCACATCCTCCGGCGTGAAGTCGACGAAGCTCTTCGCGGTCATGACCATGAGTTCGTCTTCGCCGGCGCACGGGAGCACGACGCTCATCGTCTTGATTGACCCAGGCGCGGGCATGGGATCGTCCCCGAGGGACGACGCTGACGACTGCGTGGCCGTCTGCTGTTGGTGTCCTCTTAGGAGTGCTTCTTTGGGATTTGAAGCGAGCGCCTGAACCGGCTGTGCTGCTGCTGCATCTTTCGGTTTCAGTGAGGCTGCTGCTATTGCCAAGTCATGATCTTCTTCTCTCATAACTTTCTGTCTGTACGCTCTTTTTTGCGCGAACGACTTCCACGCCTGCGCTTCTTCCCGCCATCGCACGGCAGTTTCACGCGTCGCTTGCATGACTTTCGTGGGTATGGGTAAATCACTCGCACCAGGTAAGTCACTGTGATTCGCAGTAAACTCACCAAACGATCGCGAAACGGCGATAAGAAACCCGATTATCATAATCAACACCAAAACCACCATCAGCCGAAAAGGGATCACAAGGAGGCGTATCCAGAGAGAGCGACAAAACACCCCATAACGAGCATGGTGGATCTTCGCATCTTGGGAGTCTGCTAAATCATCTAAGGGATCAAGGCTACTACTCACAGCATACGACGAGTCACTGCGGCTCGAGCTCTTCTGATGCGGCGCCATGACGACTTTTGACGAACGATTCCGATTCCGAGCGCGATCCGAAACGCCCCCCCCCCGGGAAAATGGGGCAGGCCAAAAACGGACTCCCCCCCCCGGCCCCCGGGGAACTTTGATGCACCAAAGGGCGGAGTTGGGGGATGCACCTTTGAACTTGTAGTTATGAACCGGTCTCTAGGGGAAAACACCCGGGCCCTTTTCACTTATGAAAGGCCCTTATTATTAGGGCCCGCATACGATTGATCGATGGCGCCATGCCAAGTCGCGGTCGGTGTGTTCGCCGACGCGCATCCCGGTGTGGTCTTCGGCACACGCGCGGAACGCGACATGCGAGCACTGATTCAACGCGCGACGCGCGGCGGGATGGAGCGCCGCCGGCCGGGCCAAGCCAATCGGCTTTTACACACGCTTCGGTTTCACGGCTCTGAATTCGGAGAGCATGCCGGCAATTCAGAAATTCTTCGAAGGTTATGCGAACCCAATTGCTGACAATGTGGCGATGTCGTACGTTATTGACAAGAACGCCGCTCAAGAATCGGGCGATCGTGCTGCTGCTGCCGCCAAGGCCAACGGAAAAATCACAAACGCCGCCGCCAACGCCGCCGCCAAGGTCATCTCAGGGAAGAAACGGGGTTCTCCCTTACCAGCTTCGTCGGAATCCCCACAGCATAAAAGGCGAAAGGGCATAGACAACAAGGCGGGTCAAGGAAACGAAAGAACTGGAGAATCTAGTGAATCCTTTGTGGACGTTGTGAAGTCCTTGTTGCACACTTTCGAAGGAAGATTCAACGAACAGTTCGCAGCCATATCTACAAAGATCCAAGTACTCGAAGAATCCGTGAAAGCACAAGGGTTGAGCTCAGCATCGGAAGGGATTACTCAACGCGTTAGTGAGCCTGGCGGCTCTCACCAGCCCGGCGGGAGTGAACTTGCGCATCGCGGGAAGTTCTCATATCTGGAAGAGTCCGAGATTGCCGAGATCATTGCGTGTTTCGTGACGCATTTCTTTAACGGCACGGCGCTCTCACAAATCAGCGAAGACAAAGACTTCGCGCGTATCGTCGAAGAATTTCGACAGGACAAGGCCGAGCAAATTGCGAAATGACTAGTACGAAGACGAAGAAGGACAAAATTCGACACGAAGCCAAGGTGTTCCTTGAAGTGTGTATTGCTTATTTGTGCATGCAGAAGAGCAGGCGATTGGTGGATAAGCCATATGGCGAGGCAGAGCTAGAGAAGGTAAGGTCAACGACTGAGACATACATGGACAAGGTTATAAGTTGGTTGAAGCTATCGTAAGTGGATAGATTTCATGTTTGAGTTTTCTTTGTTTGCGTTCCCCCCGAGCAACCGCCGGCAGACCACGCACGGGGACTGCTCACGGAGCTCGAAGCCCGAGTCGCTATGCCGGAATGCCGGATGACCGAAGTGAGATGGTAGGCGGAGTGACGAAGAGGCGCGCTCCGCGCGCTGTCACCAACATCCTTCGGGAGCGAGCTTATAGGTGGGCATTTACGCCGTCACGCCGGAAGGGGGGGCGTCGCGACGCGTCACGTGACGCGTCACGCGTCAAGTAACGCGTGACGCCGTCACGGTGACGGATTTTGGCGCCGACAAACCCCTAAACCAATCCACGACCAAATTCCCAGCTTAGGCTACTTTAGGGTTTAGTATGGGGGGTTAGGGTTGTTCGTGACGCCGTCACGTCGGAAGGGGGGGGCGTCGCGACGCGTCACGTGACGCGTCACGCGTCAAGTAAACGTGACGGCGTCACGTGTTGCGCCCATGTATAAGCGAGCTGCTCCAGGCGAAAGCCTGCTGGGGGAACTTGAGTGAAAGGGAATTTCGCGACCGAGTTGCCAGTTGCAAGCTCGCGGCCGGCCGTTGTTTTTGTACGTTGATTAAGGTGGTCAAGACTCAAGAGACTCCAGAGCCCGGCCCATGGGCTCACTAGACTAAGGTTACTTCCTAAAGGTACTGCGCACTTGCAAGAAACCACTCTTGCAAGAAACAAACACCCTTGCAACTTGCAAGAACCACTCGTGCAAGCAAAGCTCGTCCAGTCAAAGCGGGTCAAGACTCCAGCCAGGGCTCACCTACCTTTAGGGGGGTTGCTTGCTCTCCAGGGACCCGGGACCGGGGGGGCCGGCCGGAAGTTCAAAAAAAACTTTCCTCAACTTTTTTTTTTCATTCCCACTCCCCCGCGGCCATGGCGTCCATGGCGTCCATGGCAAATATGAGAAATGGGTCACGGCCGCATCCGTCGTCCATGTCGTCATCGGCGGTTCACCCTTACCATCCTGATGAAGATTATTCCTATGGTGGTGGTGACTCATCGTTGAACATGCTGTTAGCGCGTGCGGATGATTTAAGTCTTTCAGGTGGGGGTGTTTCAGGGGGTGACGGTTCAGGGGGTGTCAGAGGATACCGTGACGATACGCGGAGAGGTCTTGCTGTGGACGGTGGTGGTGTTTCTTCAGAGGCCTTGGATGATTCGTCCTTTGATGATGGTGGTGGTGACTCCGGTGGTGACCCTGGTGACTCCGGTGAAGGTGATGATAAATCGTTCCAGGCGATGACGCTTAAGCACCGTCTCGAGCTCATTAGCACGGGAAATAACGCGTACTTGTTCATCTCGCCGGAAAACCCGCTGAGACAGTTCTGCGTGAAAGTCGTCATCAGCGCGTGGTTCGACAAAGTTATCCTCGTATGCATCCTCGCCAACTGCGCATTCCTTGCCATGGACGACGCCGGATGCAAAGACACGTGTCGGACGGCGGTAGACGGCGCAGAGTTCGTATTCACCTTCGTGTTCACCGCCGAGTTCATACTCAAAACAGTCTCGCACTGCCTGTTCTTCGGGCCAAAGGCGTACATCAACTCCGCGTGGAACTGCCTCGACATGCTGTGCGTCGTGACTGCGTACCTGCAGTACGTCGGCGCAGGAGGAAACGTGTCCGGCCTGCGCGCCTTCCGTGCGATGCGGCCACTGCGCGCCGTCAAAGCTCTACCCGGCCTGCGTGTTCTCGTCGCCACACTCATGGAGTCGCTGCCACTGCTAAGAGACGTCGCGCTCATGCTCGTGTGGCTTCTGCTCGTGTTTGGAATCGTTGGCGTGCAAATGTTCATGGGAAAGCTGACGAGCAGGTGCGTCGTTGTTGAGCCGCAGTTCCAAGACGAGGTCATCGGAAGCATCGTGCCTGGCATGCGCGAGTCGGTGTGCGCGTCGAGCGTAACCGGGTACGGCACGTGCCCAACCGGTAGCGAGTGCCGCGACGTGGGCATGAATCCTGACAACGGATTCACGTCGTTCGACAACTTCCTGTGGGCAAGCCTCTCCATCATGCGCGTCGTCGTGCTGAAGTCGTGGTCAAAGCTCTACGTGGTCACCATGGCCGCGTCCGGGGACATCGCCATTCCATTTTACCTCCTGCTCGTGCTCACCGGCTCGTACTTCGCCGTCAAGCTGCTAGTAGTCGTGCTTGTTGGGAAGTTCGCTCAGGTCAGCGCCATCCTCGAGCAGGAGCTTGCGGAGGCGAGAAGCGTGTCGATGTGGACACGCATGAAGCTCGCGATGGGAATGACGGTGATACCGCGCTCGGATCAGGATCGGCACGTATTCGCGCTCTACTTCAAAACCTTCGTCGCCAGTCCACCCGTCGAGAGAGTGATCACCTCGCTCATCATCGCCAATACCGTGACAATGGCGATGGAGCACTACGGTATGAGCGATGACATGAAACACTGGTTCGGTCTCATCAACCTGATGTTCACGGTTTGCTTCAGCATAGAGTTCCTGATGAAGCTCGCCGGCGAGGGTGTGTACGACTACTGGTCATCCGCCTCAAATAACCTCGACGGCATCTGCGTGCTCGTCTCTGTGGCTGAGCTGTACGCGAATGTTCCAAACTCAGGACTCAGTGCACTGCGCAGTTTTCGTCTCCTTCGCATCCTTCGAAGTCTGCGTGCCCTGCAGAAGATTGACAGCCTACGCAAAACGATGCTCATGGTGATTCGCGGAGCAACAGCGCTCTCGGACTTTGTCGCGCTTACCATGGTGTTCATCTTCATCTTCTGCCTTCTGGGAATGCAGGTGTTCGGAGGTCAGCCGGCTTTTGATGCCCTGCCACATTCAAATTATACAGCCGGTGACCCTGTTCCGAGAGTGCCCGCGAATGTCGGAACATTTGATCCAGATGGGCGCCGCAACTTCAATAGCCTTCCGGAGGCGGCGATGACGGTCCTGGAGATGCTTACAGCGAACAACTGGATCTACGTCATGCACCGCGGTATGCAGGCGGCAGGGGATGCCGCGAGTCTTTATTTTCTAAGCTGGATCTTCCTTGGTCACCTCACTCTCCTGACGCTGTTTCTTGCGATTGTCATCACGCAGACGCAATCACCTGATGAAGAGAAGCCTCAGGTCGAGGAAAACAAGTCGCCGAAAGGCTCGCCTCGCAAAGCTCTTCAGCCAAAGAGTAGTGATGAGCGCAGCAGGACTACCCTAAAATTGCCGGAGGAGGAGAAATCGCAAAGAAAGACAGTTCGCGATTCGCGCGTCAAGCCAGTCAAAATGAAGCTGATGCCCGATGCCCTCCGAGACGTAGCCAAGATGAAAATATTTCTCGTAAGCATCGACGAAAAGTATGGCGTTGGCGATGTGGACGAGGAAGATCTGACGGACCCTGAAGAAGCGGCGAAGAAGGCAGAGGAGAGCGAGGAAGAGGAGCTGGATATTCCGCCCGTTCCTGAAGGACTGACTGCGCTTACGAACGCAGACGAAGCTGCAGATGACGCTGACTACGGGTCATTTCTGAAACCCATGAGCCTCTATCCAATGGAGGCGTTTGGATACGGCAAAGCTAAGATCGAAATAAGCCCGCGCAAGAGCAAGCGACGTATGTCACTGCAAGGTGGTGCCAAGCATGCGTCATTCGGGTCTCAGGGTGGTAGCCCGCCGCAGGGTGCATCGGGAAGGGGGTCAGGAAGAGCGGCGAAGTCAGGCAGAAGTTCGGGGCGGACTGTGATATCCAGCTCGCATAGCGATAGTTCCGATTCTCTGAAGGAACACATCGACGAGGCGCATGACGCGCCTACCCCTGCACGAGAGCGAGTTCGAGAATCTCCGGAGCAACCGAAAACGCAATTCTTGAGACAAGCTTCCGCGAGCCCAAAAGGTGAGTATGGGGGCAGCTACTCGAGCCGCAAAGGCGGGCTGAAGTTCGTTCCGTCGATGACTTCGATCCACGAGGAGGAAGAACGGCGCCGCAGCTTGGCTCAAGACGAAGCCAGTAGAGACGCCTTTTTCCCGACGCAAGCAATGGCGCGGCGCACGTCACTGGTTCCCGCGGACAGCGGTGGTGGTCGTACTGATACGGGTGGTGGTGGTCTGATGGGAATGGTGGATGCAATGTACCCACCGCCAGCCCAGCCAGCGGATGCTTGGGGTGCGCCTGCGGCAATCGCATCATCACCTGCGACATCGGCGACGACCATGAATGCAGTCGAGGCATTCGTTCAACAGCAGCAGCCCAGTTATGGAGCTGGCGGTGGCGGAGTATCCACGCGTCGAGACGATGAAGCAGGACGATATACGCCTAAACGCCCGACACCGCGTCAGGCCTTCCCAAATTTGACGCCTGGGCGAGGTGGAATTCCAACACCTCGTCGATCGCCCGGTTCAGCACGAGCTCGGACTTCCAAAGGGGGGTTTTCTGCACGGAGCATGGGAAGCGACGTAAGTGGCCCTTCGTTAGCGGAAGAGCCCATTAGTCTAACGGAGGATGACTGTGTGCAGCTCAGCATTTACCAATACGGCCCGCAGGGTCCAAATGCACCCATGCCTGAGTTTGGTGACGACATCACGATGGCAATGGTGGTTCGAGAGTACACGGGCGGGGACGATAACATCGACGATGGCACGGGGGGAGAAGGGCCAGTGCTCCTTCGCCGCGGCGTTGAGAACCCGTTCAAATTCACTTTCGGCGGAGCATCGGCTGGCGACCATATTGTCGAGGGCATGGAGGTTGCTCTTCCGTCGCTGCCCATGGGCTGCAAGGCAAATCTTTTCTGCCACGCGGAATACGCTGCCGGCTTAAAGGACGCCGACGGCAATGTCGTCATTGGGAAACACCTCGTATTTGATATCGAGGTGCTTGACGTGCGAAAGAGCTGGATGGTCGGCAACCGACCACCCGGGCCGGTGACCGAGTCGACCATTTACCCTGACGCTGATGACGAAGCGACGGATAGCATGTTGCTAGGTCAGGCAAATCGCGTTCGATCGCGAGCGACCAAGGAAGACGTCGAACGTCGCCTGGCGGAAAAAGCGCGGAACACGCCTTGGCAATCCGGCTCGCCAGTCAAAGAGAGCAGAGATCAATCTAACAGCGGTGGAATAGGGAGGTTTACGCTCAATGACGGCATGACCACTGAGGAGGAAGATCAGCGTCGGCAAAGAAGATCTTCGCTTTCAGTTTCGCTGCAACAAATGGCTTCGTCGATGTCAAGCTTTTCCATGAGAAATATGGGAAGCTTCTCAGGCGCCGACTCCTCGAAATCGAGTCCGTCTCCAAGCCAAATTCGTCGCAGCTTTAGTCGCCGACGCAGCTCCATGTACAAGGCGCGGAACTCGCTCTTCAAAACTGATTCAGGTTATCTCGCACAGAGGTTTGCCGCGGTAAAGTCGATGGCCAGGGACAGTTTCATCGGCAATACGTATAAGACACTGAGGTATCGAAAGAACAGCTTTATGCTTTTCAGCGAGGGCAATCGTTTTCGACGCATGTGCAAGGCTGTCGTTTCTCACAAATCGTTTGAAGGCCTAATCCTAACGCTCATTTGCATCGGCGGCGTATTCCTTGCTATCGACGATCCACGACTTGACAAGAAGAGCGCGCTTAAGCAAGTGCTCGTGTACTGCGACATGGTATTCACGTGCATTTACACGGTAGAGATGCTTTTGAAGATGGTGGCAAACGGCTTTTGCATGCACGAAGGTTCCTACTGGCAAAATGGTTGGAACCAGCTTGACGGAATCATCGTCTGCACGAGTCTAGCTAGCATCACGGGAAGCGATGAGCTCAGCATCGTGCGTGTTTTCAGGCTCTTACGCGTTCTTCGTCCACTCCGGATGATTTCGCGCATCGAAGGCATGCAGATAGTCGTGAACACGGTCATCCATGCATTCCCGTCAATCATCAACATTGTCATGTTCGGCATTTTTCAGACCATTGTATTCGCCATCATGATGACGCAGATGTTCAATGGACGCCTCGGACGGTGCAACGATAGTGTCATTGATGGCGTGCAGGTTCTCGCCAAGGACGCTTGTGTGCCCACAGGTGTGAAGTTCGTCTGCAACCTGGACGAGGGCGACGTCTGCGAGCTCGAGGAGCACGGCACGCTGGTCGAGCGTCACTGGTTTAGCCCATACCTGAACTTTGATCACATTGGGGAGAGCCTAAAGAGCCTTTTCGTGCTCACGACTCTCGACAATTGGGTTGACGTAGCGCACGCTGCGATGGATGCGAAGGGAGTTGACATGATTCCTCAGCGAAACACCAACGCGGTTCTTGGTAGTTTCAGCGTCATTAGCTTCGTCATCCTTGGTAGCATATTCTGGCCGTGCATGTTCATCGGAACACTCGTCGACCACTACCTCAAGGTAGCCTCCAAGGGTGGTTCGAGTGCCCTTGAGACGTCGATGCAGGCTGAAGCGATGGAGCGGCGGCGTAAGGAGCAGATCGTGGAAAAAATGGCGCAGTACTACCGTCTACAAGTTGAGCCGAAGCTGATCGCGCCGAGGATGGCGCTCCGACGTACTTTTTTTAAGCTCGTCACGTCGACGCCCTTCGACTACTTCATCGTCGTTTGCATTTTGGTTAACACCGCGTGCATGGCGGTAACGTTTAAGGGTATGGATCGCGAGCTTGAAATGGTCCTGGGAATTACCAACTTCGCCTTCAACGGTGTCTTCATGCTGGAGGCGGTACTCAAGCTCATCGGGCTAGGATGGGAACAGTACCAGAGGAGCTCGTGGAATCGCTTCGACCTATTCCTTATTGTGGTGAATTTACCCGAATTCTTCATCACGGTGGGTGCGGGGCTGACAGTCTTCCGGATATTCCGCATCGGTAGGCTATTCCGCCTTCTCAAGCGTGCGAAAGGCCTTCGGGCTCTCTTCGAGACGGCAATCACCGCACTTCCATCGATTGGAAACGTTAGCAGTCTGCTATTCTTGCTCATCTTCATGTATGCCATTCTTGGCATGAATCTCTTTGGTACTGGCCGTCTCGAGGAGCACGAGCACCCTCGCTTGAGTGATCGGTTCAAGTTCGAAGGTTTTGGGAACTCGCTCATTGTGCTATGGCGCGTCTTCACTGGCGACGAGTGGAGCATGATGATGCGCAGCGCGGCAAAATGCAAGGTGGGCCGACCGTGTCCAAGTCCCTTTGACGACATTCTGTCAATGGCCTACTTTTCGAGCTTTCTGATCCTTGCACGCTACGTTCTGCTCAACCTGATCGTCGCCGTGCTACTGGAAAAATTTCTCAACAGGGCGAAGGAGGAGAACTTGCTCGAGGTTGACACATTCTTTGCGATGGTGCGTAAGCGATTCCTCCTCAGCAAATTTGAGCAAAAGATGAAGATGGCTGCAAGCGGCACGATGGCACGGGAATCGCGAGCAAGCTTGGAAAAGCGCATCGCGGAGAAGAAGCGCCGCGAAGTTGAGCTGCTTCGTAAGGCTGAGGAGCTACGCAGCCGCCCTCGTCCTCTTCAGGGCCCCTTCCCGAAATCCATTCGATCGGCGGATCCCAAGTGGCTGCGCGAACACACGATGAAGATGCGCGAGATTGCGAAGGCTGACATGGAGGAGGAAAAGGAGAACCGAAACTAATCAGACACGAGAGAGTTGCGGACTTCTTTTTGTGTATTTTTGTGTATCAAATGCTGTAAAGTACATTTCATTACTGAATTAGCGAACTTTTAGTCATACAATTCAAGGTGCTGACACACCCTCGACGCCGCCATCCTCCGGTGCTGCCGCCACGGCACCTCGAGACTGTCTGAGTCTTCTCGCCAGAGCATCGTAGCGACGCTTGTCGGCGGCGCTCACAGATGGAGCAATGCACGCTGCCGCGGCGACGAAGTGACTGCGGCACACCAACGGCGGCACTGGCTCGGCGTCGTCGGACTCTTTGTTTTCATGGGCTTCGTTGTTCATCTGCTCGCGAAGTGCGCACAAACACGCCTCCTTAACCATCGCAGCGACGTCCGCGCCACTGAAGCCTTCGCACGCAGAGCCTCGCACAACCTCCTGCACGTTCGCGTCCTCCCCAAGCGGAAGTGTGCGGCACGTTGCCTCCGCGATGGCCGCTCGCCCATCCGGGGAAGGTAGCGGCACGTACAGCAGGCGGTCGAGACGACCTGGGCGCAGTAACGCAGGGTCGATCATATCTGGTCGATTCGTGGCGGCGAGAACGTGTACGCCGTTGCGTCCGCCCACGCCGTCCATCTCCACGAGCAGCTGGTTCACGACTCGCTCCGGCGCTGACGAGCCGCCACCATCACCTCCTCGGCGTGGCGCCATGGCATCCATCTCGTCGAAGAAGAGAACGCAAGGCGCCGCGGCGCGAGCACGTTCAAACACCTGCCGGACCGCTCGTTCAGACTCGCCCACGTACTTGTTCAGAAGCTCGGGACCCTTGATGGAGAGGAAGTTGGCACCCGACTCGTTGGCCACTGCCTTTGCCACGAGTGTCTTGCCGCACCCCGGTGGCCCGAACAGAAGCACTCCTCCCGCCATTTCAAGACCGAGCGCTTTGAATCGTCTAGGATTCTGTAGTGGCATCGTCACGGCGAGTCGCATGGCCTCCTTCACCTCCTCAAGAGCACCAACGTCCTCCCACTTGACTCCTGGAACCGTGGCGAAGCCTTCGCGCTTCACTGCAGGCTGCACTAGTTTGACCGCCTCGAGGAAATCTTGCTCGCTCACACCGGGCATCGCTTCCAGCTCATCTTTCGACAGTGGCACTGCTGACCTTGTGTCTTCCTCCTCGTTGCCCTCGACGTCGGCAAATGCACGCTGCACGGCCAATCCTGCCGCCTCGCGCGACAGCGCGACCAGATCCGCTCCGACGAAACCCGGCGTTTTAGCAGCGATGGCTGCAAAGTCCACGCCATCTTCAGAGATTCGCATCGGCTCGCAGATGCTTCGCAGGATATCCTGCCTCGCACGTGCGTTCGGCACGCCGATTGCCACCTCCCTCTCAAACCTCCCTGCGCGACGCAGTGCACCGTCGATGGCGTCAGGTCGGTTCGTTGCGGCGATGACTGCGACGTGTGGCGCGGGCGCCGGCACGCGCCCGAGTTCGTCAAGGCTCGTGAGCAGTTGTGCGACGATTCTGCGCTCCATTTCTCGTCCAGCTGACTCGCGTTTTGGCGCGACGGCATCCACTTCGTCGAGGAAGACGATGCACGGCGCAACTTTCGCCGCCTCGGCGAAGAGAGCGCGTACCGCCGCCTCCGATTCACCCGACACACCGCTGACAAGTTCAGGTCCGGCGATGGGCAGGAAGGGCACCTGGCACTCCGCGGCGAGTGCTCTTGCGAGTTGCGTCTTCCCGCATCCCGGCGGTCCGTGGAGCAGCACGCCTCGCACAGGCGCAACTCCGAGGTGCGCGTAGATCTCCGGGTGTCTGAGCGGCCTTGCGACCGTTTGGCGCAGTACAGACGCTTCGAGGTCGAGTCCTCCAAGTTGCGCGAGTGTGGTAGCCCCTGCGTCACGCACGAACGTGCCCCCAAGTTCTCTCAGTGCTTGTGGCATACGCGGTTCACGCGTTTTCGAGACCGACTGACCAGGCGGACGCTGCGGAGCAGCAGGAGAAGGCTCATCACCAGATTCCCGTTTTCGTTTCTGATTGGAATGAGAATGCCCCCCAACTGCTCTCTCGCCATTCCCAACTCCTGCTTTCTCGCCACCAACACCACCACCACCACCACCACCACCACCAGGAGAAGAAGGCACCCCAGGAGAAGAATGATTATACGAGGAGGGATTATACGACGAACGCAGAAGCTCGTTCAGGCGGTTCGCCATATATCGTGATAAGCCTCAGAGCGAGAGCGAGCGAGCGAGAGAAAAGTAAAAGAGAAAAGTAAAAGGAAAAGTAAAACGCCACGTATGGGAATGACAATATTGGACAACACTAATATTGGTCACCCACCACCTGGATCCAGCGCCGCCGATGCCGATGCCGATGTGGGACTCGACGCCGACGCCGCCACGGATTCAGAAAAAAGGGATTTCGAAAAATAAACTTTCGCGAAAGGTTTTGGTCCCAGGGGGAGGGGGGGTGGGGATCCCTCGTAGCGGTGAAGTCCGATGTGGGAACTGAGGGGGGGCTTTCAGGGGTTGCTTTCGTTCGGGATCCCGGTCGGTGTTCGACCAACACAATGGTACGCGCAGCGGTGCAAACGACGCTACAGTACTACTCTACATGAAACGCCGTACATGCCGCCAGCTGCGAGCGTAGTGGACGTTGCGTTCGCTCTGGCTCAATTTGGCCAGCCGGCTTTGGCGTTGGATGACGTCCAAACTGCGTACCGGCAAATCCCATAGCCGTTCGGTGCTACGACGCCAGTCGCGACAAGGTTTCACGCACAAAACGCCCATTCTGGCTTCCTGAACGAGGCGTGCTCGGGTTAGAATGGATCACCTCGCTCGACGCGATGCTCGAAGACATCGAGAATCCTACCTTCTTCCTTCGCGACACTGACAGACCTACGCACAATCCTCTCGTCAGCACAGCAAAATGGACCAACCAGCCGTGTCTAGGCCCGCGCGCTCTCGCAGGTCGACTCGACGAGCTGTAGAGTGGTGTTTCGTCGTATCGCGAACATGATAAACATATTTCTCTGACGTGTCCGTGACTTCGCACTTGCTGGCACGGGCTGAATTCGTCTCGTGCATCTTGACAGCACATCTTGGCGAAGCCAAGAGCCGCGCTCTCGCTAATCGAGCTACGGTCGGGATTGGCAAGAGGAGCCGGGGGGAAGGTGAACGATCTCGTCGATTGTTGCAACGACAAACTGAAAGGGATTATTGATCGTGTGATTGCGTTGCGGGACTGTGCGAAACCATTCGCGGAGTGGCAAGAAGAAGTCAAGAAAGACAATTTAAGTGTTACAGCTCGTCCCGTCCACGTGCGTTTGTGTCGCACTCTCACTCTCGGTGGTGTCTCCGCCGTACCCGCCTATCCTTAAATGCGCGATGTACCACCCCTCCCTGCCAGCTTGCTCCAAGGGACGCACGCGGAACGACTTCTTCGGTAGGTCGCTGACGCGAACCAGGAACGGCGCGGGATTCCACATGCCGCCGAACAGCTGGTAAGAGCCGAGGCCCAAGTACACCTTTGCGTTGAGTTTGCGCACCTCGTCGCGCATGCCGTTCGTCAGCAAGTCGCCGTTGAAGTCCGAGTAGTTGAGCCCGACGGCGTCTCCCGGCCCGAAGAACGAAGGCTGCAGCTTGTACCGGAACCTCCGACTCCGAAGCTTGCCGTCCTCGGACTGGCCCTTGAACACGTTGTATCCGAGCCCGCTGTCGTCGAATCCTTTGCCGAGCCACACGCCTGGCCCGAACATGTAGTCCGCGAACAAGGGCGCGAGGGGCACGTACCTGTGCGCGCCGTTGAGCAGTCCGATCGCCTCGAATTCGCGTCCTTGAAGTTCTTGCAGTTCTGCTGTGGTGGCGTTGGCCGCCTGATACGCCGTTATGAACTTGGAGAGACTCCACGCCTTGATTTCGTGCTCTGTCGTGTTTGCGTATTCGTCGGCGGAAGGAATGTGTCTTTTTGAACGGACTTTTCTTTTCTTGTGTATGACTGTGATGATGTTGTGCGTGCACGCGACAAGTATGCTTGTGATGATAATTCGAGTCAGACCGAAGACCGAAACGAGCATGGCTGATTACAAGAGAGAGAGATAGAAAGAAAGAATGAAGTCTGCGCTTACGTAACGCTTTTATAAAAAAACTAACCTTTCATGCGACGAATTCAGAATGATGAGGTGGCAGGTGGCGGCTGGGATGGGCTGAATTTGGGGTGGAATGAAGGAAACCCCGAATGATTGGAAGAATGGAATAATTGACAGCTCGTTTTATTTTTTAAATATTTTTTCAAAAACAATACGGGTACTGTACGCGCCATGTCCGGCAGTGGCCGTGGCAGTGGTGGCGGTGGTGGTGGTTTCCTGGTTGTGCAGTGTCATTCGTGTTTTTTGTTTTTAGTCTCTAGTCGCAAAAAATCAGGTGCCTTCTTCACATGCCACTCGTGTGGGGACCGTGGACGACGTCAGCATATCTCGCGCATCTTTGCTACCTCACAACGTGCGTCCGACTGCCGTACCGTCGCGCAGTCCCTGAACGCTGCGCGGGGTGAAGATGAGCTGGCCAGGATTAACCTTAGGGAACAGGGACAGTGTGGTGTTGGCGATGAGGGTTTGATGCCAGATGAAAATGAGAGTGAGAATGAAGCGATCGCAGCGGCGACGCACATCGTGCCTGGTGACTGGGAGAGGTTTCTAGCACATAAGAACGGTGATGAGGAGACGCGAGGAGACGAGGAAGAAGAACCTGCAACGACAGCCGCAATGCCGACACCAAAGACAGGGACAAACGCAAGCGTAGTGGCGCGATGGCGGGCACCTGCGGTGCCTAAACCACAACCAAGGCAGCAGTACTACAACACGGGACGCGGAAGAGGGGCGACGTACCTGCGCGGCGGCGGTCGGGTTGGGGCAACGCTGCAACCACGACCCACGAACGCGCCGAAGGCAGACTCGTCGTGGGCGGCACTTGTGGACAACGCCAATGGCGACGAAATGAAAACGACGACGCTGCAACCACGAGCCAGCAACGCGACGAAGGCATCCTCGCCGTGGGCGGCATTTGTCGACAACGCCGGTGGCGACGAAATGCCGCCGACGACGACGACAGCGACAACGACGACGACATCGCTGCAACCACGAGCCACCAATGCACCGAGGGAAGCCTCGCCGTGGGCGGCATTTCTCGACAACGCCGATGGCGACTGCGAACAGCCAGCGACGAAGCGGCCACGCCACATCAGCAAGGAAGATGGTGGCGTGGATCAAGTCGAAAATTTCTGGGCGTCCATGCGTGGTGGTCAAACGGAAGCCTCTGCGCAGGCGCGGTGGTTGTGACTTCGTGTAAATTCATGTGATAAGAACAGTACAATCGATTCATCTTACAGCCTGATTTTTGAAATTGCGCCACCAAGCTTCGCGGCAATCTTCGCCTTGAAGTGACGTACCTGTTTACGATACAACAGCGTCACCGCCGCACCAGCGTTTCCTCCACGCGCCGTGCGCCCAACACGGTGCACGTGCGCGCGCGCATTGAGTGGTGCATCGTATGATACGACAAGGTTCACCGGTATGTCAATACCTCGCGTCAGCGCATCCGTGCATACGAGCACACGCGTGCGTCTTTCGCCGTTGCCGTCGCCGTCGCCGTCGCCTGCACCTGCGACGTGTGCAAGCGCCTCGGCGCGAGACTTTCGATTCCCGCGGGTGGAGTACTCCGTCACGTCCAGACTTGCATCCGCACGAAGCTTTGTGGCAAGTGCCGTAGCACCAGCGTTACTTGCGCAGAATACGAGCACGCCCGAATCTGGCATCGCAGGAGGCAATTTGTCCTTGAGTGCGCCACCACGAAGCTGGCGCAGCAGATTGACGAGCGCGTCGCTCTTTTGCTCAGCATTTGGCACGACGACACGAGCCTGCACAAGTCTTGCCGGTAGCTGGTGGCGATAATCCGGCTCCGCGGCGTTGTCGTGCTGCTCGCCGTCAAGCTGCTGTGCCGTCTCATCATCCCCGCCGCCTCCTTCTCGGGCCGCAAGCAACACGGGTGACCGTAGGCCAAGCGTGAGCAGCCTCGCCGGGTTCTTCGTCACCGTCGCTGACGCCGCGACGCGCAAGACTTGCTTACCAGTCGCGTCGATTGCGGCATTGAGTACGCCCGCCCACCCGTGATAGTGCTGCTTGAGGAGTCGGTCCACCTCGTCGACGACAACCGCCTCAAGGGCGTCCATGTGCATGTGCTTCGACCTGATGTGCTCGACGAGTCTTCCTGGCGTTGCGACGGCGGCGTCTGGAAACTGTGCCAGCTCTCTTGCTTCTGTGGCGACATCTGCGCTTCCCGCGACGAGCACGACGTTCGCGCCTAGCGCCTGTATTGCCCTGTGAATCTGGCTTGCGAGCTCACGCGTGGGCGTGACGACGAGAAGTCTCGTGCGTCGTATGCGTCGTCGAAGGCACCGTGCGACGAGCGGGAGGGCGAACGCGATTGTCTTTCCTGATCCCGTGGGTGCGGATATGGCGACGTCGTTGCGCGCGATGTCCTCGCCGCCAGCGAGCAGGTTCCACAAGGCGACTTGAATGGGGAAGAGCGATGTCACACCAAGGGAGGATGAGAGGCGAGAGGAAAGGTGAGAGGGAACGGGAGGCGAGGGCACAGATCCCGACGACGAAGATACGACGATAGGCGCACGCATCCACGCGAGCGAAGGTGCGCGCGGCGGCAGAGGGACGGCGGCATGGTCCGGCAGGAGGAAGTCCGACATGGGGAGCAGCAAAGTGCTATGGAGGAGGGGGGGGGGGGGGGGGGGGAGAGAACGAGAACCTTTCCCCCAAGGCCCAGGGGGGAGAATGACGGCGGCGGATGCGGCGGCGGCGGCGGCGGCGGCGGCGTCACTCTACCAAATAGCTAGTAGTGTACTTTTCTCTGTGTATGTTATGTTATGTTATGTTTTGTTACAAGTCATATTGGTACTGGTTGTTCACTCTTTTCTGCTCTTCTTTTTGCTCTTCTTGTCGTCGTCGTCGTCGTCGTCGTCGTCTTTCTTGCGCTTCTCTTTCTCCTTCTTCTCCTTCTTCTCCTTCTTCTCCTTCTTCTCTTTCTTCTCCTTCTTGTCGGACTTGATGGACTTGGGCGTTTTCCTCGCGTCGTTGTCGGCGTCAACACCATGACTGACATTCGCGCTCGTAACCAGAGGCGTTGGTGTCGTCGGCAGCAACGTCTGCTGTTTACCAGAGGCGTCGCGTGTCAGCGTGACAAACTCGTCGACTTTGCGGGATCCACCAACGGGACACGCGGGTGTCTCAACTGTCATGAGTGTTGTTGGTTTCGCGGTTGGTAGAATGCGCAGCACTTCTCCGTTCGCGAGTGTGATTGAGGATGAGGAGGCGTCCCACGAGGCACCTTGCAGCGCCGTCGTCGTCATGGATGGCGGGAGCTGCATTACCAGCACGCTTGAGGACGGGTCGTCTAAAAGCGACCAATCGGCAAGGTTATGATCGTTCTCATCAGGAGTTTCTCCTGAGGAGACTCCCCCTGAGAGGAGGAGTGGTCGCGTATCTTCCACATACCCCTTCAAGCTCAAAGAAGGGGCTACAGGAGACGCCATCATGAAGCGAGACGAGACGTTTGCGAGGGCGAGAGGGCGAGTGCGAATGGCTTAATGTAATGGCGACGGAAAAGCGGCGGGGCGGCCTTGAAAGAGGAGGAGGAGTAGGGTTAGGGTTAGGATTAGGGTTAGGGTGACCAAGTTTGTTGTTAGGATTAGGGTTAGGGTGACCAAGTTTGTTGTTAGGGTTACCAAGTTTGTTGTTAGGGCTAGGATTAGGGTTAGGGTTACCAAGTTTGAGTTTGAGTTTGTTTGTTGTTGCAGATTCAATAAGGGGGACCCTTTTCTTCCCCCGGAAACACTTTTCCGCCCTGCCCTCTTTTTGCCTTCATCATAACATGCATGGGGTTCGTCCAGTGGTCTGCTTCATCCCTTCCAAGGTGTCCGTGTCGTCCACCACCAGCTTCTGCGTCTGCGTCTGCGTCTGCGTCTGCTTGTGTGTTGTCACAGTTTTCAGGGGCCCATGATCTTGTCGATGATGAAGAGAAGAAAACACACGTCTCGCTCCATGACCATGACGTGAAGGTGAAGGTACGTGACTGCCAGCTTCTTGAAGAAGTCGTACATAGAGCTGCGTCCATGGCGATGCCTCAACGTCCCAGGGAACAACGATACAACGCAAGAAGAAGAAGGCGCGTCTTGTCGATGGAATGTGTGGACGACATTGACAATGACATTGACATTGACGACGTACCCACAAGCTTGCAGAATTCCGTCGTAGCGCCGTCGTCGAAGAAACGTCGGCGGGGCAAGTCGTCGGCGAAATCGTCCGGGACTGTGCAAGCAACTCACCACCACCACCTTGCGAAGCGTCGTGTCGTGTACTACGCACACACCTAAGGTTTGTACGAGTTGACTGTATGTAAGACTGTGTAATGTGCATGTTTTTGGAGAGAGCATAGACAATCATTCGATCGAAGTTACACGGAGTTAAGCGGCGAGGTCGATCGCCTGCTTCCTCTTCCCCTTCAAGTCCACATGTGTGCTCGGCTGCGTTTGGCTCAGTACTCGCCTTCGCTTCATGACAGTCAATGTGATGCACGGGCGCAGGTCAGCGAGCGTCACTTGGTGGCTCGTGCCAGCGGCGGGACACTTCTTCGACCCGCTCGACGACTTGTTGATGAACTGCTCCATCGCCGACTTTTCGTACACGTATCCCTTGTGGTCCTCCACCGGATCTTCGAGGTCGAGCAGGCTCTTCCCGGTGATGGGACACTTCGCGTTCGGGAACGCGCCGAGGTTGCTTCCGTCTTTCTGCGTGCTTGGGTTGATGTCCACCACCTCGTCGTCCGAGTCGTCGTCGGCTGCTTTTCGTTTCTTGCTCTTCTTGGCGTCGGCGGGGAAGGGCTCTCCCGGGTGGTTGATTTTCCACACTTGACGGTCGAAAGCGATGAGCGCGTCTTCCTTTGTGCTATCGTTTCCGTCGACGGCAGCCTTCGATTGCGTTTTGTCCACGTAGTATTTCGTCCAGTTGTTATTGTCCGGCGTATGTTTCGCGCGAGCCGCCTCGCGCACCTGCGTGAGCGCACTGGACATACGCTTGACGTCAGCTTCAGCGTCGAGTGCCTGTGCGAGCGCGAGTCGCAGTTCAAGAACCATGGGAGACTGCTCCACGGACGCTCCCGCAGAAGCCTTTGCGTTTTCCACATTCTCCACCTCCTCCTCCTGTACAAGAGACGAAATCAAGACGTCATCGATGGACGCAAACACTTCCCGCAGTTTATGTTTGAGTCCGTCAACATTCTCCTTCAAACTTAACGTT
The DNA here is from genome assembly GCA_938743325.2 of Pycnococcus provasolii. NCBI lineage: Eukaryota > Viridiplantae > Chlorophyta > Pseudoscourfieldiophyceae > Pseudoscourfieldiales > Pycnococcaceae > Pycnococcus > Pycnococcus provasolii. Next base: position 155,606 of record OW568900.1, on the reverse strand, counting down.
TTCACGGAGACCTTGTGCGCTAACACACTGGACGACACCTGATGAGCTGAAATGACATTATGAGAAGCAGATCCATGAACCACAGCTTGAGCATCTTCAAGGTCGTCATCGTCCAGGACGGTATTGTTGTTGCGACGCGGCATATGATTCGCGTAACCTTAAAGTTTACCTTCGAGACACACCTGTACAGACACAGCTTCGAGGACAGAATGAAGAGGAGGGAAGCAGATTCCACAGAGGAGAGGAGAGCAGGCTCGAAGCAGGCTCCCAGGTGCTCCCAGGGAGGGAAAACATAATTTCAAACACTCCTAACCCTAACCCTAACCCTAACCCTAACCCTAACCCTAACCCTAACACCCCTGGAAGAATCCCCCTCGCCATGGAACCCCGAAAACCCCGAACCGGCCTACCCGAAACCCTAGCTAGTGGGTTCACTAGTGGGTTAGGGTTAGGGAGAGTGGGTTAGGGTCTGTTAGGGTTAGTGCGTTAGGGTTAATAAGGCATCCCCTGATGCGGTATCCCCCCTGGAATTTCCTTTGCATATGGATAATCGTCGTTCGATCTTGTAAGATCTTCCCAAGGGGTTTTCAGGTGTTCACGTGCCCCTCTCTCTGGATTTTTTTTATCCGAAACACTCTGCAGAACAGGTTTTCACGTTGACAAGCAAACCAACCCAGGCGGCGACGAGTCCCTTCTTTGGACTCCATAATACACTACACTACCATGCTCGCCTCACGTCCCATGTCCACCATGAAAGCTGGTGCTCGCCCTGTGTGCCGTGCACGTGCGTCTGCCCCTCGTGGGGTCGTTCTGCGTCGTCTTCCTTCAGCCTCGAGGGTTCCTCCGGCTCGTGCGATGGCTTCGGATGACTCCAGTGGCTCTGACGGCTTGAATGGGTACATGAAAATCTCCAACCAAATCCCACCGCTCGTCACAGCCACGACTGTGCCGATTATCGCAGTCTCACTCCTATGCAAGGCTATCACAGGATCAGGACTCCCAGGACCACTTTTCGGTACCGTCGAAGGACTCTCGTTCCTCATTCTCCCGCTTGGAGCTGGATCGCTCGTGCCCGTGCTGAAGGAGATTGCTGCCGTAGGGGACTTCTCCACCGACTCCGTCCTCAGGCAGCTCAAGGGACAGGGATCGACGGCTACCGAGAACATCGAGATGCTCAAAAACAAGACGGACAGCAAGTCCGCGCTCGGCATGCAGCTCGCTGACTTTGCCAAGGTGAAGGCGGAACGCGCGAAGGAATCGCCAGAGCAGAAGGCGGAACGCGAGAAGATCAACGCCGAGTGCGCCGCCGAGGCGAAGCTCGTCGGCAAGAAGGTTGACGCGGAGGACAAGGCTGGTATGCAGTCGGAGGATGAACTCAAGGACCAGAATGTCACAGAGACCATTGCAAAGTCCATCGCCAAGGAGAACTACGACGACGATATCACAAAGCTCAACGAGAAGGACTTGGACGAACGCAACCTGTCGGCGTAAGCAGAACCTTTGAAAAGAAATTCTCTTCTTCTTTTTTTTAATAGAAAAGGAAAAAAAACAATCTCTTCTTCATCTCAAGTAGGATTTTACACACACAAAAATAACAACAACAAGCGAAATACGCACACAAAAACACATGTGTCTGTCGTATTGTACACAGCACGTTTTCTATTCCTCTCCACTTTTAGTCCTGCCAAACTCGATTCTGCTGTCCACCTCTTGCCACATACTCGTCAGCGACATCCGCCGAAGTTGCCCTCCGACGCCTCGTGCTCGCCGCAGCACTCTGATCCGCGTCGGGTAAGATGTACTGAGCAGCACTGCTGTCGCCGAGATGACGACGACGCTGGGGCACAAAGTCACCGAGAGACACGTGCAGTGCCCATCGTCCCGCGCCAAACAGTGGCCCGGTGTGCCCAATGCTCGCAGTCAGCTTCGGGTATCCCCAGCTGCGCAGAACTAAGCACGCGTGCATCCCACCACTCGCGTCCACACCAGCCTTGACGAGAGCACCTTTGTTGAGCTGCCAGCTCACACCCACGCGCGCCTCCGGCTTAGCGTCGGGGGACTTTCCACCGACGATTCCCACGGGCACGCTCACGCAAGCACCCCACAGAGCCTCGTTGGCAATGCCGACGACGCGGTAATCCTCGAGAGGGTTGTAGCACCTCCTTCTGACATTCCCACGCTGGTACACGCCCACCGTCAGTGACTCGTGCGACCCGTGCGACCCGTCGCGCCAAGCGAGAAATGCTTGGAAGGCGGCGGGCGGTCCCGCGGTGTGCGCATCGCCCCGTCGCGCGTCGTCCGCGGCGCGAAAGGTCACCGCGACGGTTGATGGTGCATCGCCACCTCCAGACGTTGGCATGTCCACACCGGCAGACCACGCGCCGGCGGCGGCAGTCGCGTACGCGTTGACGGGAAGCTCGTCGGCGTTGCGGCGCGCGGGGGAGGACGCCGATGCGGAGGCGGAGGGCAGTGCCGCGCGTACGCCGCAGGCTGCTCCCAAGTCGTCGTTCCTCAGCTCCAGTCCAACGGTGGCGGCGCTTCCTTGCGACGTCGGACCCCAAGGCCACCTTGCATTCTGGAACCCCTCCGCTCCAAGCGTAGGTGGGCTCGCGAGGTGCTGCGCGTCTTTGTTTCTTGAAGTGGCGCTCTGTCCCGGCGCCGCCGCGGCGTACGCCGTTGCCGCCGTTCCAAAAGGCAGAGCGGCGTCCAACCTCGCTCTCATTGCGACGCGTCCTCCGTACGCCGTGTCTACGGCGACGTCTGCGAAAGCGGCGCTGCCTCTTTGCAGTCTGACAGCCGCTGCGACGTCCGCGACCCCTTCGTGTTGGTTCGACGCGCGTGGTCCTCGTGCGGTGACTGTTAGGGCTGCACTCCCTGTTGTCGTATGCTGCTGCTGCTGTTCTTTCGGTCTGAGTAGAGCCGCCGCTGACATCAAGCTTCCCGCGGCGAACGGCATGTGGTGCGTGAACAGCTCCGCGTGGAGGGATGATGAGGAAGCTGATGAGGATGACGAGGAAGCTGATGAGGACGAGGATGACGACGAGGATGATGAAGCTGAAGCTGATGCAGAGGGGGGAGGTACCCCGAGTGGACTACACAGGATATCTTCAGCGGCAATCCGTGGAGGTACAAGCACGACGTACTGCACATTATTGCCTTTAGATTGAAGGGCACCCATCAAGCTGACACCTAAGGTGAATCCAAACGTATTCTTTGATGTTGATTAGGCGACGACGACGACGACGACGACGCGGTTGTTATCTGAGAGCAAGGGAAGTGCGCAGCAGTGACGCCACCAATAATAATAAAATGTCCGAGGAGTGCAGGGGCCGGTTCACCGGGTTTTCCCCGACCGAGTAGGAAGTAGAGTTTTTTGCCTGTAACGACAACGACGAATCCCCAACTACTTTTTTTCAGCATTTCCACTGGTCAGTGGGTACCCTAGACTAACCTTACGAATTCTATGGCAACGAACGACAGCACTAGCGACGGAATGGGCCCCAACCCGGCACCGGGAACCCCTGTGGTACCCTAAGCTAAGGTGGGTAACGTGTCGCTATGCATGGCGACAGAAATGTCGAATGTCGACTGACTGTACATGTACCTTAAGGGTATTTTTACCACTTCCGGTACATATTTCTTTTCGACTTCGCTTTCCCGAACCGGTATTTTTATTTTACAGGCACAGGTCTCGCACACTAACCTTAGGAAGCACACACAGGTAACCTTAGAATTCTGCCCCTTCGTCAAATCTTCGTCAAGTCTTCGTCCTTCGATCTGCATGGATGGATGGTTGTTGTCCTCTTGGAGTGATATTTGATATTTCATTTTTTCATTGGCCACGCCTGTGCCAGTGACCAGTGATTTTGACCTCCTGTGACTCGACTTCTAACGTGTCCGTCCGGACATCTATCTTGACTTAACTCCTCTTGAAGAAAACCGGAATCAATTTCATGCTTCCCGAGGAATCATTTTTAAGTTTGACCGCTGTTAACAGTGTTGTGTTGTGTTAACAGCTTGTTGTGTGTGTGTATAATAAGCAGGTTACGGGAGACCTCATTTAAAAATAACGCCATTGCAAGTTTATTTTTTGCGGCCGGCCTTGTTGATTTGGAATTTCGATTTTTTTTTTTTTTTTTTCAGATTTCATCATATTGTCCTCTCTTCTGAAGCTCTTCTTAAATAAGGTAGCCAGCCATCATGGGTTGCGCGCCGTCTGCCGCGAACGAAATCGCGCAGAATCCCGCGGACTTGAAGGGTGGCAAGCAACGCCGGCGCGTTTCGTTAATGAAAGTGCAGGAACTGCTCGGACCCAAGTCGGCGTCGGGAAAGAACGAAACGTACGAACGAGCACTCGAGGCGGCGTACGCGAAATTCGTCTCCGTCGATACGGACAACAGCGGGAACGTCGACTGCAAGGAGTTCTGCCGCGCGTTCGCGCTCGAGTTCAACATCTTCACGCAGAGACTGTGGAGACTCTTCGACCTCGACAACTCGGGGGACATCTCGTTCCGAGAGTTCCTCTACGGACTCAGCAGGTTCAGCTCCAAGGGCGTGCACGACAAGGTGACGTTCGCATTCCACCTCTTCGACGTCGACGGAAGTGGAACCATCTCCGTCGACGAATTCGTCGCCGCGTTCAAACAAGGGTACCGAGCCCAGGCTTGGGGAGAGCAGAGCGGCGCCGTCATCGGAGACGCCGCACGAACGAGGTTTACGACGCTCGTCGAGGAGGTGGGAGGGAAAAACAGGGAGGTGAACATGCACGCGTTCCGCGTGCTTGTCGCCAAGCACCCAGCCGCTTTCGCGTACCCCTTCACGATGTGGAACGTCATGGCGGAGTACTCCAAGGCGGCTGGAATCGTCGTGCGCGAGCTCGAGAGGCAGGGAACCGTCGACTCGTTCCTGCGAGACGTCGCCGGACGACACATGAGACACGACGAGGATCCCATGTATGCGCACGCCACGACGAATGCGAATTCAAAGGGCCGAGGGAGGTCAAACGAGCCGCGACGAGTCGCGCCATATCCTGGCATGGACGGCGGCGGCGGCGGCGGCGGCGGACGGTCAAACATGCTGCAGAGAGCAAGCAATAGCTTCCGACGCGCGTCCATCAGCCTGCAGAAGGCGTTCAGTCCGAAGGATGGCGCGCGCGCGGGGCGAGGAGGAGGAGGAGGAGGCGGCGGCGGCGGCGGGCCAAACATGCTTCAGAGAGCAGGCAATAGCTTCCGACGCGCGTCCATCAGCATGCAGAAGGCGTTCAGTCCGAACCGAGGCAACACAATATACACTCACGACGGGTCGCGTTACGACGAGTACGGCTCGCACCGCGATCGAGAACGCAATGGCTATGGGCATATGCAGCAAGGCTACTACTCGTCGCCAGCGCGTCCTTACAACGACGGCGGCGGCTACAACTGCTCGGAATACAACGATGACGGTGACACGCAGTTGGGTAACCCGTACTCTCGAGCCGCAAGTCGCGGCGACGACAGATTTTCCAACAATCGCGTCGGTGGATATTACGGAAATGGCGCAAACCCGGAGTATTCCGGCTATAACGGCAACCACGCTAACGGAGGAGGGTACCACGAAGGATATGCGAATCCGGAGTACTCCAACTATGGTGCTATGGATCGTCAGCATGGCGACGGCGTGCGCTCAAACCATGAGTACGAGTCGCGAATGGCTGCCAAAGACAGTCTATTCGTCACAACTTCTGGCCGCTTGCTCGACGCCTCCTCGATTTCACAGGCGCGTACTGTGATGCAAAAGGGGCCGTTGCGTAAGACGAGTTCGCGGCGAGGCAGCATCATGGAGGCGATGAAGAACATCGCGAATGGGTTCAGCATGGAAGCCTTTGCGCGCGGCAGTCCGGAAAAGCAAGCGCCTACAGGCGGAGGAGGCGGCGGCGGCGGACGGTCAAACATGCTTCAGAGAGCAGGCAATAGCTTCCGACGCGCGTCCATCAGCATGCAGAAGGCGTTCAGGCCGAGCCGAGGCTCTGGAGGGAAGCAGGCGCCGCAGCAGAAAGGCCCGCGGAGAAGAACGCGAGGATCGTGATACGACGTAGTTTTGGGTCGCGCTGCGATCAATAATACCAGTACATAGATAGTACTCGTGCCATGTGATATATACCATAATCAACAGTCATAGTAAGATCATACTTTACAGTCATAGATTCACGTTACAGTCTTGTTTACAGCAACTTCCTTGAGTTTGCGTGCAGGTACAGATTCGGCGAGCGCCTCGCCCCAGTTGCCGCCGTTGCTAAATGCCGAATGAAGCGCTGCGACAGCTTGCTCGACGGTGAGTATTTCGACCGAAAGGCGGTGATCGAACGTCTCGCGTAGGGGAAGTCGTCGCGCCTGCACGCCGCTAGCTCTTGCACTTTCGAGGGTGTGCTTCACGCATCGTGAGTAGTCACAGAGACCGCCGACGACGTACACCGTATCCGCCTCCACCGTTTCCAGCACTTCGTCGGCATCTGGCGAGAGGACGACGACGCGTGTTGCCATCCCGCACAGCGCAGGCAGCGCCTCGGCAAAGTGGCGTTCGAGCCGTTCGACGGGCCAGCGCTGTGCGCCTCCGTCCTTGTCGATGTGCTTGAGTGTTTGCGTGGCTGATGCGCATCCCGTTAACGCGATTCGCATTGTCGTGAAGCCTTCGTGCGCCCTTCTTCTCAGAGCGATGGCGTAGGCGTGGCACACTTGCGTCGCTAGTGAGGTGCGTTCCCGGTCAGTCATGAATTCGTCGTATCCGAGGTGAATTGCGACGCGCAGTCCCGCGTGTCCGTCGTCGTTCCAGGGCACACTCATGGCTGACTTGGCATCTTTTCTTTGTTTTTCGCGGAGGTGGCGTGCTGTGGTTGCTGCGTATTTTTCAGAATCATCGGAGCACAAAGACGACGCTTTGTGGGCCAACCTTTTTGTTTTGCGAGCGGAGCACTGATGGCGAGCCTCATGAGAACTGAGGAGCCCGTTAACCCCATGACCATGACCACCACCCTCACCGAAATCACCACCATTGTCACCACCACCGTCGCCGTCACCACCAACGTCGTCCGGCATGATCGCCGAAAACAAAAATCGAAAGGGGACCCAAAAGGCAAAACGGAAAAAGCCAAAAAGGCGGGCAGGAAGGCGGACGGGGAGGTTAGGGTAGGGTTGAGCGGTGAGTGGGTTAGGGTTTAGCAGTTAGGGTTAGGGTTACCGGGTTAGGGTTAGGGTTAGGGTTAGGGTTAGGGTTAGGGCGAAAGGTTTTAAAACCCCTTCCTTTACGTCTATCGTACTGTGGTGGGTTCCATATATACCATGGCAGTTCGTTCTGATCATCTTGACAATTCATGTTCTTACAACGGGCATGCAAGTCCATGCTCACGTGTTACAACCTTACAACGGGCATGCAAGTCCATGCTCACGCGTTCCAACCTTACAACGGGCATGCAAGTCCATGCTCACGCGTTCCAACCTTACAACGGGCATGCAAGTCCATGCTCACGTGTTACAACCTTACAACGGGCATGCAAGTCCATGCTCACGTGTTACAACCTTACAACGGGCATGCAAGTCCATGCTCACGCGTTCCAACCTTACAACGGGCATGCAAGTCCATGCTCACGTGTTACAAGCTTACAACGGGCATGCAAGTCCATGCAAGTCCGTCGATGACCTTGACCATGTGTTACAATGGGCATGCCAGTCCCTGCTCGAATATTCCTCTTGACAAGTGTTACAACGGGTCCCCCATGCCAGTCCGTCTAACCCTTTCCTATCTTAGTCTAGGGTATGTATGCGCGTATGTTGCGATCCTCCTTGAGCATTTTCATTCTTGAGACAAGTGCTCTTTCAAAGAGGCTCGTGCTCATTAGGCGATGGCGGATACGTCAACAAGCAAAGAGCGAAGTCGTCCGTCGGCATCGCTCCAGGCTTCACAGCTGAAGAGTGATGCGGAGGCGGCCATGGCGGCCTCAGGGTCATCATCCAAGGTGGGATCCTCGGCGGCTGATGCTCCCTTAGGCAGTGGCGCAGATTCAGACTCCGTCTGGCTTACCGTCGTCTCCGCGTACATGTACGTGATCATCTGGATGACAGTCTCGTGCAGTGTCATCCTATTCAACAAGTGGCTGCTCGCATACACGCCGTTCCACTACCCAATCACACTCACGCTATGGCACATGGCGTTCTGCAGCACGTGCGGCTTCATCGTCGTGCGCGTGCTCAAAGTGACGCCGTCCGTTAACATGAGCTGGACCGACTACGGAAAGCGTGTCGTTCCCATCGGCGCTCTCTACGCGCTCAGCCTGTGGCTCTCCAACTCCGCATACCTCTACCTGAGCGTTTCTTTCATACAGATGACCAAAAGCCTCATGCCAGGCTTGACCTTCTTGGTCGGCATGATGGCTGGCCGCGAAACGTACAGCCACAGCACAGCCATCAACATGACAATCATAGCCGTCGGAGTCGCCGTCGCTGCATACGGGGAGCTCAACTTCGTACTCAAGGGCGTACTCATGCAGCTCGGAGCTCTCGTCTTCGAGGCTGCGCGACTCATGCTCGTGCAGGTGCTCATCGACGCCAAGGGCATGAAGATGAACAGCTTCCAGAGCCTTTACTACATCTCGCCAGCCTGTGGCGTCTGCCTGCTCGTGCCGTTCTACTTCATGGAGTACGACGAGGTTTCCGCAAAGTACAGCACACTACTGACGAGCGTTGACCCGAAAATTCTTATCGCCAACGCTGCCACCGCCTTCTTGCTCAACCTCGCGGTCTTCCTGCTCATCGGCAAGACGTCCGCGCTGACGATGAACATCGCGGGCGTGATCAAGGACTGGATCCTGATCGCCGCGTCGGGATACCTGTTCCAGAGCCCTATCACCGCGCTTAATCTCGCCGGCTATTTCGTCGCGTTCTGCGCAGTCTGCGTGTATCAGTACACGAAGCTGCAGAGGCTCAAGCAGGCCGCAGCCGTAGCGCGCAAGGACCGAGGTTGAAGGAAGACGGAAATGGTGTGCGGCGAAAGGCGCATGTTTATATGTTGTCACATTGCAACCTTCATTTTGACATGTCCACGTCCATGTCCACGTCCACGTCCACGCAAACTACTGTGTGCACAATGTTTCTAGGTCTCGTGTGCGTGTGCGCGCGCGTGTGCGTGTACTTGCTTACTTGCGTGCGTGTGCGTGTGCCTTGATGAAATCGTGCGTTAATTTTTCAGAAACTTACTTACACTCCACACTTACCATCCTAAACCCACAACTTTGTTTTCGCCTTATTTTTCACTTTCTGTTCTCGTAATGATCTTTACTTCTCTGTCAATTCACGGAAACCATTCCAACCGTCGGGTGCCTGGAAGTTGTAAGATTCCATCACCTCAAGCAACGTTGTTGAAGGTCCGTCCTCCGTGTCATTGCCGAGCACATCCTTGCGTTTTTGGCACTCGGTGACAATCTGCTTTGCCAATGCCCAATTTCCGTCCGAGTATGCCTTGTACCCTTCCTCGAATCTTCGCAAGTATGTGTCATTCACGGCCCAAACACGTGTAATATCAGGATGATCCTCGAACTCCGCGCGATACTTCTCGTCCAAATCGAAGCTGCACGTCTCCTCGTCAGCCGTCGTGTAGAACCCTCCTGAAATGTCAGCCTCGGGGATCTTCTGATCGTCGACGTCAAATGTGAACAGTCCCATGGGCTTAATGGAACCCTTGACGGTCACGCAGTCAATCTGGCGGCACTTGCGCTTCACATCCGGGCTAAGGATGGAGGCAAAGTCTTCCGAGATGAGAATGGTCGAGCGGAACTGCTTCGTCGCCGCCTCGAGGCGGGACGCCATGTTCACGTTCGGGGATAGGTAGGACGCATCCACCTTGTACTCCGACCCAATTGCACCCTCAATCGCCCAGCCGACGTGAAGTCCAAAGCCCATCTTCGTGCGGAAGTTTGGCATGCGCTCATTCAGCTTGGCGTTGCCGCGGTAATCCTTCAGCTTCGCGCTCTTCTTTAGGCACGAGACGATCGTAATGAAGCTCGCAAGTGCCTTGTCGGCGACGCGCTCCACCTCGAGACGCTTCTCACCCTTGAGATTTTGCGGGTTCTCGAGATCCTCAACTGTGATCATCTTGTCGAATTTCCAAACGAGCAAGAATGCGTCGCCAATATTTTTGTTCGCCGATCCAGCGTGCAAAGCCACCTCCTGGTGAACGATCTTTCCAATCGTGTTCACGTACTCCATGATGCCCTCCTGCAGCACTTCCGTGGTGTCCGTGAACTGGCGAATGTCGCAGAATCCGAAAATGGCAACCATCTTTTTACCCGGAACCATCGGGTCGAGATCGCCGCCATTTTTCATGTTCTCACTGATAATCTCCGCGCCAGCATCGCCAAAGCCGAGCGCAAGCAGGCTGCAGATCTTGGCGATGGACGTCTCGAGGACGCGTGTCTCAAGATTGCTATGCTCTAAGTTCTCCGTAGAGGGGCGCGAGACCTTGCCACTCTTGCCAGCCCCGAGAGGGTTTTCACTCATGTCCTTCACGTACTTGACCATCTTTTCGATGGGCGCGAGCACTAGCTCGTTCGCATCTTTCGAGAATGCCATCGCACCAGCGCCAAGGACTATGCAAATGAAGATCGTCCGGAAGATGTTGAGAAGTGCCTGCAGGCGGCTCTCGTCCTGCATGTCGAAGCGTGCAAGCGTGACAATCGTGCAGTGGCTACAATACCTGTCGCAGTCAGCATTGGGTACGCCGGCATCCGCCAAGCATTTCGTCTGGCACGTGCTCTGGTCCGCCTCCTTAGTACCTTCGAAACACCATCCGCACGCCTTGGCGCAGTTGGCGTTGGCAGGAGTTGCATCGCGCATTTCCGGGAAGCCGAGGCAGCTTTCCGAGCAGTACTTGACCGACGGCGCGGGTGATCTCGCAGACACCGACTGCTTTTCGTCCCTTCGCAGCTCCTTGATCTTGCTCATGCGCGCCCAGCCGCCAATCTTCAGGTAGTACAGGTCCCGGTGGCTCATGCCGTCTCTCGTCAAATCCACGAACTTGTCCGTCGCAGACGAGAGAGCCGTCGTGACGTACGCGTCGTCTTCGTACACCTTCGCCGCGCTCGCGTTGTACAGGTCCTGCTCGACGTTCGAAAGGTACTGGCTGTGCAAGATGTCAATGGAGCCCGCGCCGAACTCCGTCGTCGTGATGGCTGGCGAGCTGCTGAGGTACCCGCCCTCGAGGTCGAATATGGGCAGGAGGAAGATCATCGCGAGCACGAGGATGATCACCTTGCGCGTGATCATGTCCGAGAGCTTCTGCCCCACGCGGCTCTCCTCGCCGAGCTCCTCCTCCTCGTCGTCGAGCTCGATCACGTGATCCTCGCCCCGGCTCTGCGCCTCGCGACGCTGCTGGTACTGCTTGTACAGCTTGACGATGCGCACGAGGCGGACGAGGCGCACGATGCGCCCAGCCTTCGAGCCCGCGCGTCCGGTTCGCCCCGTCTTGGCGAGTGCCACGTCGTCACCCTCGCCGCCGTCGTCGCCCTCTCCGCCGAAGAACGAGTCGTAGACAGCCTTGATGTCGAGGATGAGCGACAAGGTTGCGACGAAGTCGAGCCAGAAGTAAAAGCCAAGGCTGTACCCGGGCTTCGACAGGCACAGCGCGATGAGCTCGAGACTGAAGCAGATGAGGCAGAGGATCGTCACCGCCTCGAAGCCCGTGTCGGCCTCCTTCTCCGTGCCCAGTAGGCGAATGTCGTCGCCGAACAGCGCCCAGATGGTGATCATGGTCATGAAAGTCGAGATGTAAGCGCCTTCGATGGCCTCGTGCAGCTGTTTTTTCCACTCGGGCCGGTCGATCGCCGACACCTCGAAGAGCGTTGCGACGCTGTTGCGCTTCTTGCGCTGTTGCATGAGGTTCGCCTTGATCTTCTTCAAGCTCTCCGTGTCGGAGCCATCCTTGATGGACGTGCGCCGCCTTGCCGCGCCCACGAGGCCACTTTGGCGTTTTGGCTTTTTGCCTGGGTGCGACGACTCCACCGAGGCTGTGCTGTCTATGCTTACTCTCGACACCATGTCGTGGTTGTTGGTGCGCGTTGGCAGCTCCATGCCGTTTTCGTCGACGAACGACCTTTTCCGAAGGAACTCCGGCTGCTGCTGCTCGCTGACTGCGACGCTGTTGCTCTCTGGTGCACTGACGTCACCCATGACGAGTTGGTGTGGTTTCTTCTTCTCTTCCGATACGGGTCCGGGTGACCACGTCGCCGCGTCGTCGCCTTCTTCAATGAGCGCGTTAGGCAGCGCGACGGTGTGTTTGTTGTTGTTGACGGAGTTGTCCGAGCCTGTCCACAACACACGGATAGCCATTCACACGACTGGATGGCCTCCCTCCCAGTACAGCAGAGCGGCCTCCTGCTCGCTCCGTCAGATGCTGCTTGCTTGCTGTATGATCGAGTTGCCCTGCCAGCTCAACACCTATAAGCACAATGTCTCTTTTCTAAAGCTGAAATGCACTTAACTTAACGCGCAATGAATCGCAACTGTGGAGGACGAGTGTTGCTTGACACAACACAGTGTGAGTGGGATGGCGAGTGTTGACGAGTGTTGAGACGAGTGGAGCACGGCCGAGGTGGCGACAAATAAATGCTGATTGACAAACGCTGAGTGTTGCCGGGATGACGCCAGTGAGGCCAAGCGTCACAGGAGTCTTAAGCACTGATTAGGTAGGCTTGACACAAAGCAGACGTTTTTTTCTTTCTCATCGGAAATACAAGTCCCTTTGAGTTTTTTTTATCTGACACGGGTACAGTCGCCCTGAGGTGGCCTGCTTCGTCCCCCCTCGGCCTCACAGCCCCTGAGAGCTCTCGCCAAGTTGGATGGGATCCCAACAGGCAACAGGTGACCAGTGTCGGCAAGTCGGCGAACAGGCACAAACAACCACCGCTCTGGCAGAATTCTCGCCTCCCAAGGATCCAAAGAAACAGCGTTGTTTGATCCAGTTGTTTCTTTGCGAAGGCTACTTACCCTACCCGGTAATGTTGTTGCTGTTGTCCAAGAGTCATTAATGGGAAACGCCTTTCTTTAGAAAGAAGAAACAGCAAGTTGCCTTAGACGGAAAGAAACGCCTGGTGAAACCACAGTCCACAGACACAGTGTCGTGAGAACTTGTCTCCTCATTCCTCATTCCACATGCCCAGGCGTTGCAACGAGCAGAGCAGAGGCGCAGCAGGAGAAAGGAGAGAGCCATCAGGGGATCCCATCACCGGATGATCAGCTGATTCCACGTCACCAGAAGATTCCATCGAAGGCCAGATGGCGAGGTTCGTTGGTTCTAGAGGCCACCTTTTAAAAGTGCTTGGGGACAAGACGGCGTGCTGCGCCGTGCTGCGTGCGTATCGTAATGCGTGCGTCGGGAAAATATACATAGTCTACGTAAGGATTAACAAACATGTACATGTACGACACAGTCGGGGGTACTGTACCATGCATGCATGATTAGGTTCGACTTGTGATTTTATTTCTTTTCAAAAAAAAACGTTTTTGGGGTTTACCGTATCTTATTACCGGTACGTATCCAATTCCACCTCATGAATGAAATCAATGCTTCTCAGTCCAACTCCACCTCGTCAACGAGCGCCTTGTGTACACGTTTCCGATTCTCAGCCTTCGGACGCGCTCCAGGGGGCCCGCTTCCTGAGCCCATCAGAGATTTCGCAATGCCAATCCACGACTGGTCGCATGGACGTTTCGGCTTAGTCTTGTTCAGCGCATACGCCCAAAGCTTCCCCGAATTTCTCCCCGAAATTCCACCATGAGTCCTTTCGTACTCCCTCGCAGCCTTCTCGTTAAGTTTCGGGTGAAGTGCCTGGGATAAGGCTGACGATACCATCTCCGTACGGGGCATTGGTTCGGTTTTGGATGCGCTACCCGCATTCTGCAGATCCGTTTCGGGCTTCTTGAAGTTGTACCCCTCACGCAGCACGTCCCTCTTTGGCGTCTTCTTCGACAGTTGCTTTGACGGTGGCGGCGGCGGCTTGCACACCGGCTCCGGCCGAGTCCAATTCGTCCACGTCGTCCCAAGCTTCCGAGCATCGCGCGACGTCTCCTTCAGCGTTAGCTTCAGCTGCTTGTGAAAGTTGGTAAATTCGCCGCGCAGCTCCAAGCTCTGGCTATTGTTGTTCTTCCTGCGCATCCTCTCGTCTTTCTTCAGGGAGTTCCAGTCCTCCATGCTCGCGACGCGCGACTCTTGAATGAACCACAGGCACTCGCTCACGACGTTCACGAGGTGCGGCGTCTGCACACCATCGCGCGTTTGCAGAAAGTCCTGAAGGTATGCGCAATCTTTTGACATCGGGTTGTTCTCCGGCAGGCTTCCCTTGGCGAGGTCTGATATGCGAGGCGTGTGCGGCCGCGGCGACCGCATCGAGCGATCGCGTGCACTCATCGGCACTCTGGGGCTTGCCATGCCTGAGCGAGATGTCACCGAGCCAGGTCGGGAGCTGCTGTACAGCGCATGCCCCCTCGACGACGACGACGACGTCGACGGACGGCCAGTTTGACTCTGGTAGTTTTGGATGAGTCCCGACACGCTGCCTTGCATTGCCGCAGCCGCCCCCTTCGCGGCAGCCGCGGGGCGAGGCCCGCCAGGTGCCGAGCTCGGCTTCGCCTGGCTCGCAGCCTCCAGCCTGCCTCGTGCCGTCATCGCGCCCGACGAGGAGAAGGGTCGAGATGGCGACTTCTTCGCCTTGGTCATCATGTTCAGGAGAAGTGGGGGCACGACCGTCTCGCGCTCGCGCAACGTGGAGCTGGCCAGTGCGCACATCTGCGGCGTGGGTGGCATCGTAGCGCCTGTCGTCGGATGCACGAGCTGGCGCGCCTTGAGCTCCTTGAGCGCCTGCTCCGCGTTGGCAACCTCAGCCTTGTGGCTGGGCGCGTAGATGCGCGCCATCTTGAACACGATGCGTCCGTCGCTCTGGCTCCTTGCGAGCGACTCCTCGACTTCGGCGTTTCCGTCAAACTTCTCGAGCAAGTCCTTGAGGCTGATGACCGTCTGCCCGATGAGCCTCGGCTTCGAGATGACTCCCACGGCTGTGCGGTGCATGACGTCGAAGCGTATGTCCGCCTCGAGCTGGTTGTAGCACACGCGCGGCAGGCTCAGCGCGAACGACCGGTACATGTTGTCCATGTTGCCCGCCTCCTCGGAGCGGTAGACGATGTCAAACTCGCCCTCGCTCCACCTGCTCACTTCGATCCAGAACTTGTCGCGGCCGTGTACATTCTCGCGAAGGAGCCGCTTCGTTCCGAGGTGCAGCCGGACCCACCGGCTTTTGTGCGAGTCCATCTCGCTGGGCACGCCAACGAGCGTGATGACGCCGAGCCCGTGGTCGATGAACGGCGACCTTTTGAAGTCGATGGGTCGTATTTTGTTCGGAGGCTGTAGCGGCTTGCGGAACCTCATGGTAGTTCCCGCGAGCGCGACGTCCGCGGCGTCTATGATGACCTGCGCGATGGGTTCCTGGTCGAGCACGGTTGTCTTGCGGCTGTCCTCCCAGTCGTAGAGGACGAGCTTGACGAGCTGTTCGCGGTATGGGTCGAGCTTGATTGTGATCCACGTCGCGAACCTGGGCTCCGGCGAGTCGAACATGACTTCGGTTCGCATGTACTCTCTCCATCCGGTTCCCTTTTCGTCGGGCACCCACGCGACGACGCACGGGTCGATGAAGCTCATGATGTCCGTGCTCTGCAGACCTTTGATGGACACGCCAATGTCGAGGTACTTGAGTTCGCTCAGGAAGGTTTCTCTTTTTTCCTGCGTGTCGTTGTGCAGCATTTGCTTCGCTCTCAGAGGCGGTTGCCATTCGCGCGTCGTTGTCGAACCACCACCACCACCACCACCACCCGCTGAACCCGCGTTGTCCGTACGCTGCTTCGAGCGTCGAAACTCGTCGTCGTTCGTATCGGCGGCCCCTGCTGTATGTTTCCCTGATGCAGCGGATGCTTTGAGCTCAGGAGCAGTCGCGTTATTCGTATTCACTTTCTCCAAGTCCAGAGACAGGCCCGAGACCGGTTGGGACCCAGCAGCCCGCTGGCCCGACTCATTAAAGTCCGGCTGAGCTGACATAAGCTTATAATGTTACTCCTTAAGAAACAGGTAGAAGAAACAGCCGTTAAGGTGTATGAAATAGCCTCCCTTAAATAAGGAGCTCTCTGGAGTTAAGTTACGTTGCTTAAGCAACTTAAGTTGTGAGGCACCTGTTGTATCGAGCGAAGAAATAACAGAACAGCGTTGACCACAAATGACAATGATGACAATGTGCGGGTGGGTGAGAGACGCTTAATAATGGCGTAATGTGATGGTGCTGGTACCAGGGGGAGAATGAGCTCGCGACGGTCGTGGTCGTCGAGAAAGAAGAACAGGCGGCCTCTGGTTGGTTGGGGACCAAGAGAGAACAAGTTGCCCATTAGAACCTGCTTTCACTACGGGCAAACAGACGTTGAACCAGGGGTTGCGCAAAAAACAATACGCCTTCTCACGCCATCCTTCGAAGCTCTTACAATGTATATTACGGTATTCCCCCAGGGGGCCTGGGCCACTTGCATTGCATGGTCTTTTTGTGATCAATCACAGGTGGTGGCAGAAGCTTTTTCCTGCTTATGGGAATTAACAGCGTGATAAGGTGGGTGGGCCCCATCCATCTCCTCCATGCAATATTGGCAAGGCACACTCCCAATAGTCTATGGAAGGACCTCAGGCTCCCATTCTCAATCTGGTTCGTCTTGGCCAGAGGAGTCTGCACATCTCGGACATCTCCACTCTTGATGGTCTGGTCGACTGGGCGAGGCAATATTGGGAGGAGAAAGCTTGCAAAAAAAGTTAACAACCACATGCATGCATGTGGGTGGGTGGCATCCTCGCAACCCCCTCTTCCCCTGGCAGCCTAGGTGGGTGGGGAGCTCCTCCACGGCGCCAGGGGGGGGAATTCCCTACAGTAGGCCAAGAGCTCCCAGAGGAGCTTTGATGCCTCCCAGAGGATGCAAGGCCGACCCCTGATGCCTGCATCTGCAGAGGTCTTGGAAGAGGGAGGTCCATCTACCGTAGGTGGTCCGCGGGGGAGACCCTCCTTCGGGTTAGGGTTTTGGGTTAGGGTTAGGGTTAGGGTTAGGTTTACGGATAGGGTTAGGGTTAGGGTTAGGGTTAGGTGCTCGCCCTCCCATTTGTTCGCCCGCCATTCCGGACCTCCCTCGAATCTTTTTGTCTGCATCTTTCTGCGTCGTCGTCGTCGTCGTCGTCACTGCTCGGGTTACTGCTTGCTCTTGGATTCTCCTCGTTCACTTTCAGACTCTCGCTCAATCTATGGTGCTGCTTTTACTGCTGAGTCCCGCGAAGGCGCTGTCCTCGTCTGGACTCAAATCTGTACCTGCGCGACTCACGTCGCCCGTCCTGCCCGCGCAACACGCGGCGGTGCTTCGCAATGCACGTGCTCTCACAAAAGCGCAAATCAAGTCGCTCATGAGCATATCCGACGACCTCGCTTCCTTAAACCACCAAAGGTACGCGGCGTGGGACAAGGCGCAAACCATGGCGTGCGGGGGCGCGTTCGACGGACCGGCGTTCAAGGCGATGAACCTCAAGGACATGGACAAAAAGCACATCGAAGCGGCGCAAGAGCGAGTTCGAGTCCTATCGGGCCTCTACGGCGTGCTCAAGCCGTACGACGAAATCAAACCATACAGGCTTGAGATGGGAACGAAACTCGACGTGAACGGAACGAACAAGACACTCGCAGACTACTGGCGACCCCACGTCGTGCAGGCACTGAACGACGAGTTTCGCGCCGCGCCGAAAGGCGCGCAGAAAATCCTCGTGAACGCCGCGAGCCAGGAGTACGCCGCCGCCGTCGACTTTGACGCACTGAGCTCAGACGTCGAGGTTGTGACGTGCGAATTCAAAACGAACGCGAGCGTTTACGCTAAGCAGGCTCGTGGCGGCATCTGCCGTTTCTGCGTGACGGAACAAGTCGAGACCATCGACGGGCTTCGCGGCTTCACTGGCGACGAGGGCGAGTGGAAGTTTACAGGTGAGCGTGAGGAGCCGCTATCGAAGGGTTCGCAGCGCATTCAGCGCATATTATCGTTCGAGCGCGGCGCCACCGTTCCCAAGAACAAAGGGAACAAGAAGGCGAAAGCCCCAGAAGCCGCCGGCGCAGGTGCGGGCGCTCAACAAGAAGAAGATGAGCCTGCGAAGAAACGCGCAAGGACAGGTTCACAAAAGAGCAAGAAGTGAGTGCGTTGTGAGACATGTACAGTATTATGAGACAAGCACCAGTAGGCTTGTCCCAAGGTCAACAAGCACACACGTGTCACGTGCGTGTGCGTGCGTGTGTAAAGGATACCACTAAAACTACGATAGGAAACCGATTAGGGTATTTAAAAAAGGGCTACCCTAGCTAGGGTTATACTCTTTGGGGGGGCCCACTAGGTTAAGATTTTTCCCGATGAGATATCTTGATTTTCCTCCTCTGTTCCTCACCACAAACAAACTGCTCAAAATGCCCGCCATGCTTCATATGCCTTCTTCCATGATGCGTGTGTCTCCTTCTATGCCTGTGGTGTCTTCTTCGAGGCTGTGTCACCCGCGTGTGGTGTCTCGTCCTCCGCCTGTGGTGTCTCGTCCTCCGCCTGTGGTGTCTCGTCCTCGGTCTTCCCTTGTTTCTATAGGTTCTCCCGTGAGTGCTCGTCGTCGTCATCCTCGTGGTCGTCGTGGTCGTGCTCCCATCTCATCGTCAGCGTCAGCATCGTCAGCGTCTTCAGCATCGTCTTCAGCGTCATCGTCTTCAGCGGGTGACTGTGATGATTCTGTGATCATCATAGGTGCGGGCCTCGCAGGACTCGCGTGCGCGCTTCGTCTTGCCGAGTCTTCCTCCTCTGGCCCTGGGGGGAAAAAACTACAAGTTACCGTTGTAGAGGCATCAGACGGCGTGGGTGGGCGCGTGCGCACGGACGTCACCGACGACGGGTTTTTACTCGATCGCGGTTTTCACATCTTCCTCACCAGCTACCCCGCGTGCAGAGAACTGCTCGACTACGACGCGCTTGACCTCCAGCCATTCTACGCGGGCGCCGACGTCTTCTACGACGGCGAATTCCACCGCGTCGCTGATCCCATCAGGCACCTCGCCGACGGCGTCGCGACGCTCACGCCGCTGCACCCCATCGGAAGCATCGCGGATAAAATCAAGGTGGGACTGCTGCGATTCCAGACTCTCCTGAGCAGCAACGACGACATCTTCAGCGCGAGCGAAACCACCACGGAGCAGGCACTGCGCAACTACGGCTTCTCCGACGAGATGATTGACCGCTTCTTCCGGCCATTCATCGGCGGCATCTACTTCGACCGAAGCCTGCAGGTGACAAGTCGCCTCCTGTACTTCGTGCTTCGCATGCTCGCCACGGGTCAGAACTGCCTTCCGTCCAAGGGAATTGGCGCCGTGTCAGAGCAGCTTCGCGCGCGCGCTGAGGCGGCGGGCGTTCAGATTCGCCTGAATGCTCGCGTCGACGAGCTTGTCGACGGCAAGAGCATTCGCCTGTCCGACGGCGAGGTGCTCACCGCAAGTCGCGGTGTTGTCGTGGCCACGGAGGCACCTCAAGCGATGCGTCTGCTTGGAACGGAGACGTTTGACGCGAAGGATGGGGAAGCGCGTGGAACGTGCTGCCTCTACTACGACGTTCCCGGTGGCACGCCAGACGGCTTTCGCTCGCCGATGCTGTACCTGGACGGGGAGGGGAGCAACGCCGTCGTGAATAACGCAACGTTCTTGAGCGAGGTGGCCCCGAGCTACGCGCCTTCGGGCCACAGCCTTCTTTCCGCGTCCACGCTGACGGCATGTTCGGACGTGAGCGACGACGCGCTCGACGCGCTGGTTCGCGGCGACCTGTCGCGGTGGTTTGGCGCCGACGAGGTGGGCAAGTGGCGCCTTCTGCGCGTGTACCGCATTCCGTATGCGCAGCCTCCCCAGAGTCCTCCAACGAATCTGAACCGCCTCGAGCAGATGAAGCTTCCCGACGGCGTGTACGCGTGCGGCGACTGGACAACGAGCAGCACGCTCGAGGGTGTCTTGAGAAGCGCGCACCGAGCGGCTGATTCGCTGATTTTAAGCTGAGATCCCTCATTCAGTAATGGAATGCACCTTTTTACTTTGTCCAACGGTCGTCCATTCACACCATTCACTCATTCACTCTCCCCTCCACGGTGACTGTCCGTGCAACTGCACGAGAATCGAGATGTTGTGCGCCAACTCAACCGTCGTGCGCCCACGCGTCGAACACGCCCTCACGACGCAGGCGCTTGGGGTGGAACACAACCTCACTGGCACGCTGACGCAAAATGAGGAGCCTCACGATAGCGCGCAACAAACCATGATGACGAAAGCGACGACGACGACGACGTGTACGGGAAAGAGCTTGTGCGTCCTTAAGAGCTCGAAAGCAGTCATCATTCATTCTGCCGAAATTATTGCCGAAATATAGCGTGTGCAAGGTGCACTTGTCGCTCCTAAGCGCCTCCGCGAGCGCGCGTGCGCCGTCATCACCCAAATTGTTCTTGGTAAGGTCCAGCGTGTGCAAGGTGCACTTCTCGCTCTTGAGGGTCTCCGCGAGCGCGAGCAGTTCACCCGGGCGTAGGCAATTTACGCGGAGCACTTCTACATCCGTTCCTGTTTCAGGATCCCATCGCGTATGTCTCCTAGAATGAACTGGGTACTGCACGGCCGTCGTCGAAGTCGGTGGTGCGTGCGCGTTGGCCATGGCGTTGCGTACTTGCGCCGTTGTGATGCGATGGACCAGTGCAAGAGTGCAGAATGATGCGTTGCGTACTTGCGTTGCGTTGCGATGCCGATGCGAGGGACCGTGCCCGGGGGTGGAGAATGATGAAGCTGTGTGACCAGTGGGGTTCGAGGTACAAGTTCAGGCAAGTCTGCTCTGCCAGTCTGCTCTCGCTTTGTCACCGCACCTGCAAGGTCCGACCACAGGTGGATCCCTCGCCTTGCACCTAGAAGTGTGCCACCTGTCCTCCCTTCCTTGAATTTGCGGCCGGGGTGTGTTTTAGTGAGATTCCGACCCTGCGCCATCACGCCCCATCACAACCACACCTCTCCGTCATCAAACAAACGTATCATGGAGCTGTTGTCCCAACGGCTCTCAGTGGTAATCTTGTTTCTATATCTTATTGTATCCACGTTAGCGTGCTCGGACAACGATGCGCGCATCTCTGCTGAGGCGGCCGCAAGAGGCCAGCCTGAGATCTCCGGGTGCGTTGACGTCAAGGAGCTCTGCGGTGCGAGTGGTACGCAGGGGGATGGCGTGAGACGGCTGTGCTGTGTCACGTGCGAGGGTGTGACGGAACCTGTCGAGACCGGAAACGGACTCACGCCCGGTGCCATGGACCTGCCCGCGGCGGATGGAGGCGACCCCGTCCAGCTCTTCCTTCTCGCTGGACAGTCCAACTGCGTCGGCCAGGCGAGCGCAGGGCTCATGCAGAGGAACGACGCCGCCAAGTACCCCGCGCTCGTCGGGAAACAGCCGGGAGTGTGGTTCGCCGGGAAGAACGCGCAGAGTCAGTTCGTCATCCATCCCATGGAGGCGGGCCAGACGCCGGCTATCTCGTTCGGGCCAGAGCTCTCGTTCGGGCAGCGCGTGCGCGAGGTGGTGGGCAAACGTGTCATGATGGTGAAGTACTGCTGGGGCGGGTCGAAAGTTGCCACGCACTGGAATCCCTCGACACCGGAGAATAGCTGGGACACCGCGGCGGATGACGGCACCGCCGCCTGGCTCGCGAAGAACGGCGCCGTCGACATGACGAACAAGAACGCGCTGTTCCCGAACCTGATGTACGTCGCGCGCATGGCTGCGGAGACGCTGGCTGGCGCGGGCGTCGCGTACGAGTGGAAGGCGTTCTTGTGGGTTCAGGGCTCCGGGGACAGGGCGGACACGTACGTGAACATCGGGCGCAACACCGCGAGGTTGTTCGACGCTGTGAGGTCCGTCATCGGCGTGCCCGCGCTCCCCGTCGTGGACACGGGCGCCGGACCTCACCACTCGCTGTCCACCGGCAAGGCGCTCGCCGCCCAGCTGGTCGAGAGGTGCGAGGTGGCGTGGGTCGAGTACGGCGACACGGCTGCCAACCCCGCGAGCAGCTGCATCCCAGGCCCGACCAACCCGTGCCCTAACGTGACGTTCCTCAACCACGACTTCTACAACCACTACGGATGGGACCCGGCGATACCCGCGGAGTCGTTGCCCTCCGGCGCCAACGACAAGAAGTTCAGGTGGTTCAAGGACTACCCCAGCAATCTGCACGCCGAATACGACGGGAAGATCCTCGAGGGGCGCATGCTCGCGAACGCGTACATCCGCGCCTTCACGTCGTCGACGCTTCCCGCGGCCATGGCTGCAGAGGATCCCGCGCTGCTCTTCCCATGGGTCAGGTGCGCCGAGGGGGTCTTGCCCACGGCTGAGGCGCTGTGCTGGGTCGATCAGCGGACCGCGGAGGAGAAGGCTAAGCCCGAGCGGTGTACTCTGCATAAGCCGCCGGTGGAGGGTCCCACGACGACGACGACGGCGGCGACGACGGAGGCGACGACGGCGGCGGCGACGACGACAACGACGGCGGCGGCAGCAGCGCCCAGCCCGCCGCCACCTGACGCCACATCGGCTGGCGCTTACGTGGCAGCCGCACCGGCGCTCGCCTTGGCGGCGGCTGCCGCAGCGGTCCGGCTATATTAGGTTAAGGTTACGTGACTAACGAGCGTTCGGCAAAAAAGTACAGTAAGTTCCTTAAAAAAACTTTGCCAGTTCACATGTGTATCCCCTCTATGGGTAGCACGTAACCTGCCCCACGTATGTAGGTGTCGTGGGCAAAAGTCGTGTAATAAAACCGAGAAAAGAAACCAAGGTGAGAAAAAACGAAAAAAAACGACGCCTAACGCGCGCCCGAGAAGAGTTTGCACGTAGGGTAGAGTGGTAGACCAAGGGAATGCACGAATGCTAAGTAGACTAAACCTCAACCGCAATAACGCCATTCTTCACGCCAAAATGTAAAGTAAAGCGAACCCTTACTGCCTTACATAGACTGCCAGGGGTTCCTTTTGCGACGAACCTCCGACAACTCCGACGAGCCTATACAAAAAAAGACGCCTGGGGATGAGCCTCAGGGGGTGGGGAGGGTGCCCAAGAAAACCAGCCGCCAAACCTCAGTCCTCACCCATTGCAATGCCTGTGAACTGAATATGCGAGAAACCAACCTGTGGGGTGTCCACGTCTGCATGCCTCCTGGGACCCACTCCCCTCTGACTGTTTCTTTCTGGTGGGCCACTCCCCTCCCCCAAAAAACCAAAACCTGCCCCCCGGGCGGAACACCTCGGGACCCGGAACCAACCTTGCCCCCCGGAGAACCTCATTATTCGCGTCATGGCGTACCTTTTAAGCAGTGACCCTTTGTTTGACGATGACCTCGCTCTCCTGCAGGATTGGAGTAGTTCGCGTCGTCGTACGATGGACTCGCAAGTCTATGGTTTGACTCCTGTGGTGGATTCCATGGCTGCGACTGTTTCTTCCTCTCTGGCTGATGATAATGGTGCTTCTTCCTCGGCGGCCTCGGGGGCGTTTTCTCCTGCTTCCTTAGCTTCTCCTCATCTAGATTCAGCTCAGGCGCCTCCTCCTCTCATTGAGATGGGCGGCTCGCAGCAGCTCGTGCGTCAGCTCTCGAGGCTCAGGCGCATACCGAGCTCGCTGGAAGCAGAAACCATGGTGGAAACGACGACGGCGGCGGCGCAGTTCGACATACTGCACAACAATAACACGTGGGAAAATATGGGAGTGTGGGAACTCGAAATTCCGCTTCCAACACCCGAGGAAATGCAACAGCTCGCGTGGGAATTCTTCTGCGAAATGAGAGCGGGAGTACCCGACGAGGGATTCGACAGCCACGGCGTTGGCGAAGAAAACAGTGTGGAAAACCAAAGCCTCGACGAAAACACAAACAACACGCAGCAGCAAGAAAATCGAAGAGCCGTCGAGGCACTTCACCTGCTCGCATCCTCTGGTGCACTCGTCGCGCAACGAACCGCCACGGAGGCGGCACAGCTGCTCGCATCCACGACGTCGACGAGCCGCGTGCTCGCACAACGAACCGCCGCGGAGGCGGCGCACCTGCTCGCGTCGTCAACGTCGACAAGCCGCGTGCTTGCACAACGAACCGCCGCGGAGGCGGCGCACCTGCTCGCATCGTCGTTGTCGAAGAGCCGCGCGCTCGCGGAACGAACAGCCGCGGAGGCGGCGCACCTGCTATCCACAAGCCGCGCACTCGCGGAACGAACAGCCGCGGAGGCGGCGCACCTGCTCGCGTCGTCAACGTCCACAAGCCGCGTGCTCGCACAACGAACCGCCGCGGAGGCGGCGCACCTGTTCGCGTCGTCAACGTCGACGAGCCGCGTGCTCGCACAACGAACGGCCGCGGAGGCGGCGCACCTGCTCGCATCGTCGTTGTCGAAGAGCCGCGCGCTCGCGGAACGAACCGCTGCGTGCGTACGCACGGTGGTTCAAAATGTCGTGAACCGTTAAAAACAAAATCCAAAAATATGTAACTAAATCCCCTACAATCAAATAAATAAAAATAAAAAATAAAGTTTTGTTAAGATAGTTTGTTACTTCAACGTGCCGAGGCACTGCGAGCAGACGATCTGCCGGTGTTACTTCCGCTACCACCACTTCCACCGCCACTTCCACCACCTCGCTCGCTCTTTCCGCCGCTTGTGGAGGGGCGATTGCGGTTGTCACTCACCGCCTTACCAAACGCGTGGCAGAACGACGCAAGAACCGTGAAGCACTCGCTCGCCTCACCCTTCTGCGGATTATCCTCGCCAAAGTACTCGCGCACCTTCGATCCCGCTGATGTCGCCACCTCGAGAGCACGAACGAGATCCGCGACGCGCTTGCTAGCCCCGCTGTAGAATGCCTCCGTGCCTTGGAAGAAGGCGTCGTCGGCACCGCACGCGACGCGCTCCTGCTCGAGCTGATTGAGGCCGGAGGTGAGCTCCTTCAGTTCGACGCGCATGTCTGCTACGCGAACACTCTTGTTCGCGTCAAGCGAGCTGAGAAGCGTGTCCGCAAAGTCCAGGAGCTCGCTGCTCTTCTCTTCCACCGTCTTTGCGAGGTAATGAAGAAGCGTCGTGCTCTTGTTGCTCGCCTTGGTGTCCGAAAGTTTGGTGAGGCTGCTGAGCTTAAATCCGCTCGCCTGCTTCTTCGTTCCGCGATTCAGGATATTGCCCAGAGCGAGGATAATCTCAAGGATGCGTGCGAGCTTGTCGCTGCTCGTCAGCGCCTCGCAGCAAGCCGTGAATGGCGAAACGCGACTCTCAAGTCCACGAGCCTTTTCTGCAAATTCCGCCTGCCAGCGCATCGCAGATGTCTTCGCACGAACGCGGGGCACCTCCATCATCGCGAGAACGAATGCCTCGACTTGGCCCTGAGGACGTCCGGCGGCGAGGAAGGCGCGCACGGAGTCTGCGTCTTCTCGCGTTGGCAGCACGCTCAGCACGCTCGCGAGCGTCTCGGCAGTCAGGTTCGACGTGTCCGCATTCGACAGCCGCTGCACAAGCGCCGTCACCTTCGCCGTAGGCAGCATCGCACTTCCGTCTGGATTCGCGAATTTCAATCCTCCGAGGACGATGAGCACGTTGTTCGCGCGCTGCAGAGGCAGTGCCGTTGCCGGCGGCGCTGACGATGACATCGACGCGCCACGAGAACTTCTATTGGAAGCTGAGGAACCTCCTGGCTTGGCCACGCGGCTGGAGAAGAGCGTCTCGAGCTCGCCCACGTCCAGCTCAGGAACACCAGCCCCACCTGAAGTCTTGGCCCAAATCGTCTTTTCGAGCGCATGTTGAGGCATCGCTGCCCAGTGCAGAGGCTTGAGCGCGGGTCCGTCGGAGGCTGCGCCCTTCCCACCTCCGGGTGGCGGTGGCGGAGGCGGTGGAGGAGGTGGTGGCGGAGGCGGAGGCGGTGGTGGTGCACCGCCAGGTACGGGAGGTTGGGCAGGCGGCGGCACAGCTGTCGATGAGGCGGGAACAACCTCCGCCTCTTTCTCCTTCTCCTTCTCCTTCTCCTTCTCCTTCAGCACCTCCTTCTCCTTCTGCCGCTTCGCCGCCGCCTGCACGAGCAGACGCGCAGCGCGCTTCTTCTCCTCCTCAGGGTCGACGGCAGGCGGAGGGTGCGGCTGAAGCACCTGCGACGAAAATGGTGTCGCATCATCCTTGGAGTTGAGGTTACGGGCCACCTGTGGCTTTTGGCCTGGAAGATTCAGTGCTGGAACGTTGCGAGGAGCTGCCACGCGTGGCTTCAGCCGATCCGTGGGTAGTGCAAACGGATTACCAACCGGTGTTTCCAAATCGCTCTCCGACATGTCTGTCGCATCCAGATGGTACGCAGGTGGCATCGCAGCATGAGCCTGCGGTGCATTCGTGCGTTCGGAGGAAGCACGAGGCTTGGGTGTCGGCGGTGGTGGCGCAGACGCTTGCGGATGTGGCTGCGGTGGCTGCGGTGGCTGTGGCTGTGGCAGCGGCGACTGCTCTGGAGGTGGCAATGGCTCTGGAGGTGGCGATGGCGCAGCTGGCCGCACAAGCTCCTCTGCTGGTGGCTGTGGTGGCTGTGGTGGCTGTGGTGGCTGTGGTGGCTGTGTCGGTTGTGGTGATGGTGGTGACGGTGGTAAGGGTGGTGCAGCCGTCCGCTCGAACTGCTCGGGTGGTGACGGTAATGCTGCAGCCGGCGCCGAATGCTGCGCTTCTCGCACATTCGGTGCGGCGGCATACGTCGCGCCACCGTCGTCATCATCCCAATCGGACGACTCCGGCTCGCCTTGGTCGTCACGTGAGACGACGAGAATCTCAGCCCGGCTCGAAGGCGCACTTGATGGCGCGCTGACGGGGGCTGCCGTCTGCGGTCGAGGGGCTCGAGAAGCTTGCTTCCGGCGATTTACGGCAGCCTGCTTAGATATACGCTTCGCGCGCGCCTCGTCGTTGCGCTTGTCGTCCTCGCTCGAGCTGCTGTCCAAGCTATCGTATCCCGCGCTATTCGACGAACCGCGCACGGGTGCCGTGGCAGGTGGCTTGCGCGGCGGCGGCGGCGCGGCGGTTTGAGGTGGTGGCATGGCGGCGGTTTGAGGTGGCGGCATTGCCGAGCTCACCGGAACTTGCATTCCGGTCATCGGGTCAATGTACGCCGTCTGCGGAGGTGCCGCAGGTGCATTGGCGTACACAATTTGCGGCGGAGGCATCACGAACGTCGTTTGTGCTGGCGGCGGCGCGTACATCGGCGGCGGTGCTGCAAGCATCGCATGCCATCCGGGCGGCGCGCCGTACGGGTTGCCGTATGGATTGGCGTACGGATTGGCGTACGGGTTCGGGGGAGGATAGTGCGGATGGTGATGTTGTGGGTAATGCTGGAGTTGCTGCTGGTGGTAGTATCCGTTCATGTCGTGTCCGTAACCTGGCGGCGGCGCGGTGGGAGGTGGTGCGGTGGGTGGTGGTGCGTATGGCGGGTGGTATGCCGGTGCGGTGGGCGGCGGTGCGGTAGGAGGGGGCGCGGATCGACCATAGCTCGTTCCCGGAGGTGCCGGCAGCGCGAGCGGTTGTTCCACCTCTGCTGCTGCGGTTCGCGGCGGATCCGCTCGCCCATTTGCCATGCGACGCTGCCTCATGATCATTTGCTTATGTCGCATTGCCGGCGTCTGCAGCGATGCAGGTTCGACGCCGTTTGGCTCGAGGCCATCGTAGCACGTCATGCCGTGTCGATTTTCGAGCGTTTCCTCGGCACCAAGGCTGATGAGGTAATTTCCGAGCTCCATGTATCCGTACGCGAAGCAGTAGTGCAGCGCAGTATGCCCCTGGAAGTTGCCGAGATTCATGAAAACGCGAGACGGCGGGTCGGATGCAAAATCGCTGTACTTGAGCACGGCCTTCGCAACGCGCCGATGGTTGTTCTGAGCAGCGATGTGAAGCAGCGTCGACCCGTTCTCGTCGACGAGATATGGGGTGAGTCCCTCCTTCAGCATTGCGTCCACCTCCTTGTGTCGGTTGTGCCTAGCCTTGCGAAAGATGTCGACGCAAGCGTACGGCGTTGCGGCGTGCATCGGGTGAGGCTTCGTTCGCGCCGCTTGGTACGGTGCCACGGACTCATCGCGGATGATGTCACGAACAGACACTGGCACGCGATCATTCTGGCTTGGAACGATGGCGCCAGCACTTGCGGCGTCCTCCAACCTCGAATGGTCCATAGCCGCTCGCGCCTTTGCGGCTGCTGCGTACTCCTCTCGCATGCTCTCCTGGTCGAGGCGCGCCGAGAGCTCTGCAGCCGCCGCCGCCGCGTTTACGGAGGCGGCTGTGGATGTATTGGTGGTGGTGGTGGTGGTCGAAGTTGCGTTCGCGTTCGCAGTGCCGGTGACTGCAGATGTGGCGGCGGCGGATGTGGCGGCGGGTGTGGAACGGGAAGCCTCCTCATCTTCTTCTCTCGATGGGGCTGATGGCACGAGCAGGCGCACGTTCGCGGGTGTCTGCACCTCGAGGGCCACGTGTCCCGTCTGTCCAAGAGGCGTGTTGCTGAATGCAAGCGCGGGTGGTCGAAACGAGGCGTTGTTGGACCAGGGAGGCGACGTTCGCTGCGCGGGTGTGGCGGAGAGTGGCACAGCCGGCGGTCGAGGTCGATGCTGCTGCTGCGTTGGGAGTGGCCGTCCGTTCAGGTGCCTCACCTCCTGCTTGGTTGACGGCGGGTATGGCTCGAGCATTTCCGGCGACGCCGCCTCGTTATCACTGGGCATAGGCAAGGACGCGTCCATTGGCGACGGCGAGATGGGCGACGTCGACTCAGGTGCAGGCGCTGTCGATGGCGGCGGCGGCGGCGGATCCGTCGCCGACAGTTCCGCCGCCGCGATTCCCTGCCTCGCGTGCCTCACAAGGTGCTGCATCGCGCGGTGCCAAGCCCGATAATCCGTCTCTGTCTCCGCCTGCAGGTCAAGGCTGCGCGCCTCCGTGACGAGGCTGAGGCAGAGCTGCGGGTGCTTGACGCGCGCCGCGTGCCTCTTGAAGGTATGCGTGCGCGTGCCTTGCACGATAGCCTCCACCTCTGCGAGCGCCAGTCTGCTTGGCAGGTTACCAGCCTGCTTCGCGTCTCCCCATAGCAGGTAAATTCCGTCGTCAGACGCCTGAAAGAATCGCACCTTTGGCGCGGCCCCTTCTCCGAACGGGAACTTCGTCAGGAGTCCTCCCTGCGTCGCGAAGCTGACGACGTCTTCTCCCACCGCCTTGACAAGTCTGGCCGTTTCTGCGGAGTCGCTTCCCATGCTTCCACTTCCTGGTAGGATTCCGCCTGTGTTTCCAGAGACGACGTTCATGAACTTCTGCGAGAGACTTTTTTGACGGGCGACTGGGTTCGGTTGTTTGCCTAACCCAGGAGAGTCACGCGGTGTCGCAGGCCACGCGCTGGTTCCCGCGCCGTGCGGCAATCCCTCTCTACGTCTCTGTCCCTTCAGCGGCGACGAGTTCACCAAAGCTTCTTCAGAGGGGGTGAGAAGCACGGCCGAGACGTCCACGGCCCCCGAGACGTCCACGGCCCCCGAGCCGAGAGAGGAGGACATGACTTCAATTTATTTTAGTCTAAAGCAGAGTTGTCCGGACATTTCGAAGTCTCGAGAGCAACTTGGTTTGGAAAAAGTTGCTAAAGAAATAAATGATTCGACGTCCGGCGTCAACCACCTCTCCGCGGAGGAGTCAGAGTCAACCCCCCCCGGGTGCCCGGAAAAAGCATAGGGACATCTGGAAAAAAAGATGTCCAAAAAGGACGCCTGCTTCGCGTCTCAGTTGGGGGTTGGGCCAGGGCCAGCCTGCGGGGACGACCTACCTGCGGGGCCGCTTACGGAATCCATGGCGGATCATTCTCGTCGCCTTCAGGACGATGACGGCGCTGAATGGCAACGAGGTGGCATTGCCATCTGCTGGTAAGCAGTTATTGCCTTCCGAAATACCGAACGGAAACGGCGCCCAGTCCGTCGTCCTCAGCCACGCCGCAGCGCTATGTGTAGCGGCCACCTATGCGTCTGTGGGCGCCGTGGCTTGCCTCTTATCAAGCGCAAACCTGGAAATTGTTTCTGGACTTGGAGGACGAGTTGGTTTGCTGTAAATTCCGTGCCGTTGTCCGACTGCAAGATGGCAGGCGGTCCGTATTGCCGAAAAAAGTGAACAAGCTCCACGGCAACCAACTTGCTCGCCTTTGCCTTCCTCTGTACAAGCAGAAGGCCCTTGCCAAGCATGGTACACCAACGCTCCTTGCAGCGTTTCGGAAAACGCCACGGGTCGTTCCACATGTCCGTGTCTTGCTCGAGCAGTCCGGCGAACAAGGGCAAATAATCCCACGCCCAGTCGACGCCGCACCATATCGGAGATGTGCACGCCACAAGAGCTGAAAAAGGTGTGGTGGCCGTCTTGAACGATGAGGCCGTCGCGTCTCGCCTTCGCGGCCGTGTGCACCACCGCCTTCGCGACATCGATCATCATAATCGGTAGGGCAACACGTCGGAAACTTCTACGACGCCATTATTTGCACAACAAGTTCGAGCGGGATCCCGAGTGGGCCCAATTGGGCCCGGGTCATCGGGAATGACGTCACGGGAAAGAGACCAATGGCGTATCCCGGGCAGAGAAAATTTTAGGGGGCTCCGACGGACCTTTATTTCCCATTCCGTGACGAAAATCCACGTGTGCATTGCCAAGTCCCTCGTCATGTCGCTGCCTGCCATAACTCTGGCGGCTGGTTTGCGTCGACGCACACGCGATGTCAGTGTTCGTGTGTTACGTAATAGGCTGTGTTCCCTCGGGGCGAAGCGCACTCCTCGTTCATTCCCATGTCGTCTTTCCAATACCAGCAGCACATCTCCTTCTTCGTCATTTCGGTGTCGTGCGTTCGGTCGGCGGCGACCTCCCCCGCCCTCGGGTCAACCACCTACAGTACCAACATCAACCACACCCCCAACAACTAAGGGTGGTACGACAGCGGCTGGCTCGTCGTCGTCGTCGAAAGCGAACCCGCTGAAAGAGTGGATCGAAGCAGCTAAAGCCAAAGGGAGGGAACAACGCAAGTCTGCCAACAAGTGGTTGGATGAACACAAGGAATTCAAGATGAAAGTTGACGTTGCTGTGGACATGCTCAAACCGATCCAGGAAAAATTTGATGAGGCGTGGCTGGCTCTGCCCGTTCCCATTCGGCGATTCGCGCCAACCGTGTGCGCAGGCGCGTTCGGTGTTTACGTCGGGGGTGCAGGACCGAGGCGACGTTTGCGACAACTCGAGAAACAGAGCTATCTTGGTTACTACGGAGGAGGAGGTGGTGGCGGAGGAGGAGGTGGTGACGGCGGTGCGTTCACGGCTGCGGCGCAGGCGCAGGCGAGTGCCATCGCCGCCATCCAAGCTGCGGCTGCCGCGGCAACCTGTGCTGCCGCGCTCAGCAACGCACAAGTTGCACAAAACAAGAAAGACAGTGACGAGTAACAAACATTTTACTTTTACTCTCCAATCAGCTGTTGTAGTGTCACAACCACCGCGCGAGCCACTTCCTCGTATCCTCTTTTCGTCATGTGAAGACCGTCTACGTCCCACATTTCCGATTCTCTTGAAAATGGAACATAATCGTCAAGATTCACCAACGCCGTGCGGTCTCTATTCTTTGACACCATGTCGCGCAGGGCGTCGTTCACGGATGCACGTGTGACGCTTATGTGGCGATACCTTCTCGTCTGCTCCGCTGCCAAGCCGGGTATCGTAAGAGCAAGCGTGCGCAAGCCTCTGTGCCAGCACGCCGTGTGCAACTCTTTCAGCGCCTCAAATATCGTCTCGGGTGGCGTTGACCTGAGGTCGTTCGTGCCAGCCATGATGACGACGTAGGCGTAAGGTTGAGACCTCTGCTCGGCGTCGTGAATGACTGCTGAGAGGCTCTTCCACGTTCGTCCTGCTGCGCACGTGTATTTTCTCCCTATGTCGTTCACGCCTTTTGCTAGTTCGACGGCCGTTTCTCCGGATACGCCAACGTGGTCCACAGCGATGGATCCTTGCGGTTTCCAAACCTCGTTGATTATCTCCGAGTACGGGTGGAACTCGCGCGCGTTGAGCGTCCACCCCGCCGTGAGCGAGTCGCCGAACGTGAGCACTCTGACGACGTGACGCACCTGACCGCCTCCCCCTCCCACCGAACCTTTCACAAAAGGGGCGGCTTCTGCTAGACACATGGATCCCAAGAAAGAGGAGGCAGGCATGCAAGGGATGGACAATGAGCTAGACTCGAGAAGTAATAACAAAAATACAAGACGAACCATCATTTTCTAGCGAACAAGGGAACGCATGAACATCACGCACGTGCGGCCATCATCATGGCGCTTGTTGGTAAGAGCTTAAGGCCGCAAACAAAAACAATACCTCCCAGGCTGCCAGGGGAGAGTCCGAAATTCAAGGGAAAAAATCAAACATATCTCCAGGGAGAATCCATTCCGAGGAGGTCCGTCCGGAATTATACACGTGGCAACCCCTTCTTCACTTGTCCGATACATATATCAAATGGCTACATCTCAGATCGACGACGAAGCGGCCTTTGGTGGTGCTGCTACTCTTCGTAGTGGTGCTTGTGGTGGCTCTGCCTTTCGTGCTCGTGGTGGCACTGGTGGTGCTCTTGGCGGTGCTTTTGCTGGAGGATCAGTCGACACACCTCGAGTCACGCAAATAGGAGGAGGAGAGACAACAAAGCGCGCTGCTACTGCATCGTACCGATCGACGAAGACGACAGCGGCGTCGCCGGCGTCGCCACGGAATGAATTTTGTTCACTTTTTGCAACGACAGTTTTTTTTTTTGTGTAAAACACTTTAAGAGAGACGATGAGTGATTACTTGATGATTTTAGTAGTGGTGCCACTAGAATGGCGGTCCAGGAGGTGGCGGTGGAAAGCGGGGTTGGCGGATGGCGGTGGAGGTGCCAGGTGGTGGCATGAATGGCATGGCTGGCATCCCGGAAAAAGGCGGCATTGGTGGCATGGGAGGCATGCTTGGCGGGAGTCGTGAGCCCATTCCGAGCAACCCAACACTGTTCAAGGCTGTTTGGGCTGAAAGTTTATCTATCACCTCACGCTGTTCTGCCAATTCTTTTCGCAAGCGTCGCTGCTCCTCCGTGAGCTCGTCTACTATGCCAACGAGATGTGCCACCACCTTTTCCATCTCAGCTCGCAGATCTTTCACCGGATCAACGCGACGTTGCGCAGCAGGAGACATTCCGGGTACCGTTCCCATGGTGCGGAATGCAAGCATATCCTCCTGAAGGTGGCTCACTGATGCGCAAAGCCACTGCACGTTTTCTCGCATCGGATCGGCGTTGCCATCCGTCGTCGTGGCCATCTGTCGTGGCAATGCCGTGGAGGCATTCCTCCTAGCAGAAGGAAGAGGGGGAGGAGGGGGAAGAGGAAGAACAGGTTGTGGTGGTGCCTTCGTAGCAGCAGAAGAAGGTCCACCAGCGGCAAGACTAGAAGCGACTCCGCCGATAGCACCTACTCCTAGTACTGCAAGGGCCTGCGGCACCTGTTGTTGGTCGTAGGCATCTTGGGCCCAGGAACGCCATCCAGGACCTGGTCCGGTCATTTTTTGCGCCTGGATTGCAGCAGGTGCGCCAGTCACTGGAACTGGCATTCCATTCGATCGTCCATTCGGATTGGTTCGTGGTTGTTGTGGTTGTATTTGCAGCTTTGCCTGCTGCTCCGGTTGAATGATTGGGTATGGCGCCACGGAGGACGGTCTTGCGGCACTCATACTCGTAGCAGGAGGAATTCCAGCCGGCATCGTAGCAGGAATTGCAGCCGACATTGGGAGAAAAGGCTGCGGCGGTGGTGGCATCATCATCATACCCGCAGCAGAAATCCCCGCAGCTTCTACAGCGGCTTTAGCTAATGCCTCCTGCTGTGCCAAAGCGAGCTGTGCCAGCGAGCAGGTGGTGGCCAGCGTCGGTGCACGTGACACACCTGCTGCTGATGGTGGTGGTAGTGGATCATGCTGTTTTTCTTTCTGCATTCTCCCTTCGCTGGCGATACTTTGCCAAATGACCTTACGTGTCGCGTTGAGAACTGCCTTTTCAATGTCATGACGGTCAGGCATGCGGATATCGGCACTTCCTTTTCCTCCTCCGAGTCCTTTTTCCACCTGCTCGAGGCGATACTGTTTGAGTGCCGTCATGACGTGATCTTTGATGAAAGTTGGCATGCCTACCACAGGTAGACGTCTCCCCGTCGCGGTGTCGTCATCAAGAAGAATCGGCGGCGGCGTGACCGGCGCCTTCCTCTTCGACTCCGGAGACATGACGGTGCCTCCATACTTCAACGACGCGAGCAGTTCAGATGCATCCTCGTGACTGAGAGTTTCTTTTGTTGTTGCCCCCTTGCTGCTGCTTTCGTCGTCGCCGTCGTTTTCGGAGGAGTCACCACCATCACCGCTGATGTTCTTCTTCTTGTTGTTGTTGTGCATCGCCGTCTTTTGTTTTTTCGCCGGCGGTGGTTCTGGTGCAGAGATTTTGGTTTTCTTCAGATTTTTATGGCGGTCATCATCATCATGCTCCTCGCCACGGCGGTCTTGTTGAAGCTTGTTGTCGTCGTCGTCTTCATAAATCATTATGATTGATTGATTGATTTGCGAAGAGCAAGAATGAAGATGACGAATGAAATGAAATGAAATGAATGAATGGCGCGCCGCCAAAAATGCGTTGGCAGAAAGGATATTCAACGCGTTTTTCGACTTCTCTGGTGCAACCCAGAAAAATGCAGAAAAAGGAATTTCAGGGGTCACGTGGAGGGTGACGTGTATGTGGGAAAAAAGGGACAATTAATTTGCCCCGGTTGCGCCTTAACTAAGGTGAAAATTCCTGACAAAGAGTGAGCGAAGGGCTGGTTTTAAAGTTCGGGGTTGCCGAGGCCGAAACCTCATCTCCTTCGGTAGCCTGGATTACAACACCGTGTTGTAATCCCCGGATTTTATTTCTGTCACAGAAATCTGAAATCCGGGGATTGAAGAGATCAGAAAAGAAAGCAAAGAGGGGCCCGGAGAGAGAGAGAGAGGAGTCTACCATAGATTTTCCCTTGAGCCGCGTGCGTGGCACGACGGGGCGAGCAGACAACAGCTTTGCTGAATCTCTTAGAGTAAGTAGCTGCTTGGTAAGATTTGATGAAGATGCTACGATGCATCCTCGAACATCGCATGAAGCTCCAGTGTCATCTTTCCATGCTTTTTTCATGATTGTGCTGTCACTAGTTTGTTGCGGTTGAAATTGATTTGAAATTTTTTCGCGGTGAGGAACATGCTCTCAGCCATGCCGTCGTCGTCGATCGCTGCGGTCGGTGGGTGCGGCGGCAAGGTGAGAGGAGGAATGCGCATCGGGACGGCATGCACCCAGATCCATGTGAGGTACCTGCCGTCGCGCGAACGCCCTAGCCTCCACACCATCTCGTGTTCTTCATTAAGAGCGGCAGCCAAGTTCTTCGCGAACCAAATCCGAAAACTCCACTCCTCCTTCTCATCGTCGTCGTCTTCGTCGCCGCCATCACCACCACCACGCCGTCCTGCATCATGGGCCGCGCGGCGTACGTTCATTCCCGGAGGCGGACGCCATTGATCCTTGTTTGGGATGGAACCTTTCGTTCGTTCGTGCAAGAAGAGAGAGAGAGCGGGATCCCCGGATTTCGTTCGTTCCCCCCGCCCAGAGCCCCCGCCCCCCTTTTTTTCGGCGCACTTGTCTTCGTCATTATTTTTCACGCAGCAGCAGCAGGAGTGAGTGAGTGAGTGAGTGAGTCGTCGGCTAGCTGGCTCTGCTCTGCTCGGCGGGTCCCACGGCTCGGCATGTCAGACTCTTTGGCTCCGTTGTTGTCATCGTCGTCGTCATCGTCATCGTCATCGTCTTTGCTCGCCTTTCAAAATCGACTCGCGTGTGCCGCCTATCTGGCGCACGCAAGAGCGTCGTCGAACGGAGTGACGCACTCGGCGGGCGCACACCTGCTGCCCGTACTCGAAGAAGTGAAGGACGGCGACGACGTATGGCTCGTGCATCCGCACGAGCTTCCAAACTTGGAAGACGTGCTGACATTCAGCAGGGCGTGCGTGTGCGGCGCAGCGGCTGCACGCGGGGAACCACCGGACGAAGACGACAGAAGGAGGTGGCTTGCATTCACGCTCGTGAACGCGGTGCAACGGATGCACGACGAGGGATACGCGCACGGAAGTTTGAGTGCGCGCGACGTGCACTTCGCAGATGCCAACCTGTGGCCACTCATCGCGGGCGTTTCTGGCGCGCCGCCGCCGTTACCAACAACAGCAGCAGCAGTATCCGCAAACGTGGATGCGGACGTCAATGCACTTCACGCCGCGACAGCAGCCTGGCGCGTTGGGGCGCTCACCAATTTGGAGTACCTGCTCAAGCTGAACGAGCTTGCAGGTCGCCGACGTGGCGACCCGAACAAACACCCGTTCGTGCCATGGGTGATTGACTTCACGGTTGACCCAGACGACGTTGGCGACGACGGCGGCGTCGGCGACGGAGGCATCATCGACGACTCCCCCGCCTCCTCCTCCTCCACCACCACCACCTCCACCACCACCACCACCACCTCCTCCGCCGCCGCCGCCGGCTGGCGTGATCTTACACGCTCGAAATGGCGAATCAATAAGGGAGATGAGCAGCTGCTCGCTTCGTACAGCATTGGCGAGCAGATGCTTGCGCAGTGGCGCACCATCACCACCACCGACGATGCCGTGCCGCCGCCGGAGGCTTGTCCACACCACGTTCCGGACGCCCCGCTGTCCGAGCTCGCTTATCACATCTACTTTGCGAGACACCTGCCTCTGGCAAGTTTGACGCGTGCCGTACGCACGCGCTTCGAGGCGAGAGAGTATCCAAAGACACTCGTGAGACTTTACTCTTGGACACCGGACGAGTGCGTGCCAGAGCTGTACGAGGATGAACACTTCTTTGAAAGCAGACACAGAGAATTCGCCGATATGGCGGTTCCCGATTGGTGCCTTGGCAAAGATGAAAACGTGCAGCAGGCGCGCCGGCGCTTCATCGAAAAACACAGACGCGCCCTGGAGGGTCGACGTGCGAGTTCGGAACTGCATCGGTGGATCGATCTCGTGTTTGGAGCGGCTTTGTTTGGCGACGACGCTGTGAGCGCGATGAACGTGCCTCTCGTGCCCAGCGACGCCGCGACAGCACGTAGTCATGCTGCACATGCTTTTGGGAAAGGCTGTGTGCCTGGCGATGCGTCGAATGGATGGATGCGAGGCGAGTTCACGCGCGCTTCGGCAGATGTCTGTCCCATGTCTGAACGAATCTTTCGTCAGGCGCACGGAATCTGCGCAATCTTTCGATGTGCTCACCCAAAGAGACTTTCACACGGAGGAGTGGTGTCACGCCTCCTATCAGATGTCGGTGGCAATGACGACGACGACGACGACGATGATGATGATGACAGCGATGATGACATCACTATCGCCACATCCACACCCACACCCAAGATGGTGCCGCCATCAATTGTCCTTCCAAATCAACAGCGACGTGAGAAGCGACGCAGCAGCGCGATGACATTGATTACATTGGCACGAGATGAGGATGCACGCGCTCTTGGCGTGATTGTCGTCAGCATTGCGCTCATGCAGCCTGCACTAGCACCTTCCAAGATTCCCACCGGATGTGAGGCGTCGGCGGCCGCCGCACGGCAGCAGCTACCGGCAATCACAGATCCTCTGCTGCGCAAGGTGGCAACAAGGCTTCTCACCGTGCCGTCCGGCGGTGGAGGTGTCGCGGTAGCATCAGCTGCCGCAATGCATCGCAGCCACGATCCGGAACTTGCCATGGCACATACCCTGCTATTGTACGTGTTCGCACCCACGGAAGCGGAGGCGGGTGGACCTCCCCTGCTTCGTGCCGCGATGCTCTGCGGTGGTACCGCCGCGTGCAACGCGCCGCCCGTTCCAGACCACCTTGCGCGGATCGCAGCTGCGATGGGTCTTCGCAGCCGTGGTGCCGCCGCCTCGGCGGCATGTGCCGCCAGCTCGCGCCGGGCCGCGACTCTTGCCGCCCCGAGTTTGCTAGCTCTCGCGGCGGCGGCAATGCCAACCTCTGAGCAAGGTGCGGGAAGGTACGGCAGTGCGACGTCGGCATCCGCCGCCGGAGCTGTCGTGGCTGGCGTTCTTGGATCGGCATGCGCGCGCCGTGTAGCCGTAGCGTCTGGATTGGCGCTGCTCGCCGCAGTCGCTCGTGGCGGCGATGCCGCCTCGGCAATGCTCCAGGGTGGCGGGCGTGAAGCCGCCTCACCGGCGGCTGCCGCGGCATTTGCCGAGAGCGTGCTTGGTCCCTCGGCGCTCGACGCGTCGCGCGTGAAGTGTGGCATCGAAGCGCACGCCCGATTGGTCAGCGCGGCGTGCGTCCAGTCGATAGCCGCGATCCAGCGGGCTCTTGACGCGCACACCGTCTCCATGGAACGAGTCAGCCTTGCAACGGGCGTTGGATGTGGGGCGGACGTGGCGGAGGCGGAAGAAGATGATGACGCGCAGAGTGCGAGTATCAGTAGCCTTGCTGAAGACACTCGCATCGAACAAGCTGGCGACGGCGGGGGCGCCGATGTCGGTGCCGTGGACGGCGCGGCGCTCGTCGCAGGCCTGCGTCGGTTAGCTAGCGCGTACGCCGCGGCCATTGCGCGCGACTCTTCCAGCTTGCCGCTTTCGTTGGCGATTCGGTACGTCGTCGATCCACTGCTTGCGGCGCTGGACGAGTCGGCAGCCGAAGGCGAGGTGGATGTTGGCGCAACGCACGCGTCAGACGCGATGGCAGCGGCTCCAGCACGCGAGCTGGCTCGGGCCCTCGCCTCTGCTGCTTCCGCGGCATGCCCACCCCTGTGGCTTGCAGATTACGTCCTGCCTCGCTTAATGCGGCGTGTGGATGCCGGCGCAAATGCTCTGAATTCTGTACTAGAGGCGGCGAGTGGTGGTGGCGGCGACCGCCCAGACGACATGCGCGTCGAAGCGTGTGCCGCACGCGCCGCGAGCGTTGCCGTGGACGTGCTTGCCGACCTCACGTCAGTGATTCCACCCGAAACTCTCGTGGACGTTGTGGTTGCACCACGTGCGGCGGTGGATGGAAGCCGACGACATGGGAGCGTATCGTCGCCATTTGAAGCTGGAGCGCAGCCGACGCCACCAACGCCTTCAGCCTCAGAGAATCTCGCAGGTGATGGCGCGGCGACGTCGTCGGCGGCTGACATCGAAGCGACGCAGGCTCTCGCCGGTGGAGGACCGCTCGTTCGGCTCGCGCTTCTCGCAAGTCCGCTCAACATCATGCGCACGCACGCGGCACTGCGCGGTGTGCTCGCGCAGGTGGACCGAGGCGCGGTGGTGGACGTCCTGATAGGCAGTGCCGAGAGAGCGGGAGGCCCCACGGTGACGCACTTCCTTCTCCCTCAGCTTCTGCCAATTCTGCGCGAGCCGCTGCTGGATGATGCCGACGCCGACGTCGACAATGAAAAAGGCAGCGGTGGCGTCGTGTCGCCGGGACGCGATCGCGTTGCCGCGGGCGCCGCTCGTGCGATTCGAATGCGCATGATGAATGCAAATCTTCGTGCATGCGCAAGCCTGCTGCGCTGCATGTCAACGCATGCCCCGTCGAGCGTTCTGTCGAGTGGTATCGACTCGGCACGTCTGCGCGCCCTCGCGGTCACTCTCAGAGGCTCGGGGCAGGTGGAAGCTTCAGAGATTGCCTCTCACATGGCGACGGAGCTTTTGAATTCGTCAGATGCGGGAACGGAAACCCCACCTTCAGGTCGACTGAGCCGAGCGTCGAGCTTGGGAAAGTCGTCGAGCATAACAAGTCCTCCTGGGATTCGCAGCCTGCTTGCTTCAGCGGCAACGGCGGTTGCGTCTGTCGATGCAGTTCGGCGAGGGTCACTAGACAGCGCCACGTCAACGCAGGGAGGCACGCAGCTGCGCACCGCCGTGGAGGCGCAGCGCGATGCGGAGCGTTGGAGACATGCAGAGCGCGCGGTTGCGCTCCTTTCCAGCACGGGTTGGGGCGAGCCAGCCGCTGATAGCCCGATGCTCACGCAGCAGCAGCCGGACAGTCCTCCTTCCGATACCGCCGCCGCAGCGTTGTCAGATTCGCCGTTTACCGTAAATTCGGATATGGAGCAGCAGCAGCAGCAGCAGCAGCAGCCCACCGTGGCATGTCGCTGGGGCTGGGTGCCGGTCACCTCGCGAAGTTTCGCCGATAGATGGCATTTCTCGGGAGAGGTGGTGCATACCTGGCGCGCTCACCGACGGCCGATTCGCTGCGCCACGGTGGACAGTGCGGAGGAGGTTTTGCTCACGGGCGGAAGGGGTGACGACGACTCGGGCGGCGGCATTGTGCGCATTTGGGACGTGTCCAGCGGCGGTCGCGTCGTGTCGCCTGGCAATCAAGCGGCGTCGGTCAGCAGCGGCGAATATCGGCGTCACTCGGACCCGGTCATCGCCGTTGCCGCACTGACGCGTCGTCGCGCCATTTCGGTGGACCGCGGTGGCGACTGCCACGTTTGGTTGATCGCCATGCACGGAGGCTGCCCAACTCTCTGCGAGCTTTCTGCACCACCACCCACCTCCACCGCGCCGCCGTCGTCTTCTTCCAAGGCGTCGTCATCCTCAGGCTTCACCAGCGTGGAGACGTGCGGCGAGGAGTGCGAGCAGGCGATTGCGGGAACGGCCGACGGGCGTGTTGTGAGAATTGACCTTGAGCGCGGATGCGCGGGCGCGGCATGGTCGCCGGGTCCATTCGACGGTGGCGGCACGGAGCCTGGTGGTGCGGTGACGTCGCTGACGTGCGACGCACGTGGCGAACTGATTCTTGCAGGCTACGCGGGTGGCGGCATGGCAGCATTTGACTGCCGTTCTGGTGGCCGTGCCGTGGCATTTGTGAATGCGCACGAGGGCGGCGTTAGCTCCGTGCTTGTTCAGCGCAGTGATGCCGAAGTGTCTACGCGGATGGTGCCAACTCGGTATGCACCGCCTCGTCTCGCGGACACCAGTCGTCTTGCATCGCACGTACTTCTCAGCGGCGGGGCGGACCGTGCAGTGAAGCTTTGGGACGTGCGCACGTGGAAGCCGATGAGATCGGTACGCGTGCACAAGGATCCCGTTGGCGGTCTCGTTCGTTTGAGCGGTGGCAACTTTCTGAGCTGGGCTGGCCCTCGTTGGGCAAGAGACAGCGCGATGAGCGGCGTGGAAGGCTCGCCGAAGCCAGTCAAGCTACGCGTGCGCGCGCGAGGTGGTGCGAAGGATTCTTCTGGATACTCTTGCATTGGTGTGGCACGTGCATCTCGCGTTCTCTTTGTTGGTGGCGACGACGGGAGTGTACGAGTCGCACTGTAGTAGTTTTATAGACTATCTTGTATGATGTAATTGTTCTGTGTAAAGTACTGTATGATGTTATTACTTTTTTTAAATATATAAAAAGACAAAAAAAAGACAAAAAAATATGTATGTAGTGATGAAGGTGCAATCAGATTTCATTCACAGGCTCCTGTGTCGCCAGCACGCTCGTGTCTGCGCTGATCTCGTTGAGTAGATCGCGCGCCTCGTCCATGAAGGCTGCCGCCTTGTCCGCCTCAGGCCCCACTCCGAGCATGTCCTCCTCCGCATATTCCATGAGGACCGTGAGGCACAGGATGTAGCACTCGAGCATGTTGTTGAAGTCACCATCATTCTTGGAGGCGTCAGATGCTGCCAGGATCTTTTCCGCCGCTATTTGATGAAGATTTTCAGAAGAAATAGTAGGAGAAGGTGGTGGTGGTGGTGGAGAAGATGGTGGTGGTGGTGGTGGAGAAGAAGGTGGCGGTGGTGGTGGTGGTGCCTCAGCCTCCTCGTCGCCATTGTTGTTGTTGTCGTCGTTGTTGCTGCTGTTGGCGTCGTATGTTGCGAGTGCACGTTCCATGTCCTCTTTGTGGTGTATAGCTAGAATGCTTCGGCTGTAGTATCGACTTTGAATTTGTTTTGGCGTTCGACTCTTCACATACTGCTTGTTGATACTCGACCAGTCGTTGCCAAGATTTTGCAGACCGGCCAAAAGCTGACTGCGTTCCTCCTCAGACCACGGGACTTTACGTGCCGCGAGCGCAGGCGCGGCGTCGTCATCATCATGATTGCTGCTGCTCGCGACGGCGACGGCGAGGCTCATTACGAATAATATTATAATAAGTGACAGGCTGTTGCGGAGCGAAGAATAAGTGACAGGCTGTTGCGGAGTGATTCAAGAAGTCTTTTACCGGCGCGAAGAATAAACAGGGGGGGACGGCCTGCTTTGTCGGTCTGCTTCAGGATTGGGCACAAAGCAGGCCTCTAGTGGGCTTGTTTCGATTTCGGGGTTTCATTTTTCATTTTTCACATCAGATTGTGTATACTTCGTTTTTTTTACTTTCTGTCTCATCGTGCCGGACTCGGCGGAGGCAGTTCGCTTCGGCACGACGCGTCGTTCGGCGCGACGACCGCGTCAATGGTGTCGCGCACGCCGTGCCACGCGCTTCTCGCGTAGTGCGCGACGGTGTCCGCGACGTACCTGAGTTCCTTTTCGTTCCTCTTGACGGCGTTCGCGAGTTCCCTCTCCACCTTGTGCACGGCGCCGTCGATTTCGTGCTCGTGTTCCTCGAGCGCGGGTTTGACTGCGTTGTGGTAGATGCGCGCCGCCCCTCCCGCTTCTGACGGCCACTGCAGCCATATGAGGAACCCGAGTTTCGCGTGGTGGTACAGAGGCACCCAACTGAGCGCGGTGTCTACAGTTCTTTCGACGGTCGTGAATGCGCCGTACGTCATCCAGTACGTGAGCCAGAACTCCTTGGTATTGCGCGGGTCGTTCGGGTCTATGAGGCCAAAATTGTCGTGTTCTTCGTATGCGTCGTCCCCATCGTTCACGGAAGCGTCGGCGTACCTTCTCCTGCCGTTGTCGTTCTCCGTCGTCTGATAGGCTGCCGAGTTCGGGTTCGAGGACGGGCTGAACATGGACGTGAAGAACGCGGAC
This sequence comes from Pycnococcus provasolii, assembly GCA_938743325.2. Lineage (NCBI taxonomy): Eukaryota > Viridiplantae > Chlorophyta > Pseudoscourfieldiophyceae > Pseudoscourfieldiales > Pycnococcaceae > Pycnococcus > Pycnococcus provasolii. The sequence continues at coordinate 112,479 of OW568900.1, read as the reverse complement.
GCGGCTTGCGTGTACGACCCCATTCCCCCCGCACCTGAGGAGGAGAGCTGCAGCGCCTTGTGTGTTTTGTACGCGGGGTATACGACAGCGACGCCGACGCACGCGATGCGCGCTAAACTCGCGGATGACGCCAGAAGCGTACCTGCATATCCGACGGGACTTCCGAAACCAGCCATCGCACTAGCCCCAGTAGGAACCCCCGAAGAAAGGAGCAAGGCCGTGAGCGCGTTCGACACCATGCCTGTGCTGTGGGCAGGTGCGCAGGTGCTTGTGTTGTGTGTGAAATGCCGACGAGGGGGAACGCGCCAAGTCAACAACGCACTTGCTTGATTATTCGGGGTTCCAAGGGAAGATTCTCTCGGGCAATTCCATTGATTATTCGGGGTTCATCATGACATGAGAGGGAAATTCCAAGGAACGGGTATCCCCTCCACAATCGCCCTCCACCACTGCCTCCACCTATCCCCTCCTAAAGGTAGCCGCGTTGGTGTTGTTTTCCCCCGGGGAATGGGGATCCACTGCTTGCACGCTTGCTTTTTGCTTTACTGTATTCGGGTATTCGGGCGGCTGGGCAGTTTATCCACTCCCCCGGGGGACTTTTTCTCCATCCAAACACTTTTCATCCAGGCTCTTCATCTCGCCATGGCGCCTCTCCCGGGTGGTGTCCTTATACAGAAGAAGAAGCTCTCTCTTATTATATGTCCCAGGAGAGGTGCTCGGACTCGTCATTTCAGGTTCAACTCAAAATCTTCATCCCATCATTATCATTATAAGAATTCCCTTTTAGTCAACAACTCTATAAGAACTTCTTCTTCTTCCGTTTCTGGTGTTCCGGAACATGGAAATGGCCACTCTGACAAGAAGAAGAATCGGTCCAATAAGATTGGGGAATCTATTGCGGGAGACTCGAGGAGGGAAGGTGTACCTTCACCTTCACCTTCGCCTTCGGGGGTTCCAACGGCACCGGCGTTTCATGGCGTGCCATCGACGCCTGGTGGTCTGGGAGGACCAGGACCAGGAGCGGGGGCTCCGGCTACTCGACGCGGCGGCAAGCAGGCGTCATCACTCAAACGGCAAGCCTCGCTCATCAGACAACAGGCCACGGGGGCGCCGGCGCGCTCGACGTCGTCGTCGCACGCGTCGTCGTCGTCGGCGACGGCGGCGGCGGCGGCGGCCACGTCGAACAACACGTCGAAAATATCCGTACTGCTCGACCGAGCCATCGCGTCCGACGCGCACACGCAAGCAACAACCGCACTCGACACGCTCAAAAAAGTCGCGCAAGTGTGCGAAAGACACGCGCACGTCAGACAAGCCATCAAGAACGACGCGCGCGTCGAGCTCTTCTACACGGCAGTGCTCGACAACGCCAGCGACGCCGACGCCGTCGCCACGTCGAACGCACTCAAGGCGATGGGCGTGCTGCGTCCCACAAACGTCAAAGGGCTCGACGAGTCAGGTATTCTCGAACGGGCGCGCACGCTCGCACCTCAGATGGAACCACACCAGGTGGCGGCGTGTGCGTGGGGACTCGCGTCGTTAGTAGGGTCGTCCACCAACGCGCCACAGCCGCGCTCTTGCCTAGCGGCGCTGCTGCAGCGTGGCGCGGACCCGGCCGTCGCAAATGCACTCGGGGATGCCGCGCTGGGACAAATACTGTGGGCCGCCGTGAAGATGCTCCCACCAACCACGAACGCCGACGGTGGGGGCACAACGGATGATGGCTACAACGCTGACGTCGGCGACGTCGACGGTGATCACCTCGCCATACTGGCCGAGCAGATTCCCGAGCGCGCCTCGCGCATGTCGGCAAAACGGTCGACGGCGCTGCTTAAGTGCGTGGCGCTGCTCGGACGAAGGGGGTGGCTTCCCACCACCACGGCTGTGAATGCCGTCGAGCACCTGCTGCTACAGATGACCGCGTCGAAGCTGCCGCTGGCGCCGAAGCTGTACGCGGAGGCACTGAGAGCAGCGGCGACACTTGGGGGCAGCGACCTCACGCCTCGCGGGCGAGGTGCCACACTCGTCCTCAGCATCCGTCTCATCGACGCGCATCGCGCGCAGGGTGCGATGTGGCAGCCTGCGGTGGCAGAGTCGGCGCTGTGGAGCCTTGCTAACCTGAAGCTACGCCCGCCAAGCTCGACGGGACCAGCTGCGATCGTGCCTCTGGCGGAGGGCGAGTCGGAGGGAATGCTCTGGCTGCGCTACCGCGAATGCGTTGGCACGATCTCCCAGGCGGCATGCGACGTCAGCGCGTTATCCGCCTACACGAGCCTGCAGTGCTCGAATGTTGCTTGGTCATGCGCGACACTACGCAGCCACCCAGGAGACGAGGGTTTGCGTGTGCTCGGGCAGAGACTTGGTGAGCGCGCGGATGGGCTTGGCGCAAATGCTCTCGCGTCCGCGCTGTGGGGACTTGCACATCTGGACTGGGAGCCTGTGCCAGGCGTGCTAGAGGCACTCGTCACACGCGCGGGAGAGCTGGGCAGGCTCGCGGGCTCGCGAGGAGGTATCAAGATTGCCTCGAAGCTCAGCTTGGCTTGCTGGGCAACAGGCATGGTCTCGTACGGACGCCCCGTGGCGGTGGAGGCATCGCGCGTGGCAATGCCCACGGTGAGCATCGCTCTGGCGGAGATGCTCCGAAAGGAGCTCGCGTCGCCGTCATTACTGGAATCCGCGCAAAGGTGTGCTGCCGTGCGCAGGTGCGCCGCAGATTTTCTGTGGGGCATTGCGCGGATCGACTACGTTCCGCACCCGGCAGATCGACGTGTTCTCGAAGAGGCGCTCTGCGTCCTTCCAGAGCGAGGGCCGTCGTCGTGGTCGTCGAAAAATCCTGCCATGCTGTCGACGATGGACGGCGGCAGCGGAAGCAGCAGCATCAGCAGCATCACGGACGGCAAGTCGAAGCTTTCAACTCAGGGAGTTGTGCAGAGCGATGGCAGCATTTTGTTCACGGAGCAGGAGCAGCAGGATGCAGGCGACGACGTGGAGGAGGCAAGGCGCACGCTAATTTTCCCTCGGGAGGCGGAATTTAGGGTGTCCGACGCTGCCAATGCGCTGTGGGCGGTGGCGCACCTTCGCCACCTCGAGGGAGGCGTGGATGGCGAGCACGACATACGCGTCGTCGGGCGACTGGTTCGCTATGCGGCGTGCGCCGCGAGAGACATGACTCCTCTAGATGTCACGTCTGTGCTCTGGGCGCTGAAGGCGCTAGGCTTGGGAGTGCAGACGAAAGCCGCGGAGAAGATTGGTTCGCCACTCGAGCGGCTGCGTGCGGGCCTCGAGGCTCGCTGCTTGGAACTGGCCTTGGCGAACGACTTTGGCCACGCCGCGACGCGGTCGGCGAGGCACTCGCTGGCGGAGTTAGGATGGGCTGGCGAGGAGGCGTTTGGCACGCTGCCGCTGCCACGACGTGCGTTCGCTTCGAATGCGAGTGACGGTAGCAGTGGTGGTGCCGACGACGAGTTTGACGACAAAGAGTCTGATGACTTCGGGTGGTCATCACCAAGTTCCGTCAGCTCCAACAGTCTAGACCGACTCCTCGAGGCTCTAAAAAGTGGCGACGAATTCGAATACGACGGTTGAGGTGTGGTCGTCGCGTTCTCATTTTCTTTTCAATGTCACAATTAAGAAGTACTATTTCTTTTCTACAAAGTCGTGTTTCGTTTTTTTAGCAGACGTGGTAACCTCCCACGCCGTATGCATACGGATAGAACCAAAAGTGCGAGCGCGGTAGATACGGTGGTGGTGGAATTCCAGGAGAAGCTCCCTCCTCCAGAAGGTCGTTGATGTGGTTATCCAGGAGGGATGCGCAACTTTTTATGGTTGGACAAACGACGATATTCTCGCGCGCTTCCGCAGCCTCAATGGCAAACTTTACTCCACTGCGCCTCCAGGGTACGTCGCTTAAGTCTCCCCCGTCCTCGATAGAACGCGCAGCATCCGTGAGAAACGAAGCCAGCGCTTGAGCCCTCGGGTCTCCCACAGTCACCCAACACGCCAGGAGTTGAACCGCACGCTGAGCGAACCGGTTGTTCAGGTCGCGCGGCGTTTGCCTGAGAAGGGCGCACCCCACGCCAAAGCTCGCCTTCATGGCGTCGTCTGCCAAATCGCGCGCCTTCACGGCGTCGTGTTCCGCTTTGACGGTTGCACTCGCTAGTTTGTCGAGCACACTTAAAAAGCCTTCTGCACTGCGTCCTTGCGCCTTGATTAAGGAAGATCGTGCACGCGCTTCCTCTCTAATCGAGGAAGCGGTCAACGAAGGAAGTCCGAGTGATGCGGCACCCGATCCCCACGAACGTTCATACGCAGAGATCCAGAGTATGTGTTCATGTTTTATGGAACGCCACACCGACGACGAGGCGAGGCCGAGGCCAGATAGCTCTGACAAGCTTAGCAGGGGGCATAGGACAGTGCGCACGACGGTATCCACAGGAAGCGAGTCGAACGTTATTATTGACGCGGATGACAAGAAGGAGGGGTCGTCTTCAAGGGAGGTGGCGGAGACGGAGACGGAGGCGGACACTGCTGACTCCCATGATGAGGCGGAGGCGGAGGCGGACACACTGTCCCATGATGAGGCGGAGGCGGACATTTCGCGGATGTTTCGAGCTTGTTGGAGAAAGAAGTCTCATCAGCCTCACGTTCTCGGAACGCGGCACGTGGCAGGGGGTTAACCCCCAATCTCCATCTGCATCTGGGGATCCATCTTGGGTCTACTTTTTAGAACTCCTTCTCTTTTCTTTTTGGCTGGTTTCCCCTCCCTGTTCTCTTTTTGGTTTTGTTTGGGGTTTTGTGGTTTTGTTTTTGGGGTTTGGTTTGGGAAAAAGATAGTAGTGTCACATAGTCTACTGTATGTGGTGGCGGTCCACGTTACTACCCTACTCTTAGCGGTCACGAGGATGTCACGACGACAGGTCTTAAACTTAACTCCTGCCTGGCTCTGAGCGCTTTTTTTAAGAAAAACTTTTGCGATTTTGTTTTTGAAAAAAAGAGTGTTCAACTTAAACTTATGTATTTACAGTTTCCGGCGACGACAGTCCAGTCACAATCAAGCAACATCCGCCAACGTCAAGTCGTTCTGATTCTTACCTGTTGTAGAATCCCGATATGAATGAACATACGCGTGCGGAATCTCGGGGAAGGGCTCGGCATATTTCGAATAGTCAGCGGGCTCGGGATGCACGGCGGCTGTCGTTATCGCCCGAACACTTCCAGAAAGAACATTCACATTCGAAAAAGTCTCCTTGAGCAACTGCCTTGCATTCTTGCCGTGCCGAGGCTGATACATCGAATCCGACAACGTTCTCGACAATGGCCTGCCGTCCTCGTGCGTCACCTTCTCGTTGGCAAGTCTCGCACCCACAGCACCTACGTAAGTGTAGAGAGCGTGTCCAATACGAGAGCCCAGAAATTCGCCAAAAGTTCGAACGCACCAAACAGTGATCTCATGCTCGTCGTCAACATGAATGTCCAAGTCCTTCAGCTTGCCGCATAACACCTCGAGGAACTCGAAGAACAGGACCCTGCAGACGTACGCAATAAAGCCAATCTGCAGGCACAGCAAGGCGACGAGCGCTAGTAACTTCACCGGCCTGTTGATATAGTCCGAGATGAATAGGCTCAGGTAAACGGTGAAAAATGCGCACGTCAACATGGCGTTATTCACTTTGTCAACTAGCTCTACCCTGTACGGCTCGGCTGCCGAGTCAGCTTTGTAGATCAAAAATGTGACACCCAGAAGTATTAGCTGAGAGTAAATGGCGCCGAACGGCTTGATGACGGCGACGCACAAGGTCAGCATGAGCTTCTGCACTAAAATTACGGATTCCCAGTAGTAGAAGCGGGACTCGTAGCTAAGATTGAAAAGAAAAGAAAAAGTTCATTTTTGCGTTGTGTTGTGTTGTGTTGTGTTGTGTGTGAGTGTTTGTAATGTCAGCGCTCTTCGTTCTTTTCGCCATTTGCATCATCCTCCCAAACCCAAACAAACATGAAAATCAAAATCAAACGTACTCCTGGAATAAAAATCCAAAGTTAAAGATCAGCAATGGATCACTCATTTTGATGCGCATCTTGTTCCGCCGCAGATACACGAACAAGAAAGCGGGAACGCCAACCACAACGAATAGGACGGCGGGAATGCCAACCGACACGCCGTACTGAAGGTGGTTGCCACGCATGCACTGCTCATCCTGACTCGGGAACCAGAGCATGGTAAATTCCGACTTGGAGTCACACGTTGTCGCTTCCATACTCTCCGCGATTACCGAAGCGTCGTAAGGTTTGCACGAGAAAATTGACAATGTGGTGATGGTGAAGGCTGGCCACGACACGAAGGCTACGGCACTTATCACCTTTGGCAGCATGCGGGATACCCAAGCGTAGAGTCCGTACGTCGACAAGCCCACTGCTTGTCTTGGGAGGTTCCCGCTCGTGTGTACTTCAGAGAGATCAGAGAAGTTAAGCTCGTTCAGTTCCCGAGATCTCCTACTTCCTCCCATGAGAAGTGCTTGCGGCCACGTAACTTCCGTCATGACGACGTCACCGCGCCACACCTTGGAGCTGTACCACGCACATTCCAAAAACACAGCTATGAATGCGACACTAAACGCAATGCCAGGGCGAATCATGTCTGCGTACAGGCCGAAATATGGGCGAAGCTTTTCATTTTGTGATAGGAATGCAGTGCCGTGTCCTGTTTCGTGATTTGAATCCCACACTCGAGCATCGAAAAGGCACTCCGACGTGGCAATTGAAGCACCTCCATCACCCGAGGCGGTGCTGAGAGTGCCTTTCGCGCCCATCACGTCATCCGGCCATTCGACGCCAGCATCGATCAGAATGGTAACAATCTGTATGTACGTGATCACAATCTTTATCAGCTGCGAATAGACCGGCTTATCCGACGTGTTGCCAACCATATCCGTGTGCACTATAAGCCAGGACAAGACTGCGCTCAGCATCGTTGAGGCGACGTACGCCACAATTTGCACCGAAAGCTTCGAGCACGTTCGGCATCTGCCAGCCTTCCCCGGCTGTCGTCCATAGCCCTCGAGGCACCGTTCGCACAAATTACCCGCATGGCCTACAGCACACCGGAATTCGCCATCTCCCACGCATGTTCCCGAGCCTCCCGGGCAGTCGGGGAAGTACACGGGGCAACGATAGTTTCCCCACCTGCCAGTTGTAGGCAGTGGTGTGACCACGCCCCCATTACAAATCGCACCCGATGGACAACCCTCGCACGTGAAAGTCGACGCGTCGAGCGAAGTATTTTTCAGATAGAATCCCCTTTCGCAAAGGCACTCACTTATTGACAAGCCAGGCGTCGTCTGATTCCTTCGTGAATTTTTTGGACATTCTGTACATTCCGCCTGACCACTTGCATTCACGTAGCCGCCAAGCTTGTAGTCGACGCATTTCAGGCACGTCATTCGACCAGGTTGTGGAGAGTACGATCCTGGATCGCATTCTTTGCATGTGTTGATTTCAGTGTCCTCTTTGTCTTCTCTTTGTCCGAATCGTGTGCCTGCTGGACATACACGATAGTCGAGATTACTCGGATCGTAGATTTTTTCGACAGAATTTTCATCATCATCAGAATCTACAGCACTGCCATCTTTGGGAATCTTCTCTGGAATGAGGGTGTCGTTGTACCACACAAGCTTTCGCACACCATTTTCGAGGGCACGTTTTGCACTCGCCACATCTTCTTTGATCACTTCCATATACCTCTTGATGCAGGTAGCCTCGAAGTCTTCGTAGAATTTGTCGCTCTCCTCTTCCGTCGCATCATAATCGAGTGGAGAGAAAGAATAAAGGTGGTTTTGTGACGGGTAGAGAGCACTCGAAGTACTGTCTTCATCGAGGTTTGTATCGAAAGTTAGCGGTGTTTCCCACGACATTTCTGGGTCATTTAGAGAAAACAGATCGCATGGGGCTCCAAACTTGTCAATCCGATCGTTAAATGCGGCGACTCGATCGGCTAATTTGAACGTTCCCACCACACCCGCGCTGCCCGGCGGACCACCGATGTGTGCCCCGCACTGCATAATATCGATAATCTGACCCGAGTTGATGGCGCGAAGTTCTTTAGCGTCAAATGTGATGTTTCGCATGTAGCCCTCGTACCCCTCTTTTCCAAGAGTCTCCCCGAGTTCCTTAAAGCGTTCGATCGTGCTTTCTTCCTGCCCATAGGTATTAAATTGGTTGAAGCGCCCGGGAGTCCGTGACTTGGTCACCATCGTCCACACAGCCTCTCCGAGGTCGTACAGGTCCTCAATGCGTTCCATGTTTTCAAGTTCGGCACGAACTAGCTGCAGCAAGCCCTCCTTCTCCTCAACCGAGCTAAACCTTTGTTCAAAAATGTCAACCTTGTACGCCCTAGTAATCATTGCCCGGCTTCTATGCGAGAAAAAGTCGAAATTGTCATTGTCAAGCAAGGAGTGCCGTGCAAAGTCCACTGCTTTCTCGATGAGCGCACGCCGCTTCTGTTCTACACGATCATCTTTATGCACTTGTAGGAACAGCGTGCCACGAGCTAGAGGTGAGTCCACGCATGGAGTATTACCTCCGAAAGTGTCCGCGTCAAACCAGACAGTGTGACGCTTCAGGATGCCCGTTTTATTTGCAGCTTCGTATGCGAGTTTTCGTGCATCAATGTTATGCCGCATCTTGTCTCTTCCTCCAGCGGCAACGTACAACACATAGCAATTATGTTCCATGAGTATTTCAAAGCCAGTTTCCCATTCATCGGGATCTTCAATGTCATTGATTTTGATCTGCGCGACTTTCAATTCAACATCCTTATTTCCTGCTATGGACACAAATTGAAGGGAACGTTTTGCTAAGCCATCATTATCGTCGTGCCCAATTCGGCAAATTTGTCCCCAACCAAAGGTGTGCTTAATCACTTGCAGCTGCAGAGCCTGCATGTCAGACGTTCCTAGGCTTGTCATTATGGTGGATGTATACAGTTTGTGTTGATAGAGCTGAGCAGGAATGCGTGACGACACGAGCTGTGGCATTTTGAACATACTGCTCATGTATTGTGCTATACTGTGGCTGTGATACATAGGTCCAAGGATCATGGCGCAATCGGGAATGCTCCCACGTCGTCCGCAGGCTGTCCTAACGTGTTGATACATTTCAAACGCGTCTTTCTGATCCATCACAAACGTTGTTGCCACTGTGTCGGAATCGTACAATTTTTCAAAGTCGTCCTGATTCATCACCATCTGATTTCTGTCGTTGAGGCGTGAGCCAACAAGGGCAACCGTGGCGATCAATGCCGGGTCTAGAATATGTGATGTGGTGACATCCTTCGTCTCTTTGGCTGAACCGAAAGGCACCACCAACACTACATGGTGCTGGCAAGCGAGCCGATTGACGTCGTACACCATTTGCATTCGACAGTGCCCATCAGATGGCACGCGTGGTAAGCCACCTGTGAAGAGCGGGAAGTTTGACGAATTGCATGCAGCAGCCCCAGCTTCTTTAGCACCCTCAGAAATCGCCACTGTTCTCACGGCGCCACGGCTTGTAATCGCCGCCGCACACTGGAATCCAAACTTCACCTCTGGCTGAAAGGACGAAATGATGTAATACGTTTTTGGATCGCATCCCACACTTCGCGTGCCCTCACGATTTAGAAACATTTCACCTGTAGCACCCAGCATATGCGTTTGATATCCGTTATCCGTTCGACAGGACTCATGACCGTAGTACGCACACAGCGTGCTTGTCAAGATGACTCGCTTCCTCTCGTCTTTCGGTTGGCATGGATCTAAATAGCCAACGCACCTCGCCTGGTTGTTCTCCGTGTCTGCCATGAAGTCGTAAGCCGTAGAGCACCAGTAGTAACCCTTCCCGCCGGTGTACTTGTTCGTGCAGTTGTCGAACACCACCTCGCCCACCTTGAACGGGAAGTGGCACGCCTTGCCCGTGTCCGTCAGCGGCACCTGCCCGCTCGCATCCTTCGACGTGTCCTTCGTTTCCTTCGGCGTCGTCGTCGTCGTCGTCGAGGGTGCCGCCGTGGTCGTGCCGATGCACCTCGCCTGGTTGTTCTCCGTGTCTGCCATGAAGTCGTAAGCCGTAGAGCACCAGTAGTAACCCTTCCCGCCGGTGTACTTGTTCGTGCAGTTGTCGAACACCTCCTCGCCCACCTTGAACGGGAAGTGGCACGCCTTGCCCGTGTCCGTCAGCGGCACCTGCCCGCTCGCATCCTTCGACGTGTCCTTCTCCTCCGTCGGCGTCGGCGTCGTCGTCGTCGAGGGTGCCGCCGTGGTCGTGCCGATGCACCTCGCCTGGTTGTTCTCCGTGTCTGCCATGAAGTCGTAAGCCGTAGAGCACCAGTAGTAACCCTTCCCGCCGGTGTACTTGTTCGTGCAGTTGTCGAACACCTCCTCGCCCACCTTGAACGGGAAGTGGCACGCCTTGCCCGTGTCCGTCAGCGGCACCTGCCCGCTCGCATCCTTCGACGTGTCCTTCTCCTCCGTCGGCGTCGGCGTCGTCGTCGTCGAGGGTGCCGCCGGCTTCGTGCCGATACACCTCGCCTGGTTGTTCTCCGTGTCTGCCATGAAGTCGTAAGCCGTAGAGCACCAGTAGTAACCCTTCCCGCCGGTGTACTTGTTCGTGCAGTTGTCGAACACCTCCTCGCCCACCTTGAACGGGAAGTGGCACGCCTTGCCCGTGTCCGTCAGCGGCACCTGCCCGCTCGCATCCTTCGATGTGTCCTTCGTTTCCTTCGGCGTCGTCGTCGTCGTCGTCGAGGGTGCCGCCGGCTTCGTGCCGATGCACCTCGCCTGGTTGTTCTCCGTGTCTGCCATGAAGTCGTAAGCCGTAGAGCACCAGTAGTAACCCTTCCCGCCGGTGTACTTGTTCGTGCAGTTGTCGAACACCTCCTCGCCCACCTTGAACGGGAAGTGGCACGCCTTGCCCGTGTCCGTCAGCGGCACCTGCCCGCTCGCATCCTTCGACGTGTCCTTCTCCTCCGTCGGCGTCGGCGTCGTCGTGGTCGAGGGTGCCGCCGTCGTCGGCGTCGTGGTCGGGGATGCCGTCGTCGTCGTCGGTGTCGCAACCGGTGTCGTCGGGGCTGCCTCATCCTCGTCATCGTCATATGCATCTTCTTCTTCGTCGTCATAGGCATCGTCGTCGTCATCAGTGTCATCTGTAGCGTTTCGGCGATAGGCTAAGGAAAATCCGTCGTCACGAAAACTTGTGTCTGAAGCTCCGTCATAAGATCGTCTTCGTACATACGGACATTTGAAGCCAGGATCCAGGCAGTCTTGCGTGAAAGGATGAAGATGAAGACTGAAATCGAGGGTGAGCTCTGATTGCAAGAGTGGTGCAATCCATGGCGACGTATGGCGTTCTGGGAGATGGTGAGCAAGCATCTTGGTGTCAATCACTCGTTGCCGAATTCTGGTCTCGTCGATAATGCCATATAAAGATAGTGCCGCGATTGCTCCTGCGTCATACGCGAGCCGAAAATTGTAGGTTTCTCGTTGAACAGCAATGGCGAACTCTTCATTGACGTTTTGGACGAGGATTGTTGCACCCATCACATCCCGCAGCGCACTTCGAGTCATATGGAAGCCGGCATGCTCTGGCATCTTATCGAAGTTGGATACTTCGTCCTGCACGCGGAACTGCCACCTTTTCAGAGCCGGCACATATTTGCCGTCAGTATTATGATCCTGGTATGCCGACAGTCCATCCTGCGGGCTGATCGCGATCGTGTTCCGCATTCTCTCAGCCGTCTCTTTCAACACGTGCTCGCCGATTCGAACCACCGGTCCGGATACATCGGAGAAGACGGCGACGAAGGCGTATCCCTTGCGCAAAATGCCAAGGTTGTGCGCCGCGGTGTAGAAGGCGTCGTAGTGCTCCATCGGTATTGCAATCACGAAGACGAAGTTCGGCGCGTAGCCAGGTTGCGTAACCTCCGTCGCGTCGTTGCGCACCTGCGGAAGCACCTTCAACATCTCCGCCTTGTACACGTTCATGCAGTCCCACCCGTCTATGCCTTGTACACGGCCTGGGCTGCCCTTGCACGACTCGGACTTGTCCACCTTCACGTCGATGTGCGACACTTCATACTTCACGTGGTTTCGCTCATCACCCACCTTCGTGTCACCGTCGTGGGTCACGTTCATGGCCAGGTTCCTTTCCTGCACCAAATCATTCAGTGAATTGTAGAACGGGTGGCCATCCCTGTATCTGTCATTCTCGGATGTGACGACCGTGAAGCGCCTCCACGGCGGCGCGCCCTTTAGTCCGCGTATGAATCCGTCACTGCTTTCCGACACGTCCTTAAAGTCTGCGAAGTTGAGCATTTGCTTCGCAAGCGTGTCGGATTTGTATGCGACAGACACGAGGTTGCTCGCCACAGCTTTCTTCACAGAATTCATCGTCACGTACGTCGAGTTGACGTCCAGCACGGCTGCGGATTCGGCGAATGCGGCGTTCGTGACAACAAAAACCTTCACGTTCTGCTGCTGGCACTCCATCAGTGCTATTACGCCGTCGCTCGAGGCTTGGTGTGTTAGTACGGAGATGGGTTTTGGAATCACCTCGAACCCGAACTGCCGTCCGTCGTCGAGCGTCTTGCCCATGGTTCCCAGTGCTCGCACGAGTCCGTCCCATCGAAACGTCGCGTCTGTGATGGCTAGTGAGGCTGACAGGCCAAGTTTCCGTCCGTAGTCGTCGTCGTCAAACAGCACGCATACGGCCGTCTTTACAGGGACCGTTAAGGTTCCCCCTGAGCCTGAGGAGGTAAGCACGTCAAAGTCAAAGACGGGGGGACGTAACCCAGAAAGGCGGGAGACTTGCGGCGTCGCTTCGGCTACGAAAGTGAGCAAAGACAGGAGCAAGGCCAAAGAACACCACTGAAGTAGTAAGTCCATGCCATTTTGGCGGAAGGAAAGAAAACCGCCACTTACAAAAGGGCGCACCACACGGCAACACACGGCTGACACCACACGGCGCACCACACGGCGCACCACACGGCGCACCGGCATCGACACCATTGGGCATGCACGGCAAAGTGCTGCAAAGGGTTGACTGACCCGAAGGAACGCGAACACGGAGAAGGAACTCCCCGGCGACGACTTTCCATCCAAGGGGGGATCCCGAACATATCAGCGTTTGGCTAGTGTACGATAGTTTTGTAGGGGCAAGGGAGGGATCCCATGTGTCCCGCAGGGGGATGGATTCCCCCTATCCCCTCCCTGCGCGAAGCAGGCGGGTCAAGAGGTCACTCTTGAATCTCCCTCCCCCGCGTGTCACGCATCGACGCGACGCGTTTACGCGTCGATCACGCAGGCGGAGGTCGAATTTTTCTCGAGTGATGGCGGCATTTCATGCTACGCTTCTGCATGAAAGCCGCCCGTGCATCCCGCCGAGCAGCATGGTGGCCTCTTCGTCGATCCAGGCTCGACCTGTGACGACATGGCGTGGGCGCTGCGCATCGGGGCGAGGTTCTCCAGCGCGCCGACTCTTCCAGCCGACACATCAACACGAAAGAACTGGAGGCCACGGCCACGACCGCAGCGCATGTCGCCAGCCAGCAGCGCACACCCACGCGCTTCGTACTTCCCACTGATAATATGACGAACGCGGTGCGCTGGCGTAAGGGTACTGCGCGCGATCCGTACGAGGCAGATCTCCTTCTCTCCACAGCCACTATCATGATCGCGGGAGGCCACAGTCTGCGCGCCCCGTGGGTGCCGGGTTCCCACATTATCGATCTGGGGGCAGACGCCGCGTCCCGCGAGCCGGTGACCGGCGCCCTGCCCCTGGCCGACGGTGCGGAACTGCGCGCGCTCGTCCAACGGGAGTTCGCGGCGCAGCTGCCCGGTGCCCCCGGCGAAGCCTCGTGGATCCCGGCCTCAGACGTCGTCGCATCCGATCTGCAGGACGTCCCCGAGCTCGCCGACGACGACATCTGCTGCACGCTCTGCGACCTGCCCGACGCGGTGCATGGCTAGGGCCCGCGCAGCACTGGGAGGGGAAGCTCGGGGAAGGGCTCGGCATATTTCGAATAGTCAGCGGGCTCGGGATGCACGGCGGCTGTCGTTATCGCCCGAACACTTCCAGAAAGAACATTCACATTCGAAAAAGTCTCCTTGAGCAACTGCCTTGCATTCTTGCCGTGCCGAGGCTGATACATCGAATCCGACAACGTTCTCGACAATGGCCTGCCGTCCTCGTGCGTCACCTTCTCGTTGGCAAGTCTCGCACCCACAGCACCTACGTAAGTGTAGAGAGCGTGTCCAATACGAGAGCCCAGAAATTCGCCAAAAGTTCGAACGCACCAAACAGTGATCTCATGCTCGTCGTCAACTGGAATGTTCAAGTCCTTCAGCTTGCCGCATAACACCTCGAGGAACTCGAAGAACAGGACCCTGCAGACGTACGCAATAAAGCCAATCTGCAGGCACAGCAAGGCGACGAGCGCTAGTAACTTCACCGGCCTGTTGATATAGTCCGAGATGAATAGGCTCAGGTAAACGGTGAAAAATGCGCACGTCAACATGGCGTTATTCACTTTGTCAACTAGCTCTACCCTGTACGGCTCAGCTGCCGAGTCAGCTTTGTAGATCAAAAATGTGACACCCAGAAGTATTAGCTGAGAGTAAATGGCGCCGAACGGCTTGATGACGGCGACGCACAAGGTCAGCATGAGCTTCTGCACTAAAATTACGGATTCCCAGTAGTAGAAGCGGGACTCGTAGCTAAGATTGAAAAGAAAAGAAAAAGTTCATTTTTGTGTTGTGTAGTGTGTGAGTGTTTGTAATGTCAGCGCTCTTCGTTCTTTTCGCCATTTGCATCATCCTCCCAAACCAAAACAAACATGAAAATCAAAATCAAACGTACTCCTGGAATAAAAATCCAAAGTTAAAGATCAGCAATGGATCACTCATTTTGATGCGCATCTTGTTCCGCCACAGATACACGAACAAGAAAGCGGGAACGCCAACCACAACGAATAGGACGGCGGGAATGCCAACCGACACGCCGTACTGAAGGTGGTTGCCACGCATGCACTGCTCATCCTGACTCGGGAACCAGAGCATGGTAAATTCCGACTTGGAGTCACACGTTGTCGCTTCCATGCTCTCCGCGATTACCGAAGCGTCGTAAGGTTTGCACGAGAAAATTGACAATGTGGTGATGGTGAAGGCTGGCCACGACACGAAGGCTGCGGCACTTATCACCTTTGGCAGCATGCGGGATACCCAAGCGTAGAGTCCGTACGTCGACAAACCCACTGCTTGTCTTGGGAGGTTCCCGCTCGTGTGTACTTCAGAGAGGTCAGAGAAGTTAAGCTCGTTCAGTTCCCGAGATCTCCTACTTCCTCCCATGAGAAGTGCTTGCGGCCACGTAACTTCCGTCATGACGACGTCACCGCGCGACACCTTGAAGCTGTACCACGCACATTCCAAAAACACGGCTATGAATGCGACACTAAATGCAATGCCATGGCGAATCATGTCTGCGTACAGGCCGAAATATGGGCGAAGCTTCTCATTTTGTGATAGGAATGCAGTGCCGTGTCCTGTTTCGTGATTTGAATCCCACACTTGAGCATCGAAAAGGCACTCCGACGTGGCAATTGAAGCACCTCCATCACCCGAGGCGGTGCTGAGAGTGCCTTTCGCGCCCATCACGTCATCCGGCCATTCGACGCCAGCATCGATCAGAATGGTAACAATCTGTATGTACGTGATCACAATCTTTATCAGCTGCGCATAGACCGGCTTATCCGACGTGTTGCCAACCATATCCGTGTGCACTATAAGCCAGGACAAGACTGCGCTCAGCATCGTTGAGGCGACGTACGCCACAATTTGCACCGAAAGCTTCGAGCACGTTCGGCATCTGCCAGCCTTCCCCGGCTGTCGTCCATAGCCCTCGAGGCACCGTTCGCACAAATTACCCGCATGGCCTACAGCACACCGGAATTCGCCATCTCCCACGCATGTTCCCGAGCCTCCCGGGCAGTCGGGGAAGTACACGGGGCAACGATAGTTTCCCCACCTGCCAGTTGTAGGCAGTGGTGTGACCACGCCCCCATTACAAATCGCACCCGATGGACAACCCTTGCACGTGAAATTCGACGCGTCGAGCGAAGTATTTTTCTGATAGAATCCCCTTTCGCAAAGGCACTCACTTATTGACAAGCCAGGCGTCGTCTGATTCCTTCGTGAATGTTTTGGACATTCTGTACATTCCGCCTGACCACTTGCATTCACGTAGCCGCCAAGCTTGTAGTCGACGCATTTCAGGCACGTCATTCGACCAGGTTGTGGAGAGTACGATCCTGGATCGCATTCTTTGCATGTGTTGATTTCAGTGTCCTTTTTGTCGCCATCTTTGCCGAATCGCGTGCCTGCTGGACATACACGATAGTCGAGATTACTCGGATCGTAGATTTTTTCGACAGAATTTTCATCATCATCAGAATCTACAGCACTGCCATCTTTGGGAATCTTCTCTGGAATGAGGGTGTCGTTGTACCACACAAGCTTTCGCACACCATTTTCGAGGGCACGTTTTGCACTCGCCACATCTTCCTTGACCACTTCCATGTACCTCTTGATGCAGGTAACCCCGAAGTCTACCTGCAGGGTACTGTTCTCGAAGAAGTCTTCGTAGAATTTGTCGCTCTCCTCTTCCGTCGCATCATCATCGGGTGGAGAGAAAGAATAAAGGTGGTTTTGTGACGGGTAGAGAGCATTCGAAGTACTGTCTTCATCGAGGTTTGTATCGAAAGTTAGCGGTGTTTCCCACGACATTTCTGGATCATTTAGAGAAAACAAATCGCATGGGGCTCCAAACTTGTCAATCCGATCGTTAAATGCGGCGACTCGATCGGCTAATTTGAACGTTCCCACCACACCCGCGCTGCCCGGTGGACCACCGATGTGTGCCCCGCACTGCATAATATCGATAATCTGACCCGAGTTGATGGCGCGAAGTTCTTTAGCGTCAAATGTGATGTTTCGCATGTAGCCCTCGTACCCCTCTTTTGCAAGAGTCTCCCCGAGTTCCTTAAAGCGTTCGATCGTGCTTTCTTCCTGCCCATAGGTATTAAATTGGTTGAAGCGCCCGGGAGTCCGTGACTTGGTCACCATCGTCCACACAGCCTCTCCGAGGTCGTACAGGTCCTCAATGCGTTCCATGTTTTCAAGTTCGGCACGAACTAGCTGCAGCAAGCCCTCCTTCTCCTCAACCGAGCTAAACCTTTGTTCAAAAATGTCAACCTTGTACGCCCTAGTAATCATTGCCCGGCTTCTATGCGAGAAAAAGTCGAAATTGTCATTGTCAAGCAAGGAGTGCCGTGCAAAGTCCACTGCTTTCTCGATGAGCGCACGCCGCTTCTGTTCTACACGATCATCTTTATGCACTTGTAGGAACAGCGTGCCACGAGCTAGAGGTGAGTCCACGCATGGAGCATTACCTCCGAAAGTGTCCGCGTCAAACCAGACGGTGTGACGCTTCAGGATGCCCGTTTTATTTGCAGCTTCGTATGCGATTTTTCGTGCATCAATGTTATGCCGCATCTTGTCTCTTCCTCCAGCGGCAACGTACAAAACATAGCAATTATGTTCCATGAGTTTTGCAAAGCCAGTTTCCCATTCATCGGGATCTTCAATGTCACGAATTTTGATCTGCGCGACTTTCAATTCAACATCCTTATTTCCTGCTATGGACACAAATTGAAGGGGAAGTTTTGCTAAGCCATCATTATCGTCGTGCCCAATTCGGCAAATTTGTCCCCAGCCAAAGGTGTGCTTAATCACTTGCAGCTGCAGAGCCTGCATGTCAGACGTTCCTAGGCTTGTCATTATGGTGGATGTATACAGTTTGTGTTGATAGAGCTGAGCAGGAATGCGTGACGACACGAGCTGTGGCATTTTGAACATACTGCTCATGTATTGTGCTATACTGTGGCTGTGATACATAGGTCCAAGGATCATGGCGCAATCGGGAATGCTCCCACGTCGTCCGCAGGCTGTCCTAACGTGTTGATACATTTCAAACGCGTCTTTCTGATCCATCACAAACGTTGTTGCCACTGTGTCGGAATCGTACAATTTTTCAAAGTCGTCCTGATTCATCACCATCTGATTTCTGTCGTTGAGGCGTGAGCCAACAAGGGCAACCGTGGCGATCAATGCCGGGTCTAGAATATGTGACGTGGTGACATCCTTCGTCTCTTTGGCTGAACCGAAAGGCACCACCAACACTACATGGTGCTTGCAAGCGAGCCTATTGACGTCGTACATCATTTGCATTCGACAGTGCCCATCAGATGGCACGCGTGGTAAGCCACCTGTGAAGAGCGGGAAGTTTGACGAATTGCATGCAGCAGCCCCAGCTTCTTTAGCACCCTCAGAAATGGTCACTGTTCTCACGGCGCCACGGCTTGTAATCGCCGCCGCACACTGGAATCCAAACTTCACCTCTGGCTGAAATGACGAAATGATGTAATACGTTTTTGGATCGCATCCCACACTTCGCGTGCCCTCACGATTTAGAAACATTTCACCTGTAGCACCCAGCATATGCGTTTGATATCCGTTATCCATTCGACAGGACTCATGACCGTAGTACGCACACAGCGTGCTTGTCAAGATGAGTTGCTTCCCCTCGTCTTTCGGTTGGCATGGATCTAAATAGCCAACGCACCTCGCCTGGTTGTTCTCCGTGTCTGCCATGAAGTCGTAAGCCGTAGAGCACCAGTAGTAACCCTTCCCGCCGGTGTACTTGTTCGTGCAGTTGTCGAACACCTCCTCGCCCACCTTGAACGGGAAGTGGCACGCCTTGCCCGTGTCCGTCAGCGGCACCTGCCCGCTCGCATCCTTCGACGTGTCCTTCTCCTCCGTCGGCGTCGTCGTCGGCGTCGTCGAGGGTGCCGCCGTCGTCGGCGTCGTGGTCGGGGATGCCGTCGTCGTCGTTGGTGTCGCAACCGGTGTCGTCGGGGCTGCCTCATCCTCGTCATCGTCATATGCATCTTCTTCTTCGTCGTCATAGGCATCGTCGTCGTCATCAGTGTCATCTGTAGCGTTTCGGCGATAGGCTAAGGAAAACCCGTCTTCACGAAAACTTGTGTCTGAAGCTCCGTCATAAGATCGTCTTCGTACATACGGACATTTGAAGCCAGGATCCAGGCAGTCTTGCGTGAAAGGATGAAGATGAAGACTGAAATCGAGGGTGAGCTCTGATTGCAAGAGTGGTGCAATCCATGGCGACGTATGGCGTTCTGGGAGATGGTGAGCAAGCATCTTGGTGTCAATCACTCGTTGCCGAATTCTGGTCTCGTCGATAATGCCATATAAAGACAGTGCCGCGATTGCTCCTGCATCATACGCGAGCCGAAAATTGTAGGTTTCTCGTTGAACAGCAATGGCGATCTCTTCATTGACGTTTTGGACGAGGATTGTTGCACCCATCACATCCCGCAGCGCACTTCGAGTCATATGGAAGCCGGCATGCTCTGGCATCTTATCGAAGTTGGATACTTCGTCCTGCACGCGGAACTGCCACCTTTTCAGAGCCGGCACATATTTGCCGTCAGTATTATGATCCTGGTATGCCGACAGTCCATCCTGCGGGCTGATCGCGATCGTGTTCCGCATTTTCTCAGCCGTCTCTTTCAACACGTGCTCGCCGATTCGAACCACCGGTCCGGATACATCGGAGAAGACGGCGACGAAGGCGTATCCCTTGCGCAAAATGCCAAGGTTGTGCGCCGCGGTGTAGAAGGCGTCGTAGTGCTCCATCGGTATTGCAATCACGAAGACGAAGTTCGGCGCGTAGCCAGGTTGCGTAACCTCCGTCGCGTCGTTGCGCACCTGCGGAAGCACCTTCAACATCTCCGCCTTGTACACGTTCATGCAGTCCCACCTGTCTATGCCTTGTACACGGCCTGGGCTGCCCTTGCACGACTCGGACTTGTCCACCTTCACGTCGATGTGCGACACTTCATACTTCACGTGGTTTCGCTCATCACCCACCTTCGTGTCACCGTCGTGGGTCACGTTCATGGCCAGGTTCCTTTCCTGCACCAAATCATTCAGTGAATTGTAGAACGGGTGGCCATCCCTGTATCTGTCATTCTCGGAGGTGACGACCGTGAAGCGCCTCCACGGCGGCGCGCCCTTTAGTCCGCGTATGAATCCGTCACTGCTTTCCGACATGTTCTTGAAGTCTGCGAAGTTGAGCATTTGCTTCGCAAGCGTGTCGGATTTGTATGCGACAGACACGAGGTTGCTCGCCACAGCTTTCTTCACAGAATTCATCGTCACGAACGTCGAGCTGACGTCCTTCACGGCTGCGGATTCGGCGAATGCGGCGTTCGTGACAACAAAAACCTTCACGTTCTGCTGCTGGCACTCCATCAGTGCTCTTACGCCGTCGCTCGAGGCTTGGTGTGTTAGTACGGAGATGGGTTTTGGAATCACCTCGAACCCGAACTGCCGTCCGTCGTCGAGCGTCTTGCCCATGGTTCCCAGTGCTCGCACGAGTCCGTCCCATCGAAACGTCGCGTCTGTGATGGCTAGTGAGGCTGACAGGCCAAGTTTCCGTCCGTAGTCGTCGTCGTCAAACAGCACGCATACGGCCGTCTTTACAGGGACCGTTAAGGTTCCCCCTGAGCCTGAGGAGGTAAGCACGTCAAAGTCAAAGACGGGGGGACGTAACCCAGAAAGGCGGGAGACTTGCGGCGTCGCTTCGGCTACGAAAGTGAGCAAAGACAGGAGCAAGGCCAAAGAACACCACTGAAGTAGTAACTCCATGCCATTTTGGCGGAAGGAAAGAAGGCCGCCGCTTACAAAAGGGCGCATGGCACGGCAACACACGGCTGACACCACACGGCGCACCGGCATCGCCACCGGCAAAGGGTACGTTGAGGGTAAGAAAAAAAAACCAGGGTACTAATTTGACACAAGTTTGACAATTGCACGTAAATCAGGAGGGCAAGGTCAGTTGCACCGGTGCACCTCCCGACCAGCTTTTAGCCTTTTTTTTTTAATACTTACCCGGGTAGTATAATAGCTTATTCTAAGCAGGAGGGGAATACAGCAGTCTAGGAGGGAAGGCAGGGGAGGGGAGCTTTCTTGAGCACACCTCAAGAACCCGAACCTTAGTCTATCGTAACCCTAACACGATCAGAAGAACCCTAGTCTAAGTTACCACGCTCAGAACCCTAGGGTACAGTACCACGCTCAGAAGAACCCGAACCCGCTCAGAAGTAGCATCTCCCGGCGACTTTCCATACAAGGGGGAATCCCGAAAATATCACCGTTAGTCTAGTGTACGTAGTAGGGGCAAGGGAGGGATCCCATGTTTCGATCATTTATCGTAGAATTGTATGTAGGGCTTATTTACAGGGATAAATAGTCGACGCAACGCAACTTTCGAAAAGGTTTCCTGTCTGTGACTTTAAAAAAGGCTGTGACTTAAGGCTGGTTCTTAAGGCTGGCGATGCTGTTTCTTAGTCTAAGGAAGGTAGAAGTAAACTAATGAAGAAAAATAGGGCGACGAGTGGTGGTGGTGGTGAGAAGGAGGGGGAGGAGGAGCAGGAGCAGGAGCAGGAGCAGGGCGCCGGTCATACCATATATCATATGCTTTTTAAGGTTACACAAGGATAGTACTGTAGAAACAACCTTATTAGACGTAGATGCGACGACGGGGACCGGCGTTGCCGCCAGCCGTCGACGGAGGCTTCGGCTGATGCTGCAAAACTCCACTCGTCGACGCACGCATGCGTGCGGCGTGCAAGCTCGACGCGTGCGTCACCGGAGACGACCAGGCGGTGGCTGGTGGCCTCGTGGCTGTGGCGGCGGCGGTTGCCAGACGGACTTTCATCGACGTCGGGTCGGAAACGCGAGGGGAGATCACCGCAGCGGCGCTTGTGACGCCGAGCGACGGCGAGGACGTGCGAAACCCGCGTGATATGATGCCAAGACCTTGAGAAGGTGCGGTTCGTGGCGGCGTTGGCATCATCGCCACCTTCGGGGAACCAAGGGCGGCGGCAGCCGCCGAACCCGTGCCAACGGGCACGCCGCCGCTTCGACCCGCACGAGCGCTGTTCCGAGGGCTGGTGGAAGGGCTGTTGAGAGGGCTGCCTGACGCAGTGTAGCGGCCGGTTGAACCCATCGATGTGGTGTTGGGGCGCGATGGCCAGAGCACATCTGAAAGGCGGCTTGCCGAGAAGTGCACGTTCGGCGTTCCACCTCGAATGGTGATGCCCAGCGAACCGTCCTTGAGCGTCGTCGTCTCCTTCGCCTCGGACACCAATGTGGAAGCGAGCAGCTCGGGAACGTTCGGGTGAGCCACAACCCTACTCGACAGAGCTGGCGATTCGCGAAGCTCTCTCTTCCGAGCACCAAGTGCAATCGCACGCGTCACCTGATGCTTCATCTCAGTGGCATTTCGCGAGCGCTCAGTGCGCAGGCTTTCGACAGCAAGCTTCTCGCGCGCGGTGAGCCCGACGAGGCGGTCAACCAGCTCGTCGTTGTACTTCTTCACGCGGTCCATCTCGCGCTGCATCTGCTTCGAAGCCTGCTCCTGCTCGGCAAACTTGTCGTGCCTTGCCAGCGCATCTTTCATCTGCCGCCTCTTATCCACAATCTCCATCCAGCAGTCCCATGCCATCGCCAGGTGGCGATTCATGAACTTGCCCACCGCCTTTTTCAGAATGCGCTCCTGCTGCTTGATTTCCTCCACCATCTCAAGCCATCGGTAGAAGGCTTTGCTAAGCGTGCCCTTGCTCATCCGGACAGCCGCCATCTTTAGCATTCTCCTCTCCTCCTTGATGGCGGCAACATTCTCCTTCCAAGCGGTCCATGCCATGGACAAGCCACGGCGCTGGAAGAATCCAACAGCTTTCCTGAGCATGCGTTCCTTCTCCTCCGCCTCGGCGGCAGCCGCATCCTCCGCCTCTCTCTTCTCAGCAATCACGTCAAGCCACTTCTCAAAGCAGTGCTTAAGTTGCGGATTCCGCATGCCAGCGAGGATGCGCTTCGTGCGCTTCATCAGCGCCACGAAGTCGACCCACGCCTCAAATGCCATCGCGGTCTTGCGAAGGATAAGCTTCATTGCCGCCTTGCGCAGAATGGCTCTCTGATCTCCCACCTCGCCGAGCATCTCCATCCATCTGCTGAACGCGGCTGCCAGTGATCGATTCCTCAGCTTACCTGCGATGCGAAGCAACTTCCGCTTAAGCTGAACTTGTTCGATCCAGCTAGCCCACGCGGCGGCCATCGTTCGATTTTTAATTTTGTTCAAGACGATTAGCATCTTGCGCGCACGACGCTCTTCCTCCGCATCCTCCTCATTCCTCGCGTGCACCGTTTCCATCCAGACGTCGTGCCAAGTCTGGAATGCCACGGCCAAGTCACGATTCATCATCCTGCGCACCATCCCCTTGACGCGCTGCGTCTGACGCCAGGCATCCTGCCATGCACCGAAGGCGGCGGCGAGTACGCCATTCATCAATCGTGCCAACGCGCGACGAACGACGAGCTCCTGCCTCTCCTCCTCTCCAAGCTCCGCCTCGCGGGCCTCACGAGCCCTGTCATAGAGTTCGAGCCAGTTGTTGAATGCGGCAGCCAGCGTTCCCTGCTGGGCTCTCCGAAGAACCTTCAACATTTTTTGCTTCATCGATTTGGACTCCTCCGTCATCTCCAGCCATCTGATGAATGCTCCAGACAACTCTCGATTCTTCAGACGACCGAGCGCACGCTCCATGCGAACTCTCATGGTCTTCGCCTCATCCGCAAATTCCGCCCATCGCAGGAAAGACGCGAGCAACTCGCGGTTCATCATCTTGTTGGCAAATCGCGTCAGCTTCGTCTTCAGCTCCTTCTCCTGCCTCCTCCACTCGTTCATCTCGTCAACGAAGGTCATCCAACGGTCGAAAGCCTGAAAGAGCTCGCGTCGAAGCATCTTCATAACCGTGCGCTGCACGGTAATTCGCAACCTCTTCTGCTCGTCGGCGAATGTATGCCAAGCCTCAAAGCTTCCAATTAGCGCCGAGTTTAGCATTCTCATCATGAAACGCTTCATCTTCACGCCATTCTCCTTGTTTGTTTTCCACGACTCCTTCCACGTCTCGAAGGCGGACGCGGCTGCACGCATCATCATCTTACCCGCGGCGAGACGCAGCTTCTGCTTCATTTCCTTCGCCTCGTTGATGTGCTCGTTCCACCGGTCAAATGCCTGCGCAATCTCTCGATTCTTAAGACGGCCCAAACTGCGTTGGATTTTCGTACGCATCTCCACAGCCTCCTCTTTCATCTCCAACCAGCGAGTGAACGCGTCGCTCAACGCTCGATTGATTACGCGAAGCAAGATGCGCTTCATCTGCGCCTGCGTTCGCTCCTCTTGACGTTTTCGCTGCAGCTCCTGCTGTCGTCTGCGTTCACGCTCCTCCTCAGCGCGCTCCTCCGCCTCACGCTCCATGATAGCCTCGTAGGTCACGTCAGCCCACTTGTGGAACGCCGTCACGAGCTGGCCGTGCTTCATCTTGATGGCGCAGCGCTGCAGCAGAATGCGCATGCGAACAGCCTCCTCCGCGAACTCGCACCATCGCTCGAATGCACCGGACATCTCGCGATTCGCCATGCGCCCGAGCGCGCGCTGCACCTTGACGCGCATTTCAACGGACTCCTCCGTGAACTCGATCCAGCGGCTCATCGCACCGTCGAGCATTCGATTGGACATTTTCGCGAGGATCATCTTCATCTTGCCACGTGTTTCCATGAGGGAGTCAAGGCGAGAGACCCAAGTCTCGAAAGCAGCTGACAGCGAGCGATTGAACAGCTTCGCGGACGCACGCGCCATCTTAGAACGCATGTCGCGAACATCCTCCACCATCTCAACCCAGCGGCCCCAGGCGCCAAGCAGCTCCCTGTTAAGAAGCTTGGCGCTCGCACGCTCAAGCGTCACGCGCATGCGGCGGGCCTCCTCCGCCATTTCTTGCCATCGAGCGAATGCTCCTACCAGCGCACGGTTGATAATTTTTGCAGCCGCGCGCGCAAGAAGCGTCCTCTGTTCCTTCGCCTCAGTCCACATCTCGACCCAGCGATCAAATGCACCGGCAATTTCCCTGTTCTTCATGCGGCCCGTGGCTCGTTCCAGCTTAACGCGCATTTCGACAGCCTCCTCCTTCATCTCGTACCATCTGCTGAAGGCGTTGCTCAGGCTTCGGTTCTGCACGCGCAGAATGATTCGCTTTAGCCTGTCCTGCGTCTGCTCCTCGCGGCGCTTCTCGGCAAGACGCTCCAGGCGGCGGCGCTCGCGCTCCTCGCGAGCACGCTCCTCCTTCTCTCGCCGCTCGCGCGCAAGATCGACGAGTCGCAGCCACTCCTCGAGAATACCGAAGATCACACCGTGCTTCATCCTCTTGGCGAAGCGAGTCAACTTCACGCGCATCTCCTGCGCCTCCTCCTTCATCTCGTACCACCGATCGAATGCCATCGCAAGACCTCGATTCTTAAGACGTCCCAGGCAACGTTCCACCTTGGTGCGCATTTCCACGGATTCCTCCGCGAATTCAGCCCATCGCGCAAATGCGACGGCTGCGCCGCGCATCGCAAGTTTCCTCGCGGCGTACATGAGCTTGTTTCTCGTCTCGTTGAGCTCCTTGCACAGCGAAACCCACTTTTCCCACGCCATTGACATGCTTCGGTTCATCATCTTGCGTGCCGCAAGCTTCATCTGATCACGCTGGCGCCTTGCCTCGCGGTACATGTCATGCCAAGTTGACCACGCGCCAAGCATCGCCCTGCCTAGCATCTTCTTCGCCGCTACGCGAAGCTTGTACTTCATGCTGCGCGTTTCTATGGTGTAGTCCATCCACTTCGCCCACGCCGCGACGAGGTTTCTTCCCATAATCTTTCGTGCCGCACGCTCGAGCTTCGTGCGAATCTCCACAATCTCCGTCGTGTACTCGCACCATCGGTCGAAGGCCTTGGAAATTTCGCGCATTTGCATCTTCTTCGCCGCTCGGGTGAGCAGCGTGCGCATCTCCACAATCTCGCGTACCTGATCAGACCAGCGCTCGAATGCCATGGCGATGACGCGATTTGCGATTCGATTCCCAATTCGACGCATTAGCACCTCCCGCCTCTCCTCCGCCTCGCGTTCCTGCTCCCGTCGTTCCTCCTCCTCCTCTCGGGCCCGCTTGATGTGCCACCAAACGTCAACCCAGTGCGTGAATGCTTGGCTTAGCTCGCGGTTTTGCATGCGATGTATCATACCGCGAAGTCGGTTCATCTGCAGCCACTGCGCCTTCCACGTTTCGAATGCCGCGTGCATCTTGGCATTAAACATCTTCCGGAGCGTTTTCTCGACGATCGCCTCGCGGCGCGCCTCCTCCGCAGCTGCTTCGTTCGCCTCTTTCGCCGACTCTACCCATCTCTGGAACGCATTCGCGAGTGCGGCATTCAGCGTCTTCATGAGCGCCTTGCGAATCTTCCTCTTCATTTCAAGCGTTTCCTGCACCACGTCGTACCACGTGTCGAATGCGGCAATGAGGCCGGAATTTTTAAGCTTCATCATGAATCGTGTTAGCTTCACGCGCTGCTCCCTTTGCTCCTCTGCCATTTCAGCCCATCGATCAAATGCCCCAATGAGCTCGCGATTTCGCAGCTTGCGCGCGAAGCGCTCCAACTTTATCGCATCCTCCTTTTCCTGCCTGCGCTGCTCTCTGATATCCTCAACAAATTCCATCCACGAGTCGAATGCCTGAGACACTTCTCGCTGCAGCATCTTCATCAATGTGCGCTGCACCATCAGTCGATTCTTCTTCTGCTCTTCGGCAAACGAGTACCAAGCCTCGAAGCTTCCGATCAGCGACGAGTTGAGCATTCTCATCATGAAGCGCTTCAACTTCACGCGCTGCTCCTTCTGCTCTTCCGCCATTTCGGCCCACGTTGCGAACGCCGACGCGGCGGCGCGCATCATCATCTTACCCGCGGCGTGCTTCAGCTTCTGCCGCATATCCTTCGACTCACTGCATTGCTCGTACCATCTGTCGAACGCCTGCGCAATCTCTCGATTCTTAATTCGTCCCAGGCTTCGGCTGACTGCCAACCTCTGCTGCTTCACTTCGTCCACATGCTCGAACCACCTGTCGAAGCTCGTAGCCAGCGATCGATTTGCGATGCGCCCCGCAATCTTCTTCAGGCGCTCCTGCATCGCCTCATCCTGCATCTTCTTCTGCCTGTCGAGCATATCCTGCAGCTCTCGATCCTTTGCCTCGCGCTCCTCGCGATCTCTCTTGTCTAGCACGTAGTCGACGTACGCGATCCAGTTCTGGAACGCCGTCACGAGCTGGCCGTGCTTCATCTTGATGGCGCAGCGCTGCAGCAGAATGCGCATGCGAACAGCCTCCTCCACGAACTCGCACCATCGCTCGAATGCACCGGACATCTCGCGATTCGCCATGCGCCCGAGCGCGCGCTGCACCTTGACGCGCATTTGCACAGCCTCCTCGGTCATCTCCGCCCATCGATCGAATGCCCCGCTGATGGTTCGATTCTGAATGCGTGCCATCACCTGGGTCATCTTATTTCTCGTGCCATTCACGCCGGCGCACTGGCTCACCCACTGCTCGAATGCCGCGCCAATGGCTCGATTCTTAAGCCGCCCCAGCGCGCGTTCCATCTTGACTCTCATTTCGACCGCCTCGTCGACAAAGTCGCACCACCTCTCAAACGCCGCGACGAGCTCTCGCTGAAGCATCTTGGCAAGGGCTCGCTGAATTTTGGTTTTCATTTCCTTTTGCTCCTCCGCCATCTCCACCCACCTGACGAATGCTCCGGACAGTTCGCGATTCTTGAGGCGGCCTAGGCACCTCGACATCTTCACGCGCATCTCCTTCGCCTCGGTGAAAGCCTCGTGCCACGTCGAGAAGGCTGCGAAGATGGCCGCGTTGCGAAACTTGACCATGCACCTCTGTAGCTTGACGCGCATTTCCTTTTGCTCCTCGGCCATCTCCGCCCACCGGTCGAACGGCATGGCGAGCGCGCGGTTGTACAGCTTGCGCGCCGCGGCGTTGAGAATGCTTCGATTACGCCTCGTTTCCGAGAACGTTTCCCACCACGCCTCGAACGCCATTGCAATTTGCCTGTTGACGAGCTTGCCGAGCGCCTTTCGCAGCTTCTTCTTCGCGCGGCTTGCGTCGAGCGTCGCCTCCTTGAACTGCGTCCACGCGCGCGAGAGCTCCTGCTGAAGAATTCTTCGCAGTACGACGTCCATTTTCGAGAGGCGCAGCGACTCCGCCTCCTCGGACGCCTTCTTTGCGCGCGACGACATGACGTCAATTTCTTCCGCGAGACGTCTCTGTTCGTTGATGCGTTTGTCCGCGACGACCGTTCTCCACGACGAGAACACCTTGTACATGTCTCCGTGTATGATTCGGCTTAGAACCTCGCGCATTCTTTTCTCCTTGAGGTGCTCGAGCTGGCTGTTGAGCGCCTCTAGTTCCTTTTCTCTTCTGCTGAGGTCTTTCATGGTATTTTCCGCGTCAGTTTTTCGCTTGCCTAGTATTTCCCGCTTGTACTTTAATATTTTTGCAGCCCCCTTCCATCCGTGAAAGATTGCGCGCGAGAGGTTTCCGCACAACTTGCTCCACAGCGTCATGAACTGCGGTTCCTCGAGTCGCCTTAAGGTATTCTGCTCAGCGCTATGCAGTGCCTCTTTCCACGCCTCCATGGCTGTGGAGAGTTTATTTTCGGTAACTCTCTTGATAACTTTCTGCAAGCGTCCGTACGCCTTGACTTGCACACGTACGTCGTCAAGAGCACTCGTCATTCGAGAGACGAGGTGAATGAGAGGATCCGCGGAGGTGGCTCTCAGTTTATCAAACGCGGCTTTCATTTCGACGAGTTTGTCCACCTTGGTGAAAGGTTGCACAGCAATGGCCGTCGCTCTGAAGTTCTCCTTCGCCGCGGTTTGCGCGAGCATAAGACCCGCGGATAGCTCTTGGGTTGTGGCTGAGAGCTGGTCGTAGAGGACGTCCGTGATATCTCTGTCTTCGTCCACGGCAGGTCTTCTTGAAGCCATCAGGCGCTCCTCGGCGAGTTGGCGGGACTCGGACGTTCCTATGGACATTGCCATGGCCGGTTGTGGTTGGAGGATATGGGGGGGAAGGACGACCAAGGTGCAAGGGTCCCCCCCCCTGAACAGTCCTGGGAAATAGGGTAGGCTCAGCCTGATGTGATCGCTGGTCAATTGGCCATGGGCACAGATGACGATGTTAACATTGCTTTTTTTCCCTCCCTCCAGTGCTCCAAGGTTAATACATGTTCATCTCAGGAGCCCTGGGAAAGCGGAATGTTCACCTGGAGGCCCCCCACCAGGGCGGCCTACCCCTCACCTACCTGGATGGTGTCATGGTGATGGGATTGTCACCCGGGAGGGAATGCTTTAGCATTTCTTTGACCAAATCATTAGCGAGTTCTCCCAAAAGCAACCTTGGTCTTCCCATCAGGAAAAGCGCAAAAGCCTCTGATGTCTGATCGCGGATTAACTGGCTCTTACTTCTATGTACTATCTCGGGTAATAAGTTGACGTCAGTTGCGTCAGTTGCGTCAGTGATCTATCCCCTACCTATACGTCAGTTGCGTCAGTCCGTGCGCGCCAGTGACTTGTTGTCAGGTCTGGCAAAGGGGCAGTTGCCGCTATGTACTTTAGTGGTATGGAAGGTTGACCCGTGGATTCGCTGCCCTTAAAGGTTTAGGGTAACCTTAACAGGCACCTCATTCATTCAGGTCAACTTCGCCGGTTCGGTTCGTTTGGTTTGAGACAAACCGGGCGTTGACTCCCCCCAGGACTCCCACCAGGCTGCCAGGAAACGTCTTGATTCGGGGCTGGAAAGTTACCCTAGGCCAGGCTTAAGCCTCCCCTAAGAGTAGTTCTTACCAACATATCTCTGAAGATATGAAGCTCTGATGGGGGCCATCACCCGCACGCACGCACGCGCATTCATGAGTGGTTCCGACGAATGACTTGTCAGGCACTTCCACCACCCGGCCGTGTGCGTGCCTTGACAGCTACCTTTAAAATAATTAAGCTGTGAACAACTCACTTTGTGTCGTCAATACTTGCAGACCTGTGTTACAGTATCAAAATAGTACACTATCATTATCAGTCAAGGCAGGCAACAGCGCATAATATAGTCTATGTACGTCGTGGAAGAAAAACTCGTTGGTTCGAAGCAAAGAAAGCGGAAGAAGAAAGCAACCTATCGTAGTCAAGAATGTGACCTCACTTCAGTCAGAAGAGGTCATTGGGCAAAAACGCTCCCGGCGGCGTGAAGATGTCGTGTGCCGACGCGGGCGGTGGCGGCGTTCCAGAGAGCATGTTGTTGTTCATGATGCTGCTCACCTCGAGGGGAACCCTGTTGGCAGACAATGGCGTGCTGCTCATGCCGGTGCCCTTCTTCGCAGCGAAATGAGCATACGGTGGAGTATCGACAAGCGGCATGCGGCTCATCATCGCCGTGGGTGTCGGTTCGTCGTTTTCCTCCTCGCTGCTGAAGTCCGAACACGAACCCGCAAGCCAGTCGTCGGTGACAACGATGGCGTTGCTCTTGTGGGGACGCGCGAACGAAAAGCGGGACATCGTTCGAGGAGTCGTCGACGCCGCCGCCCTGGCGATCTCCGCCGCCGCCGCCGCCGCGGCGATCTCCTTCTTCGGAGGAGGAGGAGGACGAACAGGTTGACGAGGCTGATGATGCTGTAGAGGAGGGGGAGCACGCGGCGCCGAGGAGGCGGAAGGTGTCGTCGGAGAGCCACTCTTCTTCTCACCTCCATTCGCAGCAGCAATCGTCTCGATGAAACTTTCCGCAGAATGTGCAGGTGACGACATGTTCTGCTGCTGACGAAGATGATGAGGATGATGAGCCAAGAGACCAGCAGGTGACGACGCAGCAGATGCTTGTTGGTGATTGTTGCTAGCAGCAAGAGCAGCAGCAGCACCGCTGCTGCTGCTGTCGACGACCTTCGTCGCAAGAGGTGGCATGTACGTAAACTTGATATCCGCCAGTGCCTGCAGGATGCGGATGACGTGCCGATCGCTCTCCGATAGATGATGCGTCTGGCGCGCGTCTGCCAGAGCGAGTGTCTCAGCGGGAAGGATTGCAGTCTCTGCATTCGAGTTGATGATGTGCAAGAACATGGCGAACGGCACAGGTCGACCCTTGATCTTCACGAGCGCGTCGCGCGCTGTGGCGTCAGAGCTAGAGAGCTGCAGATAGACGAGACGGCGGTACACTTGGATGATGCATCGCAGGTACCCGAGAACCTTCGGTGCGGCACGCTCTCCCACCTCGAAGAGGCGGTGCGGCTTGCGGTATCCAGGACTCGGCTGCTGCGAAGCGTTCTGGAATCCGCTTCCCACCTTGTACTCGTCGCCCGTGCCGAGGCTGCACTTGGCAAGCACGCTCTGGAATGTGGTCCCGCCGTGCCCGAACAGGAAGCCGGAGGCGAAGTACGTGACGCCGACGTCAATGCGCGAGGCGAACGGTGTCGGCGTGCGTGACGGTGCGCGTCCAAGTTTGCTGGGTGGCCCGTTGCCCGCAAACGGAAGCGCGATCGTCTCGCTCAGGATGCCCTCGTCACCGTCATACTTCACAAAGGCGTCCGGAAAGGGAAGCGCATTCAGAGGTAGCAGCTTCGTTTTCTCCTGCTGCTGCTTGCAATCGACGTCGTTAATTTTCACCACTGCAGCGGCAGCTAGCTGGTGATGATTGCTTCCCAAAAGAGATATCGCATGATTCGGTGGCGACGACGATTCTGCGCTTCGTGGCGACGATGGACCAAGCAGCGGAAGATTCATGTTGCTGCTCTTGGTGCTGATTTTGGGTGAGAATGCCGAGATGGTCGCCGCAAGCAGAGATGCCGTGTCACTACTGTTGTTATTATTATTATTTGGAATGTTTTTTGAATGGTGATGATGACGTTGTTGCATCGCCGTTGTCGTCGTCGTCGATGCCGTTCCTCCGAACAAACCATTGAACGAAGATGCCGCAGAAGGGTCGAGGAACACGTTGCTGTTCGTATTCGGCGTCGTGTTGTCGTTGTCGTTGTTAGACCCAAACACGCACAGATCCGCGAGCAGCGTGGGCAAGTCCGTGAACGGAAGCGCGTGAGGGTTGAGCACGTTGTTCGCGTTGTCGTTGCTGGTGGTGATGGAGGTGGTGTACTTGTTGTCGCCATTATTGTTGGCGGCGCTGCCGCTCTGCTGCTGCGTCGTCATTGGCGCCATGGCTTCCTCCAACTTTCTTTCAAACGAGTAGAGAATGACGTGCGAAGTAGTAGGGTGCGGCGGTATGCGCGCTCGAATGAAGAATGAACAAGGAACGGAGGAGCGGCTGACAAATACGCGCGCGAACGAAATAAATGCAGCTGGAGAGACTTCAAGTGAGGCGGTTCAAAAGCAAAGCAAAGCAAACGTCGACGCACTCACTCACGCCTTCATGTATGGCGTCCTCCGTCCGGGTCAGTCAACGGTCACTTCTTGCTTGAGCACGTCTTATTGGCGGTTGCATTATTATCCACTCTGTGACTTGTGAGACTGCAAAACCATCGTTGGAGGACGCCCTGAACAGAAGATGTGAAGACGATTTCGGGACACGTCTTGAGTTGAGTTTGGTGTTGTGAAAATCAACAAAAATGGAGTATTGGAGTGAGTTCCAAGGGTGGACGAATTTATCACGACGGGTTGGATTTAATTGTTGGAAAAACGTCTTGAAGAACTGCCTTGGGATGAATCGAGAATTCATTTTGGTCGAGGGAAATAGTCCAGGTCCTGGATGCATAATAGGTATCCCCTAGGTGCATTTTGTTTTTTCGTCACACAACGTCACACAAATCGTCGTCCTGATGTGATTTCACATGGCATCATTTAATTGTAGTAGTAGGGTGAGGACGTGATTCATGGCGCTGGCGGCGGCGGGAGTCGTCACCAAGTTTACACTCGGGGACGACATGGAGAAGAATCGCAAGCAAGCCCATGCATGTGCGAGGTTTTTCCTAAGATGTTTGCTGCCACTGTCGTCATGGATAGCATCGTCGCGAGCCAGGAGAATCCCGGACAGAGCGACAACGCGAGGATGGTCGACACTGCGGTGAGCGGGACGCTCGCTGCCATGAACTTCATTGCGTCTCGCGACGTGGAGGACGACGAGTGAGTGAGTGAGGGGTGATGACACCGGTGATGCCTGTAGTAGTATTTAGCTAGATCCAAAACTCTATTGTTGTCTTCTTTACAGAATTACTACTACAGCACTCACAAACACACACCACACCGAATTCACCTTGCCGTGGTGCACCTACCTCGCGCCGAGCGGAATTGGAGGGTGCTGGCTGGACGACGAATCCACTCGATACCGACAACACTACCTCTTAGAAGAAAAGAACGATGTTCAAACTAAATGAAATAATGGAAACGACGACGATGGGCGGTCGTTACCCTACGTCTAGTCTACTACATGAATTCACAAATACTACCACTACTACTATTGCTGAATGCTGCTGCGATCTAATATGCCTTGCGTCGACCA
The DNA here is from genome assembly GCA_938743325.2 of Pycnococcus provasolii. NCBI lineage: Eukaryota > Viridiplantae > Chlorophyta > Pseudoscourfieldiophyceae > Pseudoscourfieldiales > Pycnococcaceae > Pycnococcus > Pycnococcus provasolii. The sequence goes on along the minus strand of OW568900.1, from coordinate 78,896 downwards.
GCTGACCAAGTCAGCTAGTCAGTCACTCAGTCAGTCCACGCAGTACAGCGCGACGAAGTTCTCAAACAGCCGCGCCTCGTCCACCAGCGTGTCGACGCCAATGCTCTCGTCCGCGCCATGCACGCTCGAAATCTCCGCGTCAGTTAAACGCGGTCCCATGCGGTACACGGTGTCCGTCATCGTGACGTAGTGCTTGCTGTCCGTGCCTCCCATCATCACCATCGGTGCCATGATGACATCTCGTCCGTACGTTCGGTGAAATGCGCGCTCGAGCGCCACCCACGCGGGAACATCCGATCCGTACGGCGAGATGGGTGCCGGATCGAACACGTGGTGCTCGTCATCCTCAATCGCATCCACCTCCACGCCGAGGTGAGCGACGCGGTCGCGAATCGCCGACACCGCGTCTCTCGCCTTCTCGCCGGGAAGCACGCGCACGTTCAGCCACGCCTCGGCGGCGGCAGGAACGACGTTGCTCTTGTCGCCTCCGAGCACCTTCGTCGCGGCGATCGTCGTTCGCACCATCGCGGCTGTCTTCGGCGACTTGCCGCTGAACACGCGCGCGACAATCGGACCGAACACGTGCGTGTTGGCGAAAATCGTTCGCAGCGGCTCCGAGACGAATGGCACCGCGCGCTCGAGCATGGCGACGACGGGCGGCGTGAGGCGAAGCGGCAGAGGATTTTCGTGTATGGCTGCGAGCGCACGTCCAATCGCGGTGACGGGCGAACCCTGCGCCGGAGGCCATGCCGCGTGGCCACCAGCCATGGTGGATCGCAAACGCACGTTCAGGTACCCCTTTTCGGACGTCCCAACCGCGGCGTACTCCATGTGTTTCGCGAGCCCAGGCAATGCGCCCTTGACGACGGCACCTCCCTCGTCGACGACGCACGCCAACCGCGCCACGCCTCTCCTCTTGAGTTCCTTTGCAATGGCACCCGCACCGCGGTATCCCATAACCTCCTCGTCGTGTCCGTACGCGAAGTACACCGTGCGTTTCGGTTGTCTGACTCCCCTGGCGACGAGCGCTTCGACGGCGGCGAGTTGCGCGACGACGCGGTCTTTGACGTCGAGCGCCCCTCTTCCCCACACGCGGTTGTCGACAATTTCTCCCCCGAACGGTTCGTGTGACCACATGGCTTTTTGTTCCGCGGAGACGGGCACGACGTCAATGTGCGCGACAAGTAGCAGCGGTTCGAGCGTCGAATCCGATCCTTTCCATTCGTACAGCAGGGAGTGCTTTGCAACTTTCGTGAGCGCGAGGACGGCGTGTGCGGTGGGAAACTTCTCGAAAAGTGCGTCGTGAACACAAGCGAACGCCGAGGATGATGAGTCACCAGCAGATGACGATGAGTCACGAGAGTCCAAGGAGACGGACGGACACTGGATTAACGCGGCTAACGAACGCGCTAAAGAATCAGAGGAGTACGACGAACCTGTGAATTCTCCCCCGTGAAGGTCGACATGAGGACGGAAGTCGTTCCCTAATAGAAGGGTACGACGATACAGGACACTTATAACAAAGGCTGCAAAGGCGACAATGACTGACATGAATCCGAGCACTGGTGGTAACATTAACACGTGCATTATGTGTGGTATCCCGAACGCATGATGGGACGACGCCACACTTTTCTCCAGGGGATTCTTCTTCTTCTGGAGAAGGGAAGGGAACGTAACGGCAGGGAATTTCCGGAAGAATGAGACAACGGAGGAGGAGGAGGAGTGAGGATTAGGGGATTGGATTAGGGTATTGGATTAGGGTTAGGGTTAGAACTAGGGTTAGAACTAGGGTTAGAACTAGGGTTATTCTTGGTTTGGCGCTTTCATCATCCGCCATTCCCCCTCCACCCTGGGCCCTGTCATTCCGTCCATTCCGTCTCGAATATTCATGGCGCCTCCTCGTTCTCGTTCTCAAACACCTGCCTCTGCTTCCAAGGTGAAGGTGCCTCCTCCTCCGCCTGGTGGTGGTGCCTCTGGTAAGAGTAGTAAAAAACGTAAGGCTGATGGTGGTGATTTGAATTTGAATCTCACCCATCCTGGTCCGTCGGCGACCCCTTTTGAGATTCTTGCCACGCTTCCATTCCTTTCTGCACTCGTCTCTTTCACGAAAGATGCTGCTGGTGGTGCCGGTTGGGGTTCTGCGTCGTTAGGAGGAGCGGGGGCTGGTTCTGCAGGTGCGTCCGCTCACGGAATGACGTCCGAGGCTATTCGTGAAGTCGTCGACAAAGGTCCGGACGACATTCGACTGGAAATCGAAGCGGCGGTGCTCGCTGTCGTCAAGTCCATCTTGGGAAACCAAGCCATTCAAGCAGGAACGGACGCGGCTGCCTCAGGAGAACAAGCGGCTGCCTCAGGAGGTGGTGGCTCAGGATTCGCGTACATGGTACCCTCGCGAGGGAACGCCAACCAGCTGTACATACCAGAACTCGACCGCATCGTCCTGCGGGACAAAGTCACACCAAGGCCGTTCGGGCAAGTCGGCACCGTGCGCAAGTGCGCGCTCACCACGAGAGTCCTTCAGCTAATTCACGAACTATGCCTGAAGCGCATACACGTCACGAAACGAGACCTCTTCTACACTGACGTCAAGCTGTTCGTCGACCAGCGTGACTCCGACAACATTCTCGACGACGTCAGCTGCATGCTCGGGTGCACGCGCTCAAGCCTGCACGTCGTCGCGTCCGAAAAGGGTGTCGTCGTCGGAAGGCTGCGATTCGAGGAGGACGGCGACGCCATCGACTGCACGAAGATGGGCGTGGGTGGTAAGGCGATCCCGCCGAACGTAGATAAGGTTTCGAAAATGGAAAGCGACGCGCTGTTCATACTGCTCGTCGAAAAAGATGCCGCGTTCATGCGGCTCGCAGAAGATCGATTCTACAATAAGTACCCTTGCGTGATCGTCACAGCCAAGGGACAGCCTGACGTCGCGACGAGGCTGTTTCTGCGAAAGTTGCGACGTGACCTCTGCATACCCGTGCTCGCTCTCGTCGACTCGGACCCGTACGGACTGAAAATTCTGTCCGTGTACTCGAGCGGGTCGAAGAACATGTCGTACGACTCGTTCAACCTCACGACGCCAGACATCAAGTGGCTTGGTGTACTTCCAAGCGATCTCGACGCGTTCAACATTCCCGAGCAATGCCGCCTGAAGATGACAGATGCGGACATCAAGACGGGGCAAGACCTTCTTAAGGAAGACTTTGTGCAAGCGCGACCGGAGTGGGTGAAGGAGCTACAGCTGATGGTGAAGAGGAAAGTCAAGGCTGAGATTCAAGCGCTGTCGTCGTTTGGATTCCAATATCTGACAGAAGTGTACCTGCCGCGAAAGTTGAAAGAGGGTGGCTGGATCTGAATAGTAAAATCAAAGAAAACAAAAAACAAAAAACAGCAAATAACAGATTTGTAACATTCGATTTTCCATGATTCAACATCAAGCACAAGCCGACTGCACAGCCATTCGACTCGCTTCGTCGAGCGACGATGCAGCGGCAGTCGCCGCCGCCGCGCCCATCGAAGCAACGCCTCTTGCCACCACGCTCTTCAGGCGCATCGCGCGCTCGATGCGCAGGCGTGCAGCCCTGGGTGCGATGTCTGATTCGAGAACCCACGGAGTGTTGTTCTGCGCCGCGAGCGCCGAGGCGGATGCGTACAGGGACTGCATTGCGGCCAGCTCGGCAGCCACGGATGGATTCGACGTGCCGGCATCCGCGAGCAGGCTGGCCGCCCATGCGCTCATGATTGCATTGTGGCGCTGCGCCACGTGCGCCACCACATCCGCTGGTGCAGCCGCAAGGGCAACCGCATCTGCGAGAGCCGCAGCTACGGGAGGTCCCTCGCCGAGGTCATCGCGAAGGGGCAATCCGCCGCGGACGACGAGAGCGTCTAAACTTCGCGTGAAGACGCGCGACGCCTCCGCGGGAAGTGAGCCACCGCCGGCTGACCATGCATGGCACATCGCCGTGACGATGCGGCCGAGCGCACCTGCGCAATTATCCACAGCGGCGTCGACATCGCCACCCTCGCGCTCATCTGCCGACAGCTGACTCGTTGCCGACTGCTCGCGGTTCGCACGCTCCACGAATTCGCAAAGCACGTCCGCGGCACCTGAGCATGCCGCGGCGGCAGCCTGTGCGGGAGGAAGGCACGTCAGCAGGCATCCGAGGCCGTAGCTCGAGTTGCGAATTGCACCCAGTCGCATGCTTGGAGACATCTCCAACGTCGAGGCGGTGAGAATGTGCGCTGGCGTCGCTCCGGGAAGGCCTGCGCGTATCACCGACGTGAGCGCGTGGAATCCGTGCTCCGCAAATGGTGCGCACAACGCCGCGGTAATGTTCGGATCCTCGAGCTTCGTCAGCGCCTCGCATAGCTCGCTGATGATTCCCAAGCACGCGACTGTAACGTAGTCAGGAACGTCGCCCTCCTCCTCCTCCTCCTGCGCCGCCACTGCCGCCTTGCCCTTCTTCTTCTTCGCCTTCTTCTGAGTCTTCTCTACGATCGGGCAGCCCATACGCTTGAAGACCGCCGCGGCGTGTCGCTTCGAGTGCTTGGCGGTGTACCATCCAGTCGACGCACCGGAGGCAACAAGCGCACTCACCACCTCACCTGACGTCTCCAGAATGCCCTCCTCGTCATCAGCCTCCTGTTCCTCGCCAAGGTCATCTCCACCGAACATCGAGTCGTCGTCCTCGTCGTCGTCCTCACCGTCGTCGTCGCCTTCGTATCCACCTCCAAATACACCCTCGCCATCTTCGTCGTCCTCGTCGTCGTCCTCGTCACCCGCCTGGCAGCTGGCGTTGCCCTCGATGAAGCGCCGCACTTCCGTGCAAATGTCGTCAAATAACTTCTGCGGAATTCCACCACGCCCAAAGCCAGCGACCAGCTCACGCACGCCATCAAGGCCTAATGCGGCGCCTCGTCTCTCCGGCTCCGCGGCGACCGACTTCAGCAAGGCGTCGAGAGCCTGACTGGGCACGAGCTGGCGCTGCGCCTGATCAACACTCGGGCTCACGCACGCGGCGAGTGCCACCGCAGGCGCCGCCTTGTACGCCATAGTTCTGAGGTCCGGGTGGAAGGTTCTCATCGCCTCGCGCGTGTACTTGGTCATCGCGGGAAGGTGCGCGTCGAAGCTGCCAGGCAGAATGGCACCAACCCGCGCGTAGTACGACAACGCGGACAGCGCGCTCGCCTTCTCGTCCTGGATACCTGTTCGCACGCTCATCATCTGCCTAATCGCCTCCTCATCATCGTCATCATCGTCGTCGTCGTCGTCATCGTCGCCGCCGCCGCCCATGCCACCGCCATATCCACCTCCCATCAGCTGTGCCATATTCACCGCCGCACCACCTCCTCCAGTCATGTTCGTTGTAAAGTCGTCCTTCTCCTCCTGTTCCATCGTCACGAGCGCTGATGCTGCGGCACGAGCCAAGTACGGTGCAAATGCATGACGCATGCGCTGTGCCACCTTCTCCAAAAGACCGTGCGCATGCTCTCGCATCTCCTCCTCAAGATGCGTATCTGACATCGACTTCTGCGCAGCCAGCGCCGGTGCCGCGGCGTGTGCATTTTCGAAGTACGCAAGGCTCGCCTCCACAAGTGCCGGCGCGTGTGCCTCCGCATCAGCGTCGGAGAGCGTGAGAAAAGAGTGTCCACAGCACTCGAGAGCCTTGGATCGCAGCCGAGCACGCTCGTAGCCAAGTCGGCGCGCATTCGAGGCTTGAACGCCGCTGCCGGGAAGCAGTTCACCAGGCTTGGGCAGCGCGATATATGGCAGAAGCGCAGGAAGAAGCTCCTTGGCGTACGGTCCAAAGTCCTCCTCACAAGAGCACGCCGCGCTCGCGAGCGCCCCAAATGCGCCAGCCACGGCGTCATTCCAGCGCTCGTGGCGACTTCCCGCGGGTGCCGCCCCTGACAGCCGCCCGACGGCGTCCACCTGATTTCCCAGCGCAAGCAGCTGGCCAAGGCGCTGGCACGTCGGACCGAGCTGCGGCGCCATGCGTCGGCGATCTACAGCTTCGCACAGTGCATCGAGTGCGTAGCACAGGTCATTCAGTAAGGTGTCGTGCATTACGTGCATTGCCCCCGACGGCTTCGAGACGGCTGTTGCACCTCCGATGCGCGCCATGGCTGCGTCGAAGGCGGCGTACAGCGCGGGAAATACCACGTGGCTCAAGCACCTCGTTTCGTTCTGCATGTGCTGTGCAAACTGCCCAAGCGCGAGCGACGCGCACGCAACCACCTTCGTGCTCTCCGTGTCGGCGAGGCTTCGGCACACGATACCAAGCGCACTGGAGGCATCCTTGGCGAATTTCTGCGCACATCCCTCGACTGTCGTAGCGAGGCTTCTCACCGCGGCGAGACGCCAGCTCCAATGAGGCTGCTCAGCAGCCTGCTGCGCGAACACCGCGACGATAGGCGCGACGCGCTTTGCGGGAAGGTTGCACGCGAGCTTGTCGAGGCAGCGATATGCCGCGCTGCCGACGCTGGTGGCTGACTCGTCGTCGTCGTCGTCGTCGTTCTCCTCGGGATCGTCTCCACCGTCCGCACCCTCCTCCTCCTGCAGCAGGGGAAGCAGCGCCTGGAATGTCGGCACGACGAGGTCGGGCGTCGTCGTCGTCGTCGATCCCACGGCGCCACCACCTAGAAGGTACTTTCGCCGGTACTGCGCGATCCACGAAATCACCTCCATTGCCGACTCTCGCGTGGCGATGGCAAACCTCCGCTCGCGGCAAACCTGCAGGAAAAAGTCCACGAACTGCGCGACGTGCGGCTTGAGTACGCTTGATGGCGCCTCTACGAGTTCTCTGCACGTTTCGAACGCCGCCATGGCGGTCGTCTCGTCGCCCTCCGTGAGCGCGGCGGTCATGGCACGCAGCAGCGGCGGCACGAGCGTGGATACGTGCTCCGCCGCCTGCGCGGCGTGCGCGAACGTCCCTGTAAGCTGCGGCGCTTGCGCCGGATCGTCGTCGTCTTCGCCGTACTCTACGGCGTAGACCATCTCTGCGAGTGCGCCGACTCCCGTCATGGCTGCCGCCCTGACTGCGGGAACGGCGTCAGCCAACGCCGCCGCGAATATGGGGCACAGTTCCCCCGCGTGTTTGCGCAGGACGTCGGACATGTCCTGCGCGAGTCTTCCGAGCACTTCTATGGATGTTTCTCTGTGTTTCGCGTCTGGCGACGTGCTCAGTTGGTGCAGGAGCGGCATGAGTTCCGGCCACGCGCCTGCGGGCATATCCATTCTCGCGATTGCGGCTGCAGCCGCGACGAGTCCTCGACGGGCGAGCATGGACGTTTCGTTGACGAATTGCTGCGCTATGGACGCTTTGATTTGTTGTCTTTGGGGTAATGAGAGTTTTCTCCAGTTTGCGGCAACTTTCTTCCTGAGGAGAACACCGCATAGTTGCCTTGACGCCGCATCTGACGACCCACTAAGTCCCGATGCTAAGAGTAGAATTCCCGTTTTGCCTTTGGTAAGTTCTTTTAAAGCAGACTCTGACTCTTTTCTGCTAACGTTGTCCGGAACGAGGCAACCTAACAAGAGTGTTTGCAGACGACTAATGTTGAGTGAGTCCATTGCCATGGCTGATGAGCTGTCCAGTGATCACTCTTTGCACACACTAGACTATACAAGTGTGCTTGCTTGAGTGAGTCAAAGCTATGCACGAAATGAGTGTCGGCGCCGCCACCAATAATTAGGGGGGCGTTTCGTTTGGGGGTTTGGAGATTTCGAAGAACTTGTTTCCAACACTCCAACCCCGATAGTTGCTTTATTAGGTCCTGATTAGGTCGGACTCATTTCACATCAAAAATAGCCTTGTATCAAGGGGAGATAACAACCTTGTTATCTCCCCTTGCTTGTATGGTTAGCCTTGTGGAAGTCCCCTCGACCCTTGGAAGCCTCCCGAACGGAATAAGCCTCTTGGGTGCTGAACTTGGGTCCCACTGGCCTGGTACTACGATAACCCGGGCGGCCTCCCTTGTGCCTTAACTGGACTGGACTACATAGACGTGCCTTACCTTTAGCATTGTCATGATGGAGGAGGTGAAAGTCGTTCCCTTTCCTTCGGAGCTTCCTCCGTCTCCTCATGAGTCTCTTGGAGTTGGAGACAGCACATCCATGTTGCAGTCTTCCACTTCGGAGTCTTCCTACAGGGCGAATCATAGAAGCCCGCTCTACTCTGTCGGACACGCGTTTGTCGTCTTTCTCAACGTCACGTGCTGTGCGCTCCTCATTGTCGCGTGCTGGATCAAAAGCAGACACTTCCTCAAAGCAAACTTTCCAGAAGCAGCCTATTGGCAAGACATTGGTGCGTTCTCTGCTCAACCGGCCACCGACGCACGCAACTCGCAAGAAGCGTTCCAACCTACACTGGCCATGCATGCACGCCAACTCTAACAACTTCACCAACCGCAATCTCTCCTAATCACACAACAACAACAAGGTGTCATAATCATATTCCTGTATGCAGTGGTCATCACTACAACGGCGGTGTACCAGTTGGCCGAGAACCCGCCGACGCTTAAGATACTCGCCTCTAAAGAAGCGATACGCAAACGAGCTGATAACTACGGACTGACTTACAGCGCGTGCTTCGTCTGCTGGACAGTCACCATTCTCTCCACGAGCTTCGTCTCCGTCGCGTACTTTCGGTCCAACACCGAACTTGAAGGGTACAAGCCAGGCCTTCGCGGCGCCGATGCTGCCATCCTCGCCGGCTACACGTTCGTGATCTGCTTCGTTCTCGCAGTCGTCTTCTTCTTCTTGCGGAAGCTGCGCTTCGAGCTGATGCGCATGTACGGGCCAGAGCTTCGCACGTGGGTGACGGGCAAATTCCTGCCTTGGATCGCCGTCGCCTTCCTCGCCCAGGCGTATCTGGTCGCGCGATTCTTCTTTCACATGGAGGCCATGGAAAGCTACCACACGATGTCCTGGGGTAGCATGTCGACCGTCGTAAGTCTACCTTTACTAATCATTCGTGGGGCGGATAAACAACATTTCACTAACAACAACCTAACACTCTAAATGAAACAGTCCTATGGCACCCAACTTCTCTGTGGCCACATCGCCGGAAACGTCGCGCTGTTCACGTTTCTCAGCGCCGTAGGCCTTGAACTCTTCCCGAAGTCGGGCGACGAGCAAGTCGCCGGCGACAACACAAAGCAAGAGCGGAAGCACTCCATCGTTCTGCTCTTGTACTGCGTCGCTACCGTGCAAGCGATCTTTGTCGCGAGTTTCATCGAGGCGAATGTCCAGCTGATTTATGCGAAAAATGCGCTTCTCGTGTATGGCATGGTGTATTTGTTTGTCATCTGCGGTGCGCTCTGTGCAAGCGCGCTCATGGAGGGCCGCAAGAGCAAGGGTCACTACAACCAGTATCTCTGGCAAGGCGGGAAGGATTTCCACTTCTTCATCTCGCATGCCCAGGCAAATGGACAGGACCAGGTACACGCCATCACGCGCGACCTCGAGATGCGCGGAATCAAGGTTTGGCGCGACATGGATCAGGCTCAGATCACTTGGGCAGGCATGAAGAAAGGTGTGGAGAAGAGCTTGGTGTTCATGCTTTTCGTGACCAAAGGTGCGATTGCTCGTACGTGGGTGCAAATGGAGGTGCTGCACGCGATCAGTCTCAAGATACCTATCATTCTTGTACATGAGACGGACAAGAGGCACGGCGGCGACGACTTACCTCTCTTGTTCAATGCGGAGGAGTACCTGAGTCATCTCAATATAGCTGGCAAAGCCGAGATTCTGAAGGTAGCAAAATTTCTGAACTGCCTTACGTCTACTATCGAATCCATAACGTACGAGCGCAGGAACTGGAAGGCGGATTCTATGCAAAAAAAGATCCTGGAGGATCTTGAGGGAGTGAGTAAGGGGGAGATGGTGCGTGAGGAACTCGAGAGGAAGAGCGCGGAGGCGAAACAGCTGCTCAACGAGATCATTGAGCGTGAGGGCCTAGCGCCCTAGCCTCATAGATAGCTTGCTTGGGGACGCGGGTCCACGGGATGTACACAACTCCGTGGTAATAAGTAAATAATTCGTCAAATAATAATACCTTCTTTATTAATACAATTATACAAACGACTGAAACGAGTCAGCCACCATAAATAAAAAAATCCGGCAAATTTGTCCAGACTCCAGACACACACGACTGAGTTGACTCGAGACACAACAGCGACGAGTCTCGTGAGTCGTGACTCTCGTCGACGAGGACAGGCCGCCACGTGCAGCATGACACGTGTATGTGCGCCGTGCGACCTCTCGCTCGATATGTCACAAATACCTTTCAAGAAATGAAATCCTCCCCGGATTGTGGAATTCGGGGATGGATTTTTTCCCTTCCCTTTCAGGTTTCCCTTTCCTCGGAGGGCATTCCTCTTCTCCAAGCCGCCATGCCCACGGCTTCGGCTTCGGCTTTAGCGCGCGCTCTGCTTCGTCACCACGGTCAGTGTGGCGTGTTCCTGGCGGCTCAAGGGGGCTACTCATACGCTGTCCCCTTGCCTTCTGCTTCGTCTTGGTGGTGTCGCACACGTTGGTTCGCGTCCAAGGAGTCGTCTCGATCCTCGGGGGGCGCACGAGATGGTGATTTCGTTCCGGCGCACCAGCTCTCCTCGCCTATCCCGCCCGTCGCGACGCGCGCGGAACTCGAGGCGGCTGTGCGCGCAGGAGTTCAGCCTGTCTCCGACGACTCGTCCCTGGAGGCTTTCAGGATGTCCAACGCGTCGTTCCCGTCGTTCCACGGCATGGTCGTCAAGGCGAAAGCAATAGGATCCACACGGAAAGGCGTGTACGCGGACACGGGCGTGCGCGGCATCGCGAGAGTCAGGTACCCGCAAGGCCAAAGGGGGGACGTCGAACCGGGCGACGACGTGCACGTCCAGGTCGAGGCGATCGAAGGGCCGGACGGAGACGTGTACGCGAGCATGTCAAAAAGCCAGCTGGCCAGCTCACGCGCGGAGGTGTGGGCAGAGCTGAAAAGCTTGTACCAGTCGCGAAGGCCAGTTCCGGGGAGACTGTTGAACAAAGTTGGGTCGTCAGGGTGGGCTGTTGGCATCGCGGGGATAGTCGCGTTCGCGCCCGACGTCCGCGTGCACGACTCAACCAAGGCTAAGATTGGACAGCTCGTGCCGTGGCAAATTATTAAACTAGACGACAGCGACCGCAACGTGTTCCTGTACGACGCACTCGTCGCGCGCGACAACTAAGATCGCTGTAACAGAGCTTTACTTCGTCCAACGGTCGTAGCAGTCATCGGTGAGCAACCTAACCTTTTTCGACGAGGAAAAAAAAACACAAAAAAGAGTCACCACAAAATCTTATAACATGGTAGGATAGACAGATATGGTAAAAACAGGTACACGTACACGAGGATGAGGAGTTTGTAATCAGAGGTAGATTTGTGAGCCTAATTCACGGATGGCAGCGTTGTCCGAAGCCATCGCCGCGGATGCTGCACTGCGCGCCTAATACCTCACTCACGCTGCTGCTCCTGCCCATGGCCATGGCCTAATACCTTTCTTTAAAGGGAGAGCCTGATTGATTGCTGGGAACTATGGATTTAGGGGTTTCCAGGGGTTGTTGTGTGGTGAAACCCCCAACTGGAGATTTGTTTAACTAACCCCCAAAGCTTCGATATTTTTTCAATCCTGCCTTCAATAATGGCCCCTCTTCTGAGAAGCAAACCCGAAGATTCTTCGAAGTCTCCTCAAGGGACTCTAGAGCTTGATTTGATCGCAGCTTTTTTATTCCCCTGGAAGCCGAACGCGTTTTGGGTAAATTCGCGCCCCATGTGCCCCGTGTCCTTCCCCCGGCCCCGTGTACGTTCAGTTCAGGGGCCACCGGTGTGTGCCCTGTTTTGTTCCCTGTCCGCGGCTTTGGCTTTTCTTCCATTTTCATTTTGACGGGAGCCTCATTGCATTCCGCACTTGCATTTACTTGCTCTCTCTCTCTCTCGCATTCATTCGCGTGTTTCTTTCTCTGCTTGTGTGTGGTTTCCTGTGCTTGTGTGTGTGAATTAGTACTAGCCTGGTGATTTTCTTGGCTCATTGATTGCATTCTCACAATGCCAAAATTGATGCTTACTCATATGAGCAGGGCTTCTCCCTGCTCATCTCGTGCTGCCGCTGCTGCTTGCGTGACTTGCTCATCTGGGGCATCCGCGTCAGGCTCGCGTGGTGGGGGCTCAGGGCGTCGTGCTGCTCGGGGGATCTCAGGCCGTTCACACGGCTCATCACAAGCCCATGGGTCATCCATGCCGCACTCACGCGGCATTCAAAGGGGGGGCATTCAAAGGCAGAATGCCGCTCCGCTGTCGACATCGAAAAAGTCTACGTCATCATCACCATCATCGTCATCCTCGCACCATCCAAGTCACCCTAGGGCGATGACGCTTGCGGCGGAGGACCACGACACCACCCAGAACAACCTTGAAGATGACGACGACGACGACATGATGGAGCCGGACCTGTGCCACCCACGCGAGTGCTCGCAAATCGATCCTGAGCTGCAAACGCTCGTCATACAGGCGCTCGCAGGACGACGGACGCTCGTGCTTGACATCAGCTATCAACCTGTGCGCGTCGTGGGGTGGAAGCAGGCCATCTGCCTTGACGTTTTGGACAAGGTGGACGTGCTCGAGTACTACGACAACCCGTCCATCACCACGCCAAAGGAGGAGTACCTGCTACCAGCCGTCGTGCGAACGAGACACATCAACCGCAGGCCTCGTGGCGGACTCGTGCCGCTGACGCGCAAAAATCTCCTTCTGCGCGACAGGCACTCGTGCCAGTACTGCGGGTGCCGGGGGAGCGGCGACGGCAGCCCAGAGCGAACGAAACGTGGCGACGTTGCACTTACCATCGACCACGTCATTCCCGTCAGCAAGGGGGGTATTCACGACTGGACAAATTGCGTCATCGCGTGCTCTGCATGCAACGCGAAAAAGGGCAACCTCATGCCCAAGGATGCCGCGAAGATGAAAGGGCTCAAGCTGAACATCAAGCCACACCAGCCAAGGCTCGAGGAACTGTACTCGGTGATGACCTTTCGACCACGGCGTGCGGGTGCACCGCAGGAGTGGCTGAGCTGGCTGCCTGACACCTGTGAGTAGAAATACGCTGAGATCTCATTCAGTAATTGAACGTACTTAACTTTTCACCTCGTTGGTCCATCACGGGAGTCGGTGAACTATGCCGGGTGCACCCGCGGGGATCCCGGTCTCGTCAGACCGAATGTAGATTAAAAATCGATACACAAACAATTTACTCACTTCACATACACACATCTTCACACCTTCACAAGAGCTACTACGCCAACGTTGTTCGCGGCCAAGACACCTTCGACGTCGTCAGGTGCGACGGCGATGGTCGGCGGGAGACGGTTGCGCATATAATGCACGCCGCCAGCCGCCGCGCCTAAGAAAAGGACGACGGCGATCCTGCCACACCAGTGCCGCCACCCAAACTCTGTGCGTGCGGCGCCGCTGGTCGCGGAGCCAGGCTCGCGAGATCGACGCTGCTGCCGCTTTGCCGCGCGCTGCTCGAGGCGGCGCTGACGAGCCTGCGACTCCGTCGTCGTCGTCGCCGCCGCCGCCGCAGCCCCCTTATCCGTGAGGAGCGTAGCAGACTCGATCTCGCCTGGGTTAGCAACGCTCGTGACGGATGGCTGCTGCATGGATGGCGAAGTGTACATGGCATATGCCATACACACCATCATCCCGATTGCCATCGCGGTCACCCCCAAGCGAACGCGCTTCGCGGGACGCGAAGCGCTCACCTTAGCCTCGAGAAGCGGGGCCCCTCGCGAGTTGGCGAGCAGAGGTGCGATGTCACTCGTCGGCTCGGGTGCTGGCGACTCGGCCATCGTCGTGAACGCCTGCTCCCACTCAAACACGCCATCCATCGACGTCATGTTGTTCACATCCTCATCTTCGGCAGGGCTGATGATCACGCCGCCGAGCTGATCAGGCTGAGGCGTCAGCACGGAATCGAGCGAATCTAAAGAGCGGCTGCCCTCTTCATTCCATGCAAAGTCGACATCGCAGAGGTCACCCAACGCGTCAAATCCCTGCTCGAAACCTTCGAGCGATGGCAGCGACGGTGCCACCGGCGGAAGTGGTGGGGGTGGAGGCGGCAGAGGTGGGGGAGGCGGCGGCGGAAGATGGGTAGCAACCACGGTGGGGGGGTTGGCGGGCGGTGGCGGCGGCGGCGGCGGCGGCGAGGAGGAACCGCCGCCGCCGCCGCCGCCGCCGCCGCCCGCGGAGTTGGACGACGACGTGCACTTGTTTGCCGATCCCTCCCTCGGTTCGGCTGCCAAAAGCCGCTGTTCCCACTTGCGGATGCGGCGTAGGTAAGCCTGGCACGCGACACCTTTCGGCTCCAGTGCCGCTCGATATCGCTGCAGCGCCGCGGAATCTCCGCCCTCGACGAGGCCCGTGAAGGACTCGTCCGCCGGCCGAAAGCACAGGCACGTCTGCTGACAGCGCGGGCACTTTCCCGCACCTGGCAGTCCCTTTGACGAGTACTTGCTACCGCAGTCGTGCTCGTGGTGCGCCACCCCGCAGACTTCGCACACTATGACCCGGCTCATCTTACCGTGCACGTTAAGTTCCTTGTTCGAGCCACATATGTGGCAGCACGGCGTCGCGCTCCTGCGCTTGGCTTCTGGCGCGGGCGTGGCGACGGCTGCGCAAGACTGCCTCGCCCAAGGAGGGAGCGTAGCCTTGGCAGGTGGCGTCAGCTTGACTCCATTGTCCTCTGCAGCAGCAGCAGCAGCATCGTGTTCGTTGGCCGCGAGTTCGAGAGGCTGGTGCGAGTTTCCCTCCAGCAACGGATGAACGACGGGAGCAGGGGCCGCAGCCATAGCGATAGCGATTGTGTTTTGTAAGTCCGCTAGAGGAGGAGGTTTGCCGTTTTCTGAGTGCTCGCGTTCTCCTCCTCCTGCTGCTGCTGCTGCTGCTGCGTCGTCGTCGTCGTCAAGTGGTGCAACTTCGTTTTCCCGCGAGCGCGTGCTTATGTCGCTTCCTGAAGCTGCTTGTTCTGAGCCAAGTTGGCCAATCATCTCAAGCATAATGTTTCTCCCCCTGTGTTTGTCCCCCCCCCCCCCCCCCCCCCCCCCGGGGGTCATAGTCATACTTCACGTGAACTCAACGTGTGGATCCCCCCACAACCTTTTGTTTTGTGATGTGATTTCCTCTCCAGTACAGTATGATACAACGATGTGGGAAAATAGTCTAAGGTGACCTATCATTAGGCGCTCTTCTGGTACTGTGCCTTTCCGGAAGGGCCTTCCCTACTTCCTAAAGGTAGTACTTATTTCAGTTATTCGGTAGACCCTCTAGGGTCTATGGTTACCGGGACGAAAATCGCTGGTCGGGCCTACAGGTCGGCCGACCAAATAAGTCGGAGGGACCCTAGGCGCCACAGGTCGGCGAAAATCGCTGGTCGGGGCCTACAGGTCGGCGGACCAAATAAGTCGGAGGGACCCTAGGCGCCACAGGTCGGGGGCCAGATGGTATGAAGAACTTGTTTAATTATGGATCCCAAAGTTGACACCTGGCCATCTATTCGGTAGACCCTTTCGGGTTTACCGGTTCCGGGAACCTAATCGCTGGTCGGCGGCTACATCCTGGCAGGTAGTTCAGGGCTACCAAGTACTAAGTAATACTAAGTAATACTCAAAATACTCAAAATACTCAAAAAATACTTATACTCTAAAATACTCTCAAATACTCCGGTATATCTGTATGTCAACTTTTTTTTGTTTTAAGGGGAGATAATTGGCGAGTCTCCTCCTGTGGCTCTCGACTGGCTGCTCAAAATTGGCGTGTGAGGTTCTTGTTCTTCCTCGTCACCACCAGCCTGCATTCACCAGCTGCTGTACCCCTGTGCGTCAGCTCGGCCCTTAGACGCTGTTGCTCAAGCTTTTACGCTCAATTTACCTTGACTCTCCACACCAATTCACCAATGGGTGCCCTTTTGTTGCTTAACAACTGAGCTCGCCGGAACTGACAGCTGGGAACCTCGGGTTAGGTATTCAAAGAAAACGCTGTCCAAACGTTACTGTAACCTAAAACTGAAACCACTACTTGACTCTCCTCGGCTTATACGTAAAGCACACACAAACTGCTGAAGCGTGCACCTTAAGCACGTAAAAGCTTGCCCGAGTGACGTCGACCGGTTCGACCGGGCGACCCCTGACCTAAGCCAAAACCGGGCACCGGGCCCTTCCCCCAGCACCACCTTATTCCATCGGGCTCTCTCCTCCCCTCTCTTTCTATCGGCCGCCACCAGTCTGGGGCGCCTGGCCACCTTTCCCTTCCTCCTTCTCCCTCTCCGTCCTGGGTCCCTCTTCGCGGGGTTCCCTTCTTGGACGTGACACCGTTACAAACTCTCGACTTAAGAAAGGGCCCACAAAGGGCCCGGATTTGCATTTGTAATCGATATTCGTATATGACCATTGATGTATCCCCGTTCAAGCTTCTCAACTTTTTCTGGCTTGTCAGATTCCCGGGACCCCCTCCCCTCCCTACCCGCTACTTTTTTCACTTCCTTCTCTTCTCAGCCGAAACTTCCATCGTGACACTCCGCCTCCTCCTCCACGCCAGCACGCCATGGACGACACGCCACCGCCACCGCCGCCTTCGCCCTTCGACACTGCTCGCGATGACCCGCTCGACGTCCAATGGTACCGCAGAATAGGCTGGGCGCACATCTCGCGTGGACGCGTGCCGGTCCCACCTCACCAAATCCAAGTGCGCCAGCGTGCGCCAGACGTGCGTCGCGTCGGTCCGCGTCAAGCCAACGTCGCAAACGGCGACATGCGACCGGCGCTTCGCGTCGGCGAGCAGAAAATACAAGTCATCGACTTCACAAAAGGCGATACACGAACGGGGGAGCGTGACGTTTCTGAGGTGCTTAAGCTCCGTGGCGCTCACCACCACCTCACCGTCGGCGCACGCGCTAAAGACGCACAGCCACTAAGCCGCGAGGAACTGCAGATGTGCACAGAGCAGGGCGACGACGCGCGCGCGCGACTCGCAACCGTGACCTTCAGCATTATCAGACCGCAGCAGAAAGCCGATGCGAAGAACGAACGACTTCCCGCCCTTATCTTCGTGCACGACGAGGGAAAGAGCAAGGAGGAGATGATCCCACGCATGGAGCAAGCGGCAAGGCGTGGGTACGTCGCGGTTGCCATGGATCTCAGGCATCACGGGTCACGTGCGGCAACCCCGACAAGCTACGCGCGCGCTCTTGAAGCGAGCCTGCGAACACTGCCCGCACGTGGGGCGCCAACGGCGCCTGCCTCCGCGACGTACCTACTTGATTCCGTGTACGACCTCGTCTACATGTTAGACTACCTCACCCTGCGCGGCGACGTCGACACGCGTCGCATCGGCGTGCTGGGAGTGGGACACGGTGGCACCGTCGCTTGGTTGTTGGCGGCAGCCGACGCGCGTGTCACGGCGACGGCGACGATCCTAGGCGCCGTCGACTACCAGTGGCTGATCGATGCAGACCGCTTTGGCGACTACATCGGGCACGCAAGGAGCACGGGATATCTCGAGCTCGACTTGCCGCGAAGTTCCGCGCAGGCATTTGCTCTCGGGGAAGCTGTGAAGGCGTATGTAAAGTCGCCAAAGGGGAAAGAGGCGATGGCGGCACACGGCGCAGCCGCTGGTGGCGGTCTTCCATCTTCCCTGGTCGAGCGTCTCGTTGATCGCCTCGCGCAGGGACTGCGAACGCATTTTGCCGCGCCGAGGGCAATGTGCGCGATATCGCCGAGGCCATTGTTCATAGCCGCTGGCGAGTTGGATGGAAAGCTGCCTGTCGAGTGCGTGGAGGAGCTTGAGAAGGCCCTTGACGTGATCAATGGACCCAAAAGGACACACGTCGTACGTGTCTACGCCGATATTATGGACAACGTTCCCAAACTTGTGGATGATGACGCAGACGCCTTTTTGGACGGTCATCTTTTGCAACAAGTGTAAATTGTTCCTTTTTTTGTTTTTGCTACATCAAACGCGAAGTCGCAGCCGCGGATGCGCGTTTTAAACCAAGGTTCTCCGCAAGTAGAATCGTGGGCAGGACATCAAGGTGCTCACCATCTCCGCCATTGGAACCGAGTCTCTCGACGACGGCGTCGAGCACGCACGGCCCGTACGTGGGACACATTGCCAGGCAACTACAGTGCACACACGACGACGTTCGGGGGCGAGTCGCAATCCACGCGACTTTTCACCTTCTTCAGGTAGCCGAAGTGCTGCCCGCCCTCGTTGCCGAGGTGGTGCGTGCCCTCGTGCGACGGATACTTGTCGACGTCAATCGGCCCAGGCCCCACGAAGTTGTTCTCGAACGAAACATCTGGCGAGCCCTTACTCACGACGAGGTTCAGCTTCGCCTTGAGGTCGTTCGAAAACGACGTCTCGTCGTCGCCGGCAGCGATCACGTCGAATGTCTTCAACTTTTTCAAATCCGGCGGAGTTTCGTTCCGCTCAATGCTCCGCGCGGAGTCCTCGAGGATTTCGTTCTTTCGGACGCCTCCAGCCGAAACGTGCGACTCGGACGACCTCTCAAAGTCCGGAAGCAGGTACTCCGGCAGCTCCACAATCTCGAGGATGCGCTGCACGGAGGTCACGCGGGTCTTCGACGACACGCCGCGAAAGAACGGCAAGCCGCAGCGCGGCGCCGCGGTGCCATTTGAAGTCGCCGGGTAGTCCAACCCTCGCTCACGAGGTAGGATGTCCACCACGTACAGCGCGATGTCGTCGTGCAAGCCGTACGTCTGCAAGTTCGTGGCGATGAGCTTGTCCGCAGCCTCCTGCGCAGGCAAGCCTCTACTTTTGTTAGCGGTGCCGGTGTACCCTTGCGTCTCCCAGTGCCCGTCTGACGCCAACACGATGCGACAGCCACGCTCACAAGCGGCTCCACCCGCCTCCTCGCGCAGGTCCACCATGCCAATATGAGGCTTGGCGAGTATGACTGGGCCAACGTCCACGTCTCCGATGGCGCGGCTGAGGCACAGTCCTCCCGGCCAGACACGCAGCGGTCCCACCGGATCGCCGTCTCGGTTCAAGAGCCTGTTGACCACCTGGCCAGCCTTCCTGATCCGCGCCTGCTCCGTCTCAGCTATCTCGACGCGGAAGTTGTACGCGAGCTGGCGCACCTTGTTGCCCCCCACGTCGAGGCTGGCAAGGCTGTCCCCAACATTGGCGGTGAAAATGCGCCACCCCTCGATGACAACGACGGTGGCCGTGCTCCCGCTCTTCGCGTGTTTGGCCGAGAACGTCTCGTCCGTTCGCAGAAAGGCGAGCGTGAGAGCCGTCTGAATCACCCGACTTCTCATGTCGGTACTGCTCTCGCGACTGCTCTTTGCGGAGGAGGAGCTCATGCAGTCCTTGACGCACTGTTCAAACACGTTGGGAAAGTTGTTGGCGAGGTAGTCCGCACATAGCGGTCCGTTGTGTCCGTCGAAGATGCCGAACATGCGCAGGTAGTCGTTATCTCGAAACGAGTCGTCGTCTGTCCGTGTGGTGTCGTCGACGGGTGGCAAGCCCAGTGTGCGTGCGTTCCACGCTCGTTCGACCCACCGGTCTTCGGACTTTTTGTTCGCGTTGGCGATTCCGTGGCGCACCAGCGGCCAGGACACGGAGGCGTCCACCAAGGAAGGCGGCATAAGATAAGAGCAGAAAATGAAACAAGCAGAACGCTAATAAAACAAACAAACCAAACCAAACAGAACAGGATAAACACACAGATGTGAACGAGCAGAGACGTGGACTGTTAACAATGCAACGAAGAAGAAACAGCGAAAGCGAGATGGGGAAGGGGAAGGGAGGGAAGGGAGTTGAAGTTGTGAACAGCGCGTGCGGCCAACTTCTGTTCTTGGAGAGGGGGAAAAGGCCGCCTAGTGTTGTCAACGTGATCTTTCGTTCGTGTTCGAGGGCGACCTTTCGTTTCCCTAAACGCGTCGCGTGTGCATCCCAGACCATGACGATGAGATGACGATGTGTCGTTTGCAACGCGTTGGGGGACACCCCCTAACAATCCCCACCCCACAATCCACCTAAAAACAGGAACAAATGACAGACCAAATGCACTGTCTGGGACTTTTAAGGGGCATTCCGTACGACACCATAGTCTAGACTACAAAACACAGCCATAACGGCATAACACAGGACCATAGTCTAGGCCTCTGGATAAAATTCGTCGAGAGCTCAGCTCGCTTCGTTATTATGTGTACTTTTTAGGCCTCTGTCCTTTCCTAAGTACCGGTTCGTTCACGCGCGCATCTACTTAAGAATCTTTTTCCGCCCTTTTTGGGCTTTGAACATTGAACATTGTACCGTTGCCTTGCCGTGTACGCGGGGGTCCTCTCTAGAGTGGCGTACGTACTACGCAAGTGGTGCAAAAAGCCCCGGGAAGGGACACGGGAGCGTGTCCCTTCCCGAAGTTCGCGGAAGGGACAGCAGTTAGACGCCAACTAGGTGGGAAAAAAAGGGTAAAAACGTCCCTTCCCGGCATTTAGGGAAGGGACGCCCCGGACAGGACGCCAATTAGCTTCTGCCTTAGGGGTGGTCAGAAAGCTTCTCCAGTACCGCACCTTCCTTAACCTTCGACTATTACTTTGGTAATTATGTACCTATTTCCAACAAGACAGAGTTCCAACTTAAGTGTCAAAGAAGTATGGCGCCGCGGGGGAAAATAAATAAAAGAGAAGAGTGAAGGTTACTATGGGGTAAAAGTGAAGGGCGTGCCCGAGTGCGTCTCGGCGCGCCAGACTCTTCCAAGGGGAGAATAGGTCGAGAGAAAACTCCGACCTATATCCTGGTTAAAAGTCCAATGTCAAGGAGGCACCTCGACCTATTCCATATGACAATCTGTCATATGGGATTCCAAACTACCCACAGCCCTCCATCTATATTCCAACTAACACCAGAGCCAGTGTGGAACGAGAGTCGTCCATCTTCCAATACATTATTCCTACCATCTGGGACCCATTGTTGAATGAGTCCCCATCCAACCATAAACCCTAAACTCCATCTGAACATCTCACAACCGTCACTCCCCCATGGCACAAATGCGCCAAAGAAGTAACAGTGACATCCCAAAAATTAGACGTTCAGATCTCCTCCAGAAATCAACACTTGGGAGGTGACATCGACCTTGCAAGGTAGCCTGCAAGGTACCCTTGTCAGACCTGTCAGAGGACTGCCAGAGACTGCCAGAGGCAGTCTGCTGCATCGGGAACGTGAGCGAGGGCGTTTAGTTCTCGCAGGTTCTGTTTTGGGGTTTTGACGGATTGGGGTTTCGGGTGCCTTGGAATCGGTTTTTGGGCTCCCGGACTAGAAAAAGAAAAGAAAAAGAAAAGGTAGGGTTATCCACCATTAGGGTTAGGGTTACCCGTAATACTCGAAGCGCGTCGCGGCGCAGGCCAGTGCAGTCTGCGACGTCCCTGCAGCCTCCCTACGTGCAGTGCGTAGCTCAGCGGCGCTGTGCGCCGCGCGCATGAGCGCATCATCGCGCCACCATGGTCGTCAGACGGTCGTCGGAGGAAATGAACGAAAAATGAGAGGTTCTTCCGACGTCCTAGTCCTTTCCAGACCTGTAACCCTGGCTTAACCCTACCTGTTTGGTCGACAAAAGGAAGAGTCGTTCCCGATGCAGCAGACTGCCTCTGGCAGTCTCTGGCAGTCCTCTGACAGGTCTGACAAGGGTACCTTGCAGGCTACCTTGCAAGGTCGATGTCACCTCCCATGTCACCTCGATGTCGATGTCCTCCCTCCCATCCCTCCCATCCCTCCCTCCCATCCCTCCCATCCCTTCCCCGTCCCTCCCATCCCTTCCCCGTCCCACCCTCCCTTCCCCGTCCCACCCATGCCAACCGTTGTGAAGTGACACCCCCCTGTGGCACCGCTTGCAAACTTGCCGTTGTGTGGTGACAGGCATCGGCATTTTTGCTTGCAAAAATGCCGACCTGTTGTGACATCCAAAAAAGCTTGCGGTGAAAAGATATGGATGGGGAAGTTTACATTGTCACTAAAAGGTCGAAAAAACAAGTCGAAAAAACAAGTCGAGGTTGCTGTCACCAACGGTCGGGGCTGCAAGTCGAGGTTGCAGTCACATCAGGTCGCAGGAACAGGAAACCAACGACAAACCAGGTCGGCGCATTCCAGAACTAAGAGGTGGAAAGGTGGGACAAAGGGTCCACGTAAGCTGTTTTGTTTTTTCTGTTTTTCTCGTCAGTCGCAGTTCTAAAAATAAGTTCGTTCCGGATAACTTTTTTGAGTTTTCCCTTTTCGGTTTTGTTTTCCCTCTTTATTCGGGTTTGCATTTTCAGTTTTCTTTTTCGTTGCGGCACCCCCCCCCCGCTTGCTTTGACCCCATAGTCCCTCTCTTGTCGAAGAAATGGCGCCTGTCCTTGGTGCCCGCCTTGGTGGTGCTCGTGGGTTACGCGCGTCTCTCCTCCCGCGTGTGCCTCATAAAAGTCGTCTTCATGGCTCGCTAGGTCGGCGGTCCTCCCTTGTCGTAAACGCTCAAGCGGCGAATCAGACCACTGTCGGCGTGCTCGGTGGTGGACAGCTCGGGCAAATGCTCGCGCAGGCGGCGTCGCCCATGGGCGTGCACGTCAAGTGCCTCGACCCCACGACGCCGAAGTGCCCCGCGGCGCTCGCGGGGGCGGAACAAGTCAACGGAAGCTTTGCGGACAAGGAGGCTGTTTTGGCGTTCGCGGAAGGGTGCGACGTCGTGACGGTGGAAATCGAGCACGTCTCCGCCGACGCGCTGCAGGCGCTCGAGGAGAAGGGCGTCGACGTGCAGCCACCCAGCCGAGTCATCGGGCTGCTGCAGGACAAGTTCAAGCAGAAGGGACACATGCGAAAGCAGGGAGTCGGGACGCCGGAGTTCGTGCCCGTCATCAACGAGGCATCCTTCAACTTGGCCATGGACGCGCTCGGATTTCCGTTCATGCTCAAGAGTCGAAAGCTCGCGTACGACGGGCGCGGAAATGCCGTCGTGCACACCCGCGACGACGCCGACGCGGCGGTCGAAAGCCTCGGCGGATACGACAGCGAGCTGTACGCCGAGCAGTGGTGCAACTTTTCCAAGGAGCTCGCTGTCATGGTGGCACTCGACCGCAACGACAATGCCTTTTACTTCCCCGTCGTCGAGACGACTCACGTCGACTCCATCTGTCACACCACAATCACGCCGCCGCAGGGCGTCTCTCGCAAGGCTCTGAAGAATGCACGCAAGCTTGCGGAGGATGTCGTCAACGCGCTGCGCGCGTCGAACGAGGGTGGCGGAAACATCTGCGGCGTGTTTGGCATCGAGATGTTCCTCCTCGAGGATGGCGAGACTGTGCTGTACAACGAGGTTGCCCCAAGGCCGCACAACAGCGGGCACTACAGCATCGAAGGCTGCTACGTGAGCCAATTCGAGGCTCAGATTCGCGTTCTCCTTCGCCGGTCGCTCACGGAGCAGGACGTCTCGCTGAAGGTTGGTGCCGCGGGGATGCTGAACGTGCTTGGGCAGCACGACGGCGAAGACGGCATGAATCAGGCACTTGGCATGATGGAGGCGAGCACGGGCATCCACGGCGCGTCCGCGCACTGGTACGGCAAGACGGAGGCGAAGTACCAGCGCAAGCTTGGGCACATCACGGTTGTGGGTGAAAACGTCAGCGACGTCTGGCGCAACGTCATGAGGCTGGATAAGCCGCACGAAGAGCACCACGGCAGCTCTCCCGTCGTTGGCGTCATCATGGGAAGCGACTCCGACTTGGCGACGATGGGCGCGGCGTGCGAGACTCTGGAGCAGTTTGGCATTCCGTACGAGGTGTCCATCGTAAGCGCGCACCGAACGCCGGAGCGCATGGTGGAGTACGCGCGCACGGCGCGCGATCGCGGTCTGAAGGTGATCATCGCGGGTGCGGGCGGCGCGGCGCATCTGCCTGGCATGGTGGCTGCGTGCACACCTCTGCCAGTCGTGGGCGTTCCAGTGAAGCCGCAGGGTTATCCCCTCGACGGCGTCGACGCGCTGCTGAGCATCGCATGCATGCCCAAGGGCGTACCCGTCGCGACGGTTGCCATTGGAAATTCTGCAAATGCCGCGCTTCTTGCCGCGCGCATGCTCGGTGGCGCGTCGTCATCGCTGTGCGACAAAATGGAGGCATACCAGGAGGATATGGAGCAGACGGTGAAAGGAAAGGCGGAGCATCTCGAGAATGTCAGTTGGCGAGAGTACCACCACCACTGAAGGGTGGTGGTGGTACCACCTTGAAGCCAAAAAAAAAAAAACCTGTGATGAGGACAAAACACCAAAAAAAATTACAAAATAGAATATATTATATTATACACTCCAAGTCGTGGTCGCGCACGTTTCCCTTATTACTTCGTCCGCTGCTGCTCCTGCTGCTGCGGCTGCGGCTGTTTTTGCGTCGCAAAGGCGCGCGCCGCCTTTTTGAGTCTATCTCTGTGCGCCTCGACGGCGGCGTTCGGCTCGACGGAGTCGGGGAAGTGCACGTACCTGACAAGGTTTCCTTTGACGAATATGCTTGGCAGTATTTGTTTTTGTTTTGCTGGGTGGCATGGGTACGAGACGGTAACGTTTTCCAAGTAGCAGTTCCAGTCTTTGTCCGTTTCTCGTATGGTTCCTCGAATGACTTCGTCGTGTTTCGTCTCGACAATTACCGCCGTTCCCTCGAGCGCGCCCAATAGCAGAGCTAACGTTCTCAAGTGCGACGGCGTGCGAGACTTCTTCTTCTTGGATGAGTGGGATGGTTGGTGTTGTTGAGAATGAGGATGAGGATGAGGACCGCCAGCGCCAGCACCAGCAGCTACTGAGGCACTACTTCGAGAGACTCTGTTTCTAGGTAATAGTGATCCTGATTGAACGCCATGATGATGACGGGAGGCGTCCATGTCGTCGTCCATGATTTCTTCCATTAGTGAAAAATCCAAATCCAACCAACGGAACGGTGTCCCGTAAAAGAAATCGATCTCGGGTAAAACTAGGGTTACGGGTTAGGGTTTCTACATGTACTCCTCGTACTCATCCTTCTCCTGCTGCGCCGTGCCGCTCTGTGCACGCAGGCTCTCGATGTCCTGCGTCAGCACACCGACGTGCTCCTGCAGTGCCGCATTTTCCTCCGCCAGCTGGGCTTGCGCGGCACCACCCTGGCTTTGCAGTTCCTCCACCTGGCGTGCCAAGACGCCGGCACGCTCCTCGAGCGTCGCCTTCTCCTCCACGACGAGCGCCATGCGCTCCGCCACTTCCTGCGCCGCGGCACGTTGGCCCTGCAGCTCTTCCACCTGCCGCGTCAGCACACCGACGTGCTCCTGCAGTGCCGCCTTTTCCTCCGCCAGCTGGGTCTGTGCGGCACCACCCTGGCTTTGCAGTTCCTCGACTTGTCGGGTCAGCACACCAGCGCGCTCCTCGAGCGTCGCCTTCTCCTCCACGACGAGCGCCATGCGCTCCGCCACCTCCTGCGCCGCGGCACGTTGGCCCTGCAACTCTTCCACCTGCCGCGTCAGCACACCGACGTGCTCCTGCAGTGTCGCCTTTTCCTCCGCCAGCTGGGCATGCGCGGCACCACCCTCGGTGTCACACTGCGACGAACGCCGTCGCTGTGCTTGCTGCCAGGAGTCACGTCAGCCGCGTCGAGCCGAAATAAAGGTTGAGCGAACGTACGCTCATCTGCGGGTGGCGTGGTGCCAATCTGCTGCTGATGTTGCGTAGTCGTTGTATTGAGCGCCATCCCACGCGTAAAGCTGTTGACGAGGTCAGTGGGGCTAGGGTACGGCTTGCGTTCTCGCGTAGCCTCCATGACGCCACCACTCGCCCGCTTCGTGCCGCCGGCGGCACCGCCAGAGCCGGCGGCATGGGTCTCGTCCGCTGCTGCTGCTGGTGGTGGTGGTGGTGGTGGTGTTGCTGCTGCTGCTGCTGCTGCTGCTGCTGGGTCGAAGAGCGCTTTGGTGATGAGGAGGCTTTCGCCATTTTCCTCATCCCACAACCAGTTTGAGAATGAAAGCAACTGGTGGTCGCTTTCAGTGGTGGAAGGAGGGGGGGGTGGCAAGTTGGGGGGGGCTGGTGTCGGTACGGTCGATCGGTTCGGTTCGGTCGGATCAGGGAGGGCAGTTGGTGCTGTTGCTGTGAGGAGGCAAGTGTTGCCTTGCGCATGCTGGTCTCCAGCTTTGAACTCCAGCGTCGAACGCGTCGACACTTGGTCTCGACGAGCGAAGACCAAGTGCCAACGGTCCTCCAGCGAGATGATGGAGAATATTGCCGCGTGATCCGGCGGGATCTCCCATGCCTGAAACCCGTTCTCGTAGCTAACTAGCATCGTCGATCCACCATGCGAAGAGATTGCCTGGTGTGTGCACATTGAGCGGTGTTGGTTGCTCGCGTGATCGTAGTGAGGGCCGGAGACGGGAGTGTATCCTTTTGCCTCCATGACCTTCACGAGATCCTTTACCTCGGCATGGCTCGGCGGTTGGCAATACGCCCATTCTTTCGGTTTCTGGCAATGCGAGAGACGGCTTGAAGTCGGCTTGAAGCCCCTCATAGTCTTTTCCCTACGATACGTAGGAAGCGAAACTCTCACGAGTTTCCACTTCGCTTTGCCTGGGGTGGCTCCCACCTCCTCCTCAAGCTTGTCGGTTTCGGGCGACCGCATGCAAGCGGCAAGTGTACACGCCCCTTTTGTATAAGTGGATACGGTGTTCATCACTGTGTCCAACATAATAAGTCGATACCATCTACTTAGGATGAGGCGTATGTCGAAATGAGTTAATTTACGGAGGACAACATCCGCCATTGGCAAGGGAGAGGTACTCATAGTCGCCATATCAGGTCTGATGGGACAACCAGGGCCAGGGAGGTGGCGAGGGTGCCCCTGGGCATTGTGGGTTAGGGTTAGGGTTATGGTATAACTCTCACATCAAAAGGGCAAGCAGGCCTTTTTCCGGAGAGGACAAAGGCCCTCCAAAGCAGGCACGCGGGGCCCCTATTTCGCGCCTCTTCTTCGTCCAATCCGCCCTTTTTCCGCCTCTTGGTCCACAGTTTCCGCCTCTTCCCTCCAATCACGATGGCGTCTCTTCCCATGTTTTTGTCCAAGTTAAATAACGCAGCTTCATCCTCCTCCTCCTCCTCCTCGTCATCGTCTTTCTCACACATGTGCTCGCACATCTCATCAAGTTCTTTCGTCTCCCTGAATACTCTGCCCGCGCTAATCGTTCAACTCGGAGGGTGCTGCGATGCGATGTTGATGCAAAAACACATGAAAATCATGTTCGACGATATCTCGCGTGTGCTCGCGGATAACGACGTGAGAGTCGCGATCTTGGCGCACGACGATATAGCCGCCAACAACTCAAGCAGCGGCAGCATCGTCACGAAACTTGTCGCGCAAATCACAAACTGCGACAGGAACACGCTCACGCCCGCGACGTGCGCCAAACAACTGCGACAGTCCATCGATGAACATCACAATAAACCCGTCTGCGTCGTCATACCTGACGTGCACGCCATCGCGGGAGACAACGCATCGGCACTCGCGCAGCTCATTCACACGCTCACGAGTGACGAACTCGAGGGTGCGCCCGTCAGCCTGCTCGTGGGAACAGCCGCCGCCGTGTGCGCGCCGGGAACCAACGCGTACGGAATACCAGGACTCGACGCACACGCCGCAAGCCGACTCGACGCAGTCACGTACGCCCTGCCCAGCGCGGCGACACGAGGGGATGCCATGCTTCGCACGCTTTACCTCACGGGTGCAGACGACGTGCCACTTACCCCCCTTCCCGCGCGGAGCGCTTGGACGTACCTCATGGGAAAAGTGGCTGAGGCTGGAGGGTCCACCTCCAGCTTGAGCCGCGCGCTGCGCGCATTCGCCGCACTGCACTTTGCAAACTGTGAGAACAACGGCGGCGAAGGGCAGCAGCAGGATCAGCAGCAGGATCAGCAGCAGCAGCTGTGGGCGAAAGGGGACAGCAAGGATGCAAGGGCGTGGCGCGCAGCACACGCGCGCTGGAGCTGTGCCGTTAGCATGCTCGCGGCTGTGCCATCGGCGGCGGCGGACAGCCTCTCGGACGTCATCGGGCTTGCTTTTGCGTCGGCGACGTCGCGAACGGCGGCAGAGGATCTTGCAAATCTCGTGCACGAGCGCGTCCACGTGCTTCGTCAGAATCGTGCGAATGTGGACATTCGCGCGATCGTAGCTGCTTGGGTGGAGGAGGCGCGTCGGCTGACACCGGATCTTTCGGATGAGCTTTGCACGCTCGCGAGCGAGATTGCGAGTGGCAATGAAGCGTCGCCACCATCATCCTCGCCACAGCAGTCAGCGGCGAGGCTGGCTAGCGACACCGCCGCACCCGCGCCCGCACCCGCACCCGCACCCGCGCTGACGCCACCGCCACGCAGCAGGGGCGCTGCCAAGGCGTCGAAGCGTCGGCGCACTGACTTCTACGACAGCCTGATGATGGCGAGGCAACGCGAGGAGGCTGAGCACGCTCGTCGCTCGTCCGCCGCGGCGGAGGCGACTGCCGCCGCCACCTCGGCGTCGACGTCGACGTTCGCGGCACGCGCCGCAGACCTGCTCGAGAGAGAGTGCGAAGCATGCCTTCTGAAGGAAGACTCGCATCTCGCACATCCGTCGTGGCGTGCTGAGGCGACGCCGTCGCCCGAGGCGAGCGCCAAGGCGCTTCGCGCTCTGCTGGAGGCAAACCCACGCGACGCCATTTCGGGTGCACTGCTTCGTCCGCACGAGCATGGCGTGGCATCTCGCCGTTCGTCGACGGGCAAGGTGGTTGCCGTGGGTGCATGTGCGGCGTACGCGGCGCTTCGAAGGCACCGCGCGACGACGAAGCGCAAGGAGCGCGACGTGGCTAGCTGGTTCTACGACTTTGCCGACGCGATGGGATTGGCACCTTCGCCCGAGTGCCCCGCGGCTGAAGCTCGCGCTAGTTTAGCTGAGGCGCAGGCGCGTCTCGCGCAGGCGAGCTGGGAGCTTGCCGCCGTGGGCGCGGCGAGCAGTGTTGTGGCTGCGCGCGGCGGTGGCGGTGGCGCGAAGCGCCTTGGTGCCGCCGGCGCTGACGGCAACAATGGCGCGAGCTCAGGTTTGGCGGTGAGGTGTTTGCTGTAGTGTTGGGAGCACAAAATTTCAAATTTGTTGCATATCATGTTGTTCCAATTACTGAGTGAGCGACTCATATTAGGCTCTCATAAGGTGTGTGTGTGTACTTATTTGTTCTGACATGACAACTCCTTAGACGTCGTAGAAGTCGTCGCCGTCGTCGCCGTCCTTGTCGTTGTTCTTTCCCACGCTGCTGAGTACGTTGAGTACGGAGTTGATGACGAAGAGGAAGATCATGAACTGGAAGATTCCTCCCCCGAAGAAGAAGGGGCTGAAACCGTACCCGTACCCGAACCCGGGCATCATCGGCACACCGTACCCGTATCCCATGACGGGCGGCGCGACGTATGATCCGTATGATCCTCCTCCGCTTCGTCGCGAGGACGTGGATGCGCGCGGCGCTGATCGGAACGACGATCCTCCCACACGTCCCCCACTTCGCGCTGCCATGGCTTCGTCCACCATAACGCCTCCCGAGGATGCGATCAAAGCCGCGAGCGCGAGTCCGATCGCCTTAGACTGAGCCTTGGAAGCATGAGCATGAGCCTTCGAAGTCTTCAGAGTAGAAGGAGAACTCTTCGAGGAGGAGGATGCGAAGGTGTTGACTCTACGAATGCGAAGTGCCACCATGGGAGCACGACGAGGAGCGAGTGCGAGCATCCTTGTGAAGAATGAGAGTGAGAATGACCGCCCGGGGGGGGGAAGCAGGTGCTCTTGAGGGTTTCCCACCCATCGACGTGGCCGATCCGTTGAGCACAGCACGAGAAATAAATCTCAACTGCAACTGGAGGGGAGGCCGAGCCCTCAGAGGAGCCCCAGGGCCAGGGGAAAAAATAAGAACGAAATAAGGACTCGAAAAGCGCAGGGGTTCGGTTAGGGGTTTAGGGGTTTAGGGGTTGTTAGGGTTGTTAGGGGTTAGGGTTTTTAAAAGGGGGTTAGGGTTTTAGGGGTTGTTAGGGTTTTAAGGGATGTTAGGGTTACAGTAGGTGTGGTTGTTGTACCTTTACCGGGTAGGGTTATGTGCTGGTTGTGTGTTTGTGCTTGTGTGTGCACTGTTTGGGATCGTGGAATCTTGTCATTCCCTTTCACTCCTATATATTTGATATTTCACCAATCCAACAAACCAACATGGCGCTCCTGTCTTCGTATTTCCACGGCTTGCTGCGGTTCACGTCTCCGTACTACGTCGTGAACTTCATGAGCTTAGTCACGTACATGTACCTGCGAACGCAAGTCCTGCTGTACACAGACGAACACGGTGCGCGACGACTCGAAGACTGGGAACAGCGCACGTCCTCCTTACTTGTCATCGTTCTCATCGGACGATTCTTGAGGTCGTCGAGTCCAGACGAGTTCGTCGCAACGGCTTTCCTGTTCTGCAAGGCGTCCGTCGCGTTCCTCGCATACTGCATATCGCCGAGACTTCTCGTCTGGTATCTCGTGCTATTCGGCGTGCTCGAACTCACCGTCTACCAACCAGTGTACCGAGGGCCGTGTCGCTACGAGTACCTCAACCCCATGGAGTTTGACGACCGCGTCGTCAACGAAGGCAAAGATAAGCCGAAAGACTCGTGGCTTGTGTGCTTCTTCGCAAGCTGGAGCCCGCCGTGCGTGCACGTCGAACCGACGTTCGCAAAACTTTCCGAGCGATTCACGACGCAAAGCCTGCGATTTGCAAAGGTGGACGTCGCGCGGTGGCCAGTTCTCGCGAAAAAACACGGAATATCGACGAGCGGCGTTTCCAAGCAGTTGCCAACCATCATACTGTTCGAGGGTGGGCGGGAGGTGGCACGTATCCCTCACGTGTATCCCGACGGACGGGTTGCCAAAGGGCGCTTCTTCTGGTCCGACTTGGTGAAGGGATTCGAGCTGGACATGCGCTACGCGAGAAGTCGAGGTAGTGGCGGCGGCGGCGGCGGCGGCGGCGGCGCTGACAAGAAGAACAAGTGAAGCGCACAAGACACGAAAGATGTAATAGACTTGTTCAAATAAAAATAACTATAGTATGTGAAAAAGTGTCAAGTGGGTTGTTGTTGTTGTTACTATGAGCAAATCCTCTTTTTTTTTATGATCTCACGATGCCATGAGCTTCGCGCTCCTCACGAACAGTGCCGACACAACCTTGTCAAGATTCTGGATCGTGTCGAGCGCATCCGGATAGCCACCCTTGCTCGCCTCCTCGCTGAAAATCTTCAGCACGCCCGCGTCGTCGAGAACCGCGTCGAGCTTCTTATCCAAAATCATCTGACTGATTTTGGCCTCCACCATGCCACTTTCAAGCTCCAGCTGGCTCGCGACGTATGACACATCCACGCGGCTGTACGGCTCGAGCAGTCTCATCACGTTCAGCTCCAGCAGGTCGTCGTAAAGCACACGCAGGTGGCCGTCCACGATTGCGTCCGAAGTCAGCACGTCGTTGTAGTCCTTCTTCGCAACCTCGAAGTCCTTCAAGGTGCGCGCCTTGTGCGCAGCCGCCACAGCCTTAAGCGCGTCAATGTCGCGCCCGGCATACTTCACGCCACCCTTCGTGCTCGCGATATTCGCCACCTCGTGCGCCTGCCCACCCATCACCTTGCAAAGGAGCATGTACTTGAGACCACGCAGAGCGAGCACATTCTCGTCGAGAGCGCCGAGCTGCTCGAAAGCCTCGAAGAAGTAGCTGTACCCTGTCTTGTAGTCCTTCTCCTCGGCTTGCAGCACGCCGCTCTGCATGTCGATGTGCGCCTGCACGGTCGGGGGAACGTAGATGGCGTTCGCCGCCGTGCGCGAAGCTGTCAGCGCCGCCTTCGCCTTGGCAACGTTTCGCAAAGCGTGGTACACGCGGCTCTCGACGAGGTGGATGTCAACGAGCAGCAGCTTGTCGTCGAGGCGCTTCACCTCCGTGAGCAGCCTCGTGATGAGCGTGAGCGCTGGCGCGTAGTCGCAGAGCTCGAGCAGAAGTGTCGCGAGCCTGAGCTCGAGCCTTTGCCTGAGAAAACTTCGCTTTTCCGCTTTGGCCCACTCCGCCTGCTCGCGGCACAGCTGCACCTGCAGCTTGGTGGTGTTGGGCACCTTCGCGACGGCGTCTATGATGTTCTTGACAAGCTTCGCCGTTTTTGCCTTGGGAATGACGGCAAAGAACGGCCTGAGTTCCGTGAGCATCTTCGCGAGCGCGTTGGCGTCGTGCTGCTTGGTGTATAACGCGCACAGCTTCGCGATCGCCGCCTCCGTGGCCTGCGCGTTGGCCTGCGACGGCGACGCCTCTATGCATATGGATCTGTACGTGCGTATGGCTGCGGCGCTGTCCCCCTTCGCCTCCTGCGCCGCGGCGTCTGCGAGCGAGGCAGCCATGGCGGTGTTGGGAACTGGTTTAGGTTTTTGACCTCCCCGAGGGAGTTCCGGAGGGCGCGGGAAGAAGCGACAGAAGGGAGAAGAAGAGCAGAGCCACCTTGGGGGTGCAGTTTTTTGTTTGGGGGTTTGCGTTTTTCTTATCATGGTAGTTTTTTTTTATATCGGGGTTCCATTCCTTTCGTGCCTTCGTGGCCACAAATGTGTACCACCCCTTCCTTCTTCGTCACTTCGTCCCGTCCATTCGCGGACCTCATCCTGCCGTCGTGATGCTCGCCTCACGCACGCTCGCGTCGCCTTGGCCTCTGTGCCGTGTGCTGGTCTCTGCGTCGCGGTCTCCGTCTCGCGTGAACTCCTCGCGCGCCTGCCGCCCGGTCTGCTCGACGACGTCGACGTCATCCACCGCCGCAGAGACGGATCTGGTCGCGGCGATGCGGTGGAAGGATGGCGCGGTGATTCGCATGCTCCACGACGGAGACTGCCCGCTTTGTGAGCGCGAGGTGAACATGCTCAAGCAAAGAGATTGTGAAAATGGCCGCATTGACTTTGTGGATATTGCAAGCCCGTCGTACGACCCGTCACAGAACATGAACTTAGAGTACGAACAAGTCATGAGCACAATTCACGCGATTCAACCAGACGGCACAGTCATCACGGGCATTCCCGTTTTTCGCGCGCTGTACGAGCAGGTGGGCCTCGGGTGGGTGTACTCGCTCACGAAGAACAAGTACGTCGGTGCAGCGGCCGACCGCGTGTACGACTTCTGGGCCGCCCGTCGCACGCAGGTGACAGGTCGCGAGAGCCTCGAGGTTCTTCTCGCGCGTCGCAAACTCGACGAGGCGGGTCGCGTCGCGTGCGAGCGTAGCAAGAGCGACGATTGAGGCGTGACGAGGATAGCCAAGTGCCTGTAACAGATACCAAATGACGAACATGAATCATCCCAACCACAACATCAAGCACCAAACCTTGGAACCAGACCCAACCCCGAAAACGAGAAACCCCCCAAACCAACCAAAACCAAACCGGTAAACCCAAAAACCCCAAACACATCCAGAGAGAACCCACCACCACCACCAACCAAGCACGCTAAGACGGATCCCCCAAAGCAAAAGCCTCTGACCACCCCTTGGACCTTCCCCTCCCCTCCCAAACCAGAGGGCGCGAAATCCCCCCCCCCAATGCCCTTTTGCCCTTGCCCTTGAAAGATTCAAAGAAGCCGGGAACCTGATTGATGATGCCCCACTTATTAGGGTACACTTTTGTTCTTCCCGCCCCTTGAGAACGAACTTCTGAAAAAAGCCTGCTTTGCCCCCCCCCCTCATTCCCCGGGCGAATATTTTATTCCATTCCCGGGCACAATGGCGGGTCGCATCGACCGTCTCACGATACACAACTTCAAGTCGTACAAAAGTACGCATGTCGTCGGTCCCTTCGACGAACACTTCACGTCAGTCATCGGGCCGAACGGATCGGGCAAGTCCAACCTCATGGACGCCATCTCGTTCGTCGTCGGCGTGAGAAGCAGCCACCTGCGAAGTGGACAGGTGAGTGAACTGGTCACCACCGGGGAAAAGAACGCGTACGTCTCGCTCGCATTCGTGCAGCCGAACGGGAACGAAATCGTGTTCAGACGTGACATTAAGAATGCGCAGGCGACGTACAGCATCGACGGGAAGACGGTCACGTCCGCGGCGTACCTGGACAGGCTCGCGAGCTTCGGCGTGCTCACCAAGACGAGAAACTTTCTCGTGTTCCAGGGTGACGTCGAGCAGGTGGCGTCACGCGGGCCGCACGAGCTCGTGCAGCTGTTCGAGCACATCTCGGGCGCAGACGCGCTCGTGCCACGCTACGACGAACTGGAGGCGGAGTGCACCAGCCTCGAGGCGGTGACGCAGTACGCCTTTGGGAAGCGCAAGGGCGTCATGCTCGAAAAAAAACAGAAGAAGGAGCAGGCTGAGGAGGCTGACAAGTTCAACAGCTTGAAGGAGGAGCTCGCCGAGCAGCGCGCGGAGCTCGCGCTCGTGCAGCTGCTCTACCACAAGAGCGAGCTGGCGGGCGTGCGGCAGGCGCTTGGGGTGGCGCAGGCATCGTGCGCGGATGTGCACGCGAGCACGATCGCGCCGCTCCAAAAGGGGCGCGACGACCAGACGGCGAAGCGCAAGAAGGTGCAGACGTCGACGGCATCGGCGGAGAAGCGCCTGAAGGCGGTGGCGGCGGAGGTGGCGAAGCTGCGGCCAGCCAAGCTGCAGGCGAAGGAGCAGATGGCGCGTCTCGACAAGTCGACAAAGAAGAATGCAGAAGCGCTCAAAAAGCGCGAGGAGGAGCTGGCGGCTCACAAGGAGGACGTCGCAAAATTGGAGACGGACCTCGGCAAGATTCAGGAGGCGCTCAAGGAGCTGGACGCGAGCGCGTCGTCGGGTGACAGGGACGCGCTGAAGCTGCAGGAGCAGCACGTCGCGGAGTACCAACGGCTGAAGCAGGTGGCGGGCAGCCGCACGTTCCGCCTCAAGCAGGAGATCGACACGCTGAAGCGCTCGCTCCAGGCGGCGGATGCCGAGAAGGCTCGCGTCGAGCAGCAGGCGGTGGACCTCGACGAGCAGGCGACACATCTCAGGCAGCGCAAGGAGAAGCAGGCGAAGGCGTCGGAGGCACTGGCGTCGCAGAAGGCGGAATTTCGCGCATCGATGGACAGAATGCGCGCGGAGAAGCAGGAGCTCGCGCAGCGCGCGGAGAAGGAGTCGAAACGGCGCAAGACGCTCGAGAGCAAGTGCGAGGAGCTCGAGGAGAGGTACCGCGACGCGCGCGCGGACATGAAACTGAGCGAGGCGGAGCAGCAGCAGCGCCGTGCGCTAGACAGCCTCAGGCGGCTTCACCCGACAACCATCTACGGGCGCATGACGGACTGCATCTCGGTGACGCAGAAAAAGTACCACATGCCCGTGACGGTGGTGATGGGACGCAACATGGACGCCATCCTCGTCGAAGATGAGGCGACGGCGAAGAGTTGCATCACGCACCTTCGAGAGCAGAAGATGGCGCCCATGACGTTCCTGCCCGTGACGACGATCCAGGCGAAGCAGATCGACGCGCGCCTGCGTTCGCTTGGCGGAACCGCGCGCCTGATGATGGACGTCGTCACGCCGAACGCCGCGGCGGTGGCTGCGCACCCGAGCGCCGTCGACCTGAAGGCTAAGTTCGAGCGAGCTGCACGCTACGCCGTCGGCAACACCGTCGTCTGCGACACTCTCGACGAGGCGAGGCGCCTGTGCTTCGGCGGCGGCGCGTCCGCTGCTTCCGCCGGCAGCGCCGCCGCAGCGTCGGCACCGCCGCCGGGCCCTCGCATCAAGGCGGTGGACCTCGAGGGAACGAAGATTGACAAGAGCGGCGTGATGACTGGCGGAACGATGCACTCGCTCGCGAATCGCGCAGGACGGTGGTCCGAAGCGCAGTTCGAGGCGGTGCGCAAGGAGCGCACGGAGGCGGAGCGCGAGCTACGCAGCTTGCCCACCGCCGAGCAGCAGAAGGCTGCCCAGGACGACCTTGCACGGCGTGCCGCGAGCATTCAGCAGCAGCTCGGGTACGCCGAGAAGGATCTCGCGGAGGCTACCAAGACGCTTGAGACACTCGAGCGCGAGGCGGCGACGCTCGAGGAGGAGAAAAAGCGCACGGCGGCACAGACGGAGAAGCATGCCGCGGAGTATGCCAAGGTGGCAAGCGAGGTGTCCGGCAAGGAAACTAAGCTGCGTGCCGAGCTCGACGACGTGTTTGGCGACTTTTCGCGCCGCGTGGGTGTCGCGAACATCGCGGAGTTCGAGGAGAAGCACTTCTCGCAGGTGCAGCAGGTGGCGGCACAACGCTCCAAGCTCACGAAACAGGTGGCGGCGCTGCAGACTCAGATTGAGTACGAGCGCAAGCGCGGCTTGGCGAAGAAGATGGAGGATCAGCGCGCCAAGCTTCAGGCGGACCAGAAGGAGGCGGACAAGCTCAGGGAGAAGGTGGAGAAGGTGGAGAAGACGGAGCAGAAGCACGAGGCGGAGCAGAACGAGCTGTCGGAGAAGCTTCTGGCTCTCGGCAAGGAGACGGCGGCGCTCGATGCTGAAATTGCTGAGACGAAGAAGCAGCTAGCGGCGGAGCAGGCGAAGCTGGCAGGTATCAACCGCAGCATCACGAACATGCAGACGCGAGGCGAGGAGATTGCAATGAAGGTGCGCGACGTGCTCGAGAACTGCGAGATGGAAAGCGTCGAGCTTCCGGCGGCTGAGTCGGAGGGGGGTGGCGCGGGCGCGTCGGGAGGCGCTGGCACGAAGCGCGCTGCGAAGCGCGCGCGACGCGGTGCAGCTGCCGCTGCCGGTGATGCGGAGATGGCGGATGGCGACGAGCAGGCTGCGGCGGAAGGCACATTCGAAGGAGAGGCTGCGAACAACGCGCTGACGGAGCTCGAGCACTTCGAGTACACAGGTCTTTCAGGGGACGTCGCGGAGCTGTGCGCGTCTCGCCGCGCCGAGGTGTCGAAGGCGACGTCTTCCGAGGCTGAGCAGGCATTCTCGGCGCGCCTCGAGGAGATGCAGAAGGATGTTTCGGACCGCGTGTCGGCACTCGGACGCCTTGCACCTAACCTGAAGGCTCACGAGCAGTACGAGTCGCTGAAGAAGCAGGAGAGCGCAATGGCTACCGAGGCTGACGAGACGAAGAAAAAATTGAAGGCACTCCAGGAGGAATTTAGCGGCGTGCGCGAGGAGCGGAGCAACCGCATCCTGGATGCTTTCAACGCGGTGTCCGGCAAGATTGACGCAATCTACAAGGCGCTGACCAAGTCGGCTGCGCACCCGCTTGGCGGCACCGCGTATCTGACGCTCGAGGATGACGGCACAGGCAGCGACGAGCCTCACAAGGGTGGCTGCAAGTACACGGCGATGCCCCCGACGAAGCGATTCCGGGACATGGATCAGCTCTCCGGCGGAGAGCGAACGGTCGCGGCTCTCGCGCTTCTGTTTGCAATCCACGCGTACCAGCCGAGCCCCTTCTTCGTGCTCGACGAGGTGGACGCTGCGCTTGACGGCGAGAATGTGACGCGCGTGGCGAAGTACATACGCTCGCAATCATCGGCGAAGGATGCGTCAGCCTTCCAGAGCATCGTCATCAGCCTGAAGGATGCCTTCTACGAGAACGCAAACAGCCTCGTGGGCGTGACGCGTGACAACGAGCGCCGCACGAGCCGATGCTACACATTCAACCTCGACGGCGTGGAGCCGACGGCTGCGGGCGCTGGCGCCGCTGGCGCATGAGGGAAGCCAAGAGCGCCGCTTCCGGCAGCGCCGTCGCGCTTTGTTGCGCGACTCGATTGGAGTCGCCCAGGCGCGCCTTACGAATCTTAGTTGTAAACGAAAGATTCTTTGATGCAGAAATTAGTCTTTTGTGCCGAAAATCTTCCCAGCCACGATGTGCGCTATCGTAGTCGCATGGTCTTCCATTTCAAGTGCTAATAATAATAAGACGAAATTTACAGTTGTTACATACCAGGTTTAAGCGTTTTATAGGTTTTATAGTGATTCGGTAGTACTTAGGAAGCTAAGTTCGCTCGCAAGGCGTACCATGCCACCGCCGCTCTTTCTGTTGTGGTCGGGTTTGGATGGTGTGGACAAAGAGCTTTGCTTCTGCTTTCGACGCGCCGCGACGCGACTCTCATGTCGCATTGCCTTTTCCATCACCTCGCTGTGGAATGCCGACTTTTCGCCCGTGCGCACAAAGATCTCGAGTGCGGAATGGAATGCGGCGATTGCGGCGTGAGCTTTTTCAAGATCTCCAAGGAACGGTGGTGAAATCAATTGCGCCAGGCGGCGCACAGGTCGAACGAGACTGAGCAATTCTATGAATGCCTTGTCAGTTGCCTGAAAAGTCTCGCGCATGTACGCGATCGTCTCGCGCACGTAGTTAACGGCTGAATTTCGATTCATCTCCGCCTCAACAACGGCATCGCCGTGGGAATCCGTTGGCATCCACGCGCCATCGGTATCCAATGCGTCGTAGTACACAATGTTTGCGTCGATGACCTTTTTCAAGCCACGCTGGAGTCGCAGGAAGTCTCCATCGAGTTTTCCCAAGCCTTCCGCGATGACGCTGCTCAACTTGGAGATTTTATTCAGCATCAATCTCTCCGGCTTATTCGCAACAATTTCAGCGAGTTTGCCCTTGTTCCGCTCAACAAGCTGCACTTTGAGACGCGCATTTTGTGCTCGATGCTTCTCCTTGATCTCTTCGTCACTGCCTCGCAAAGCTCGATGGCGTTCAAGCAGCGCAACCATGACGCTGTTGTTATGACGATGCGCATCGTCGAGTGGCGTTCCACCAAGGCGATCCACCGGGCTGGAATCCACCGTGTGATGCTGCAAGAGCCAGCTTGCCGATTCCAGCATGTCATTGCTTGCAGCCAAATGCAAGGCTGTGCGCATGTCATAGTCGCCGCTGTTGAGATTGATGCCGTTCTCGCCGTACGTTCGAAGCATGTCGAGATTATTCTTCGCGGCAACATCGCAAAGCTGTGTCGCAATGTCCGCACTGCCGACGTGCGCGCCAGCCTTGCGAAGAATCTGCTGAATTTCCGAGTGCTTGTGCCGTATGCTGTCCATCAAGGGAGTGCCCTCCCACCTGTCCTCAGGATTAACATTGATTTTCTTCAGGGAAACGAGGTATTGCACCACATCCGCACGATTATTGCTGGCCGCGAGGTGTAAGGCGGTACGCTTATCATAATCCGCTGCATTTGGATCGACACCACTCTCGACGAAGCGCTTCAGCGCCGCTAGGTCGCCCCTGGCTGCACAGTCGCAAAGTTTGTTGCCCGCATCCTCCAAATCCATCACAGCCCCTCGTTGCTGCAGGAACGTAACGACGTGGTCGTGCTCATGACGGATTGCATCGTCGAGTGGTGTACCTCCGTATCTGTCCTGCACGTTCCAATTCGCGCCGAGATCTAGTAGCGCCCTGACGATATGCAGGTGGCCATTCGACGCAGCAAGGTGAATTGCTGTGCGCTTGTCGTAGTCTCCGTCATCCACCTCAACGTCTTTCGAGTCAAGCAACCGCTTCACCTCGTCAAGGTGTCCACCCGCAGCTGCAGTGACAAACTGAACAACCTTTTTGTTCTTTTTCTTGTCCTTCGCTTCGTTCAGAACCTTTTTCACCTCATTGGAGTCATCGATGGCACTGGTGGCCGAAGTCTGGCTGCCCGTTTTGCTGCTATTTAGGCTTCCGGTACTTGACTTGCTCATGAAACTCGATGCCGTCGTGGCAGTAGTTGCAGAGCGTGGCGTATTTCCGTTCTGCGTCATCGAAAGCAGCACGTTCTTCGTCAACTGATCTTCTTCATCCTGATAGAGCTTGAAGAGGGCGGACGAGTCACTACGGGTGATGGCGTACGTTGTCGTATTCATCGAACGTGCTGAGCGTGCGCTCGTCTGATGGCGCATGGCAAACAGGAAGGCAAATTCGCCAACCATCTCACTCTTGCTCTTGATATCGGTGACAATCTCGCTCATTTCGCCTTGTGCGTTCTCGACTTCAGCGAATATTTCAATGCTGCCGCTCGAGACAATGTGAAGCTCGCGTGGAACCTCGTTGACGTAGTACAGAACTGTGTCCGGGGGAAACCGCGTTTCCTTCAGCACGACCGAAAGTGCATCGAGGAAAACCTCTGAGCAGCCTTGAAATAGCGCTACGTTTCGTAGAAGAGGACGGCTGACGTGACGAGCCACCTGTACCTGCAGAGAATGGCTCAGCTGAGAGAAAATAGTTTGACCGGTGGACATGGCATTTGAATCGAGCGATGATGACCCGCCTGTGCCTGTGGCGCCACCACCGCCATCCGCACCGTCGCTGAGCTGGTGGATCTCGTTCGCAAGATTGGGAGGCAGATTTTTTGCCTTGATGAAGGATACGATCGAGCTCATATTTTGCCTTGTTCGAACTAGCTCTTCATCTTGCTTGATGACGGCGTTCGACACTTCACCGAGCACGTAAGCATATAATGTGACATTGACAAGCATGACGAGGATCGTGAAACTGATCTCATACCAGTTGCTTGGCTCCATCTCACCAACGAGACCGTTTGTTGACACGGATGCGCTTACCCAGTAGTACGAAACCACGTAACGCGAGAGGATCCCGCCGTCGTTAAGAACGCTCTCATAGCCTAAGCCTTCGTAGTGCTTCAGCCAGGTGGAGCTATCCTTTTGTAGTCGAGCGATGTAGTACAGCACGCATGCGAGAATGTGCGAAAATCCGAGGAACAGCGGCAGCAAGCCCGACACGATACCCAAGAAACTATCCGCATTCATGTTCTTCTCTCGCTGCTTGTGATAGCGGATGAGGCGGTGGAGTCTCAACAACTTGAAGATACGAAGCCAAGCCATAAAATCGTACTGCGGATTCTTAGAGCTTGCCGCGTACACGAGCAGATCGAGCGGAAATGCGGCGATTAAGTCGATGACGAAGCCGTTTGCCAGGTAGTGGCCAACAATTTTCTCCACCTTGACGACGACGACTGAATTCTTGTTGATATACGCGGTAAAGCACTTCAGTACCATGTCAACGAGAAGCATGGCGTCAAGAGTTTGACTAACGATAGTGTAGAATATGCCAAGCTCCTGTTGTGTCTGAAAGGCTATGCGCAGCGGCACGTCGATGAAAAAGAAGTAGCAGCAAAGTCGAATGAAGGCTTCCCACCGCTTCATGTTTTTCGACTGCGGGTCGACAATGTACCAAGGAGCGTCTTGAGGGAGACTCAAACGCGATGACTTGGAGGCAAAGCGCAGGATATTATCCGCATCTAACAAGCCTGCTATTTCGGTTCCACCCTTGGAATGAACCATCGTGCTCACAAACTCAGAAATGGACACCAAGCCGTCACCGTTGCCATCCAAGGCGTCAATCAAATCAAACACCATTTTCTCTTGTTCCACCTTGAGCTCGGTACTGTGATACATCCTCTTGACTAGCTCGCGCACTTCCCATGCTTCGATGAAGCCGGTATGATCAATGTCAATTTCATTGAACGCGGCTACAATTTCGTCCAGCCGTTCTTCGGACAATTGCATGCCATAGCGCATGCGCGCCCAAAAAACGGTCAGCCTTGTTTTGACGTCCATCATGAGTGATACCATCCACGGGGGAATGCACGATGTTCGGAAGAGAAAGCTCCGCGACTGGCGAATTAGCGCAATTTTTCTTTCTGAAGAGCTGCTTCTATCTGAGTTCTTCGACTTGTGCTCGTCGCCGGCATTTCCATTGGGGATGTGTGGCACAGACGCGGCTATTTCAAGAGAATGTTGAGAGGGAATGGTAGCAGCCTCGTCGAGCTCATAAGCAAGTTCCATGAGGTCATCGTCCATCACGTCTTCTCTGTCCAAATCCACAGACTCGCGTTCGTAGAAAAGCTCTGAGAAATTCAAACCGCCAGTGTTGGTGAAATGCGAGCGCGTGTCGCCGGCGCTTTCCTCGTCGCTTTCCGCCTGCTCCTCGTCATTATTCTCGTGCACCCAATGCGAAATGATCAAGTGGAAAAATCTAGCCTTTTGCATTGGTCCATTCTGCAGTTCTGCATTGAGCCAGTAGTTCACCCTCTTGAGTCCGGGCATACGCTCAACAACAGCCGCGACACTCTCGTAGTGCTCAGCCGTGATGAATTCGTTGGGCACGGTGTCTGCTTCGGCTTTGGCATCTTTCAATGGCGTGAATGTTGCCGATGACTTTCCTTCATTTTTGATTGCATTAAAAACGTAATCCAGCGCACCGGAAATTTGGTAGACCATCTCGACCGGATGCGTGAACTTGGACTGCTTGCTATCACCGGTGGGCACGGCTTGCTGTTGCTTAAGAGCCGGGTTGATGTTCTTGTTCGCGCCATGCGTTCTCATGTACACGCTCACTGTATTTCTAAATTCTCGATCAACGAGAAGCTCGCCGATCGAATTCGTCAGAATGCGCATCTGCCGAGTTTTTTCCCTAGGCGCGTGAAGCTGAAGCGTATTCAGTGCCTTGTGGAGCCAATCCTGCGGAGAAATATCAACTGGATTGTCCTCAACTTGCAGAAGGAAAAGCCGCAGCTGGCTTTCGTATTTGGCGAGCTGTAAGATCAAGTGATTCCAGTGCTTTGCATCAAAGTCGAGATCAACCTGCACGTGCGCGGCTGCATCACCGCCGCCCCTACTTGCGCTTCGGCGCGACTTTTTCGAACGTCTTTCCGAGCCTGATCGCCGATTTGCTGACGATGATCCGTTTAGGTGCTTCGTCCACTTCTCGAGGTGCGATTTGAACTTCCCAAACTTCTCCTCGACGGTCGCTATTTGCTCCTCCACCTGAAAAATCTCCACTCGCATTTCGGGAACGAGAGGAATAATCATCATCGTGCAGTCAATCGCAATCCTGCTGCTGCTCTCGACGTCGGCAGAGACGTAGTCGCCACCAAATTTTCGCATGCGCTTAAAGAGAATGACGACTTCCTGCTTCACCATCTTGACTGTAGGAGCGGTGGACAATTTCTCAAG
Source organism: Pycnococcus provasolii (assembly GCA_938743325.2). Taxonomy (NCBI): domain Eukaryota; kingdom Viridiplantae; phylum Chlorophyta; class Pseudoscourfieldiophyceae; order Pseudoscourfieldiales; family Pycnococcaceae; genus Pycnococcus; species Pycnococcus provasolii. Next base: position 35,897 of record OW568900.1, on the reverse strand, counting down.
AATTGCCGGATCTCCCGATCCGAGCTCGGCACCTTCCTTCTGGAGAAGTACGGCAACGCTGAGATAGTCTCCGCGCAGAGCATCTTCAAGGGGCGTACCTCCCCACCGATCTTTGACGTTGACCTGAGCACCGTTGCTAATGAGGAAATTTACCGCGAGGAGCTGCCCTTCCGCCGCGGCAAGGTGCAAGGCACATCGCTGATCGTAGTCACCTTCGTCGACGGGAACGCCATTCTCAACGAGCAGGCGAAGCACTTCGAGGTCGCCTTCGGAAGCGGCACTGCAGAGCCTATTCGCCGCCTCGTCCATGTTCATCTTACCGCCATTCGCGTAGAGCAGCTTGGCGCATATTTCATGGCCGTGAGTGATGGCATCCAGTAGAGGCGAACCGGTCCACCTGTCCCTTGCGTTGACATTTGCGCCACGTCGCAGGAGGTACTCCACCACCTGCAGGTTGCCATTGCTCGAGGCGAGATGAAGCGCGCATCGATCGTCGTAGTCAGCCGCATCAGGGTTGACACCGTTGTCGAGTAGCGTTCCCAGGCCGTCGAGATCACTTTCCGCAGCCGCCGTGCACAATGGTCCAGATGGATCCGCATACGCCACACTTGCCCCATTTTTTGCCAGAATGTCAACAATCTGCTCAAATTTGTTGTTGATTGCATCCTGCATTGGCGTTTGTCCCCACCTGTCCTTCACGCTGACATCCGCGCCCTCGTTCACAAGCAGCTCCACCACCTTATCTTTGCCCTCCGCGCAGGCGAGGTGCAACGTCGTTCTGTTGTCGTAATCGTACGCGTCGATGGGCAGGCCCTGATGGATAAGCGATTGCACAGTCTCCACGTCACCCTCGCTGGCAGCAAACGTCATCGCGGAAAGAGCTTCGTTGTTCCTCCTCTGCAGCGCCTGCTGAATGTACGAGCGAAGGTAGGAGTGCTCCTCGTCGTCCTCGTCGCCACCAAAGCCGCGATTGATCATTACGGGTGACTCCAGATCGGCGCCAGACTTGCTGAGTCCCACCTGTGCCTCAAGCACGTTCGACAGCATAATGTCCATATGCTCGGGGTAGTTCATGATGACATCTTCGAAAGCACTCTTTCGCATGAGAACGATAGTGCAGTCGGAGGTCGTTCTTGCCGTGACGGTGTACGGATGCGGGACGGACATCAAAAAGGACAGGTCGCCCACGGCGTTGGGCATTTCCGACTCAGCGCGCAGGACTCTCACAAACTGCCCGTCTCGGTGAAATTCCAGCGAGCCCGATGCAAGAAACACGAGCTCTCTCGCCATGTCCTTCTCGTGCGCAAGCGTTTCCCCCGGCATGAGGTATTCTTCGACAAGCCGGAGCTGGAACTGCTCGATGAACTGAGTCGTGCATCGCTTGAAGAGGTACTTGTTGCGCTGCACGAACCTGCCGTAGTTGTGACTGGCAACCTTCAGCTTGATTGGCAGGGGAAGCATCTTCATCACCTTGGAGTCGTCCTCGCGTTTCTTGCTGAACTGGAACTCGTAGTGCGAGACTAGGCTCGACTCCAATTCCTCGGGCAGATTTTGCGAGCGGCTCCACTTGTGAACCTCCGTCAGCTTCTTTCGAAACTCCTCCGCAGCCCTGTCCTTTTTGACGACGTAGTGGAATAGCGTGCCCAAAATGTACGAGTCGAGGATGACGTGCACGTATATCGTCAGCACGGAGAAGATCATCTCGTCGTAGCGCTGCGGAACGACATTTTCGTATCCCAGATTTGTCAGGCCGTTGAAACCCTTGTACAGAATGAGCAGATAGCTCTCCCACTTCGGACTCAATTCCGCGTCGTAGCCAGCCACGCCGCCTTGGATTTCCCACTGCGCGACCCAGGTCATGAGCGTTCGCGTCGCGCTAAATTTAGAAAGTCGGCTGAGGTAAAAGAATATGCATCCAACCCAGTGCGCGCATCCTATGATGAGCAGGATGAACTTGATGACTGCGAGCTTGCGCACATCCACGCGAAGGTTCATCTCCTGCTCGCGGAAGAACGTCACGAGTCCGTGAATGCGAATCGCACGCGGGGCATTTGCCGCGAGTCGCACCCACCAGTACGTCGGGTAGTACGCGTCAATCCACATGAGCAAAATGGCGCCCACGTCCAGGAGAAATCTGCCGGTGAGATAGCGATGAATGGCGTCGACGCTGTTGTCGGACAGAGTTTGCTTCGAGGAGCTCTCCCTTGCCACCGCGATGGTGACTTCGCGCTGCTTCTTGAGCACTTGGCGACTTTTTGTGCGTGATGACGAATGAGCGGTGGTAGTGGCGGCGGCGGCGGCGGCGGCGGCATCGTCGGCTGACAACAGCTTCGAGCTGAGCAGCTTGTTCTGCTGTCGTATGGACATGGAGTCGATGTGCAGGCGCTCGGCGCGTCGCCAGGTGAGGTGCACGAGCGTGAGCAGAATGTTCACGCCGAACACGCAGTCTACAATCACCGTGAGGATGAACTCCAGCCCTCGCGTCGTCGCCGCGTCGTAGTCGAGTGCAAGGCGCTCGGGCAGTAGGAAGGTTTCCAATATGCACATGAACACCACGACTGCACTCCAGTCGCCGCCGTACGTCTTTTCGACAAACTCGAGCTTTTCAAACACGCGCAGTTCCAAGTAGCGTTCTCCGCGCCGCTTTTCTTCGCCAGCCAAGTTGAATCTGACGCGCCGCAACTTTTTAGCCTGTTTGGGGTCGTTTGCGGTTTTCTTGAGTATGCTCTTGACACCGAGGGAACCACTACTATCGCTGACGCGATTTGCGTTTCCTTTGGAGTTGAATGACGACCGTCGCTGCGGCTTCTTCTTGGAGGAAGAAGAAGAAGACGACGACGACGACGACTTTGACTTTTTTTTTTCTTTCGACGCATTAGCATTAGCATTAGCATGAGCAGAAGAAGATTGTTTCGAAGAGGTTGTTGTTGTTTCTGGTGCGTACTTGCGGCCTGCATGCGACACTGATGGTAACGACGACTTCGAGTTTCGTGTACCTTCTCCTTCTTCTCCTCGCTGTCTTTGTTGTCGTCGTCGTGAAGACTGTTCCAGACTGGAGTCGTCAACGAAGTTATCAGGAAGCGGCGAAGGCGAAGGCGAAGGCGAAGGCCCGTGCTCTGCATACGCAAGCAAGACACCACCACCCTCCGAGTTTATTGAGTGTGAGGCCGCAGGAGGAGGAGGAGGAGGCATGGCAGACCTGTGTGAAAGGTATTATTCCAGGTAGATGTGACCAACCAGTGGTTAAGGCATACCTTGGGAGGATTGGGATTAATTCGTCACACGTTTTCCGTCTTCAGTCTTCTTCTTCTTCTTCTTCTTTTTCTCGTGAGGCTCACTTTATGGGGGCAAGTGAGTGCAAGTCCTTTATCCTCGCACTGTCGTCTCCCCTAAAGGCTTTAAAGGCTAATAGATACCTTTACAAGCAGTTGGCTGAGTGAGGCTCGCCCATAGTTACCTACCCCATACATAGTACTACTTTACCAGCAGGCCAGCCAGCACTTGACTGCAGGAACCCTCTGGTAACTTATTATAGTCTATCGTACTTCTTTGGGAGGTCAGGATCTGCCAACGAAGAAACGATGTCAATGTGGGAGTCCCTGTTGGAGTCTCGACGATTTCTCCAAGGCCCCCTCCGCGAAGGAAGGGTCCTCCGGCCTCCGCGTCGCATTTTGCTTTTGCGGCCCCTTCTTCTCCTTCTCCTTCTCCTCTTCGTTCGCTATCACGCTATCGAGCTTAATTACAGTAGTATGCCGTGATCGCTCCTCGTGATAGCGTGATATTTTCGTCCTTCACGCGGCCGGGGGGTCGTATTCTTGACCGCCTTGATTTACGTGATGCAACAACGGTGGATCCGCGAACGGCGAACATGCAAGGTTGTGAATTCTCGCAAAGGTCTCTTGCAAAAGCTCGCGGCCGGTGTGCAAGGTGGTCATGTTTTACTGGCCGGATATAAATCCGTGACGATTTGTTTTTCAAAAAACAAATATCTGCCCTTACGTCTGGGAACGCGTCTCGCACCTTAAGTACAACTCGACCGTGACTGTCACGCACTGTCAACGGCCGGTCCACGGAGGGATACAACCTTTACGCTCCGGCGAGATGCCTCCGGGCAACAGTACAGCAAGTCCTTCTTGTGGTTTAATATTTAACTAGGTTTACAAAAGGAAGGCCAAAATTTCTTTTAATTCGAATCGACGACGGCAAGGCCGAGCGCTCTCGTGACGTTCTTGATTTTGTCCTTGTGCACCTTCTTGATGCGTGCCACCTCCTCGAGCATAGCCTTCAGCTCGCCCTCCACCTCCTGCACGCGCCTTGACGCCTCCTCCGCACGCTTCGATTCCACAGTTGCTCGACTTTCCGACTTCTGCAGTCTTTCCTCCACAGCCTTCACAACCTCCTCCGCCTCGCGGAGCCTCGCGTCAGCCTGCGACAGGCGATCCGTCAGCTCCCTCTCTCTCGAAGCAGCCTTCTCCATCTCCGCGCTGTGCGACGACGACAGCTCGTGGACGCCCTGCTCAATCTCCTCAAACTCGCCGAGCTTCTCGCGCAGCGCCTCCTCAGACACCTCCTTCTCCGCTTGCGCCTGCTTCAGCTCTTGCCTAGCCTCTCGCAGGTCCGCCTCAAGGCGCTCCAGCGCCGTGTCCTGGCTTTCCACCTCAGCCTGCAGCATACGTAGGCGGTCGTCGCCCGCGCGCTCCACCTCCGCCGCCGCGCGCTTCGCGCTTGCCACCTCGCGGCGCAGCGAGTCGCGCTCGTTCGTTGCGCGAGCAAGCTCGTCCTTCGCCTCTCTCGCCCGTGCAAGCGCATCCTCCGCAGCCGCCTGACGAGCGCGCTCCTCCACCTCGCGCTCGCTTCGCTCCGCGGCGGTACGCTCGCGCTCGGACGCCAACACATCTTCCGCAGACTTGGCACGGCTGCGCTCAGCCGCGATCTCCTCCGCCGCACGCTGAGCAGTCTCCTCCGCCGCCGCCGCAGCCGCGGACGACGCCTCAGCTCGGCGATCAGCCTCCTCGAGGGCGCGCGCCGCGCGGTCGAGCTCATCGCGCAGAGACTCCGCGGCGGAGAGAGCCTCGTCGCGCGCCTTGGCATCCGACTGGTGCTTAGAGCTCGCGGAGAGGGCAGCGGCAGCTTCCGCCCTCTCCGCGCGCCGCGTCGCGTCCGCGCACTCGCGCACCGACGACTGCAGCTTTTCGCGCTGCTTCTGCACGACGTCCGTGAGCTCCTTCAGGGCACCCTCCATTTCCCCCTGCCGACGCAGTCCCGCGTTGCAAACCTTCGCAAGGTGCGCCACCTTGCCGCGCGCATCCTCGAGCTGCACGCTCGTGAGCTTGCTCTCCGCGAGCACCTGCCTAGCCTCGGACTCGGCGTGCGTGACTCGGCGCAGCGCCTCCGCCTGGCACGCCTCGAGCGCCTCGGCGTGCTTCGCATCTTTTGACGAAGCCTCTTCACCTGCGAGAGCTTTCAGGGTGGCGATCTCGTCGTCGCGTTCCTTGAGCAGAGCCTTCAGCGAAACCGTCTCCTCCTGCAGCATCCGCCCAGCCGACTCGTACTCCGCAAGCTTCGCCTGAGCCGCCGCGACGATGCCTTGGGCCTGCGACTGGTAGCCGCGATGCAGCTCCTCCACCGCGCGGGCAGCCGTGGCGCGCGTTCCGGCGAGCTCCTCCGCGCCTGAGGCGAGCGTCGCACGCAGGCGCTCGCTCTCCTGCGCCGCGGACGAGAGGGCCGTTTGCAGACGAGTGATTTCCTGGGATTGCTGCTGACTTTGTTTTTTCCTCTTCTCTGTTTCTGCTGCAAGCGCGGTGATGCTGGAGTGCAGCGGGGCAATCTCCTCGCGGAGCGCTTCTGCTTCCTTGTGTGCTTCCGCCTCCGCGGAGGCGGCGGCGGAGGCGGCGGATGCCGCCTGCGAAGCCTGCTCAGCAGCCGCCTTGGTGCGCGCCTTCATCGCAAGAAGCTGCTCAGATAGCTTGGCAGCTGCATTGGAAGCCGTCTGTAGGGAAGCGCGGGTTTGGCCGTGGTCCGATTGCTGCTGTTGGAGATTTTGTTTTAGAGTAGCGATTTCAGAATTTAGAAGGTTTAGTTCTTGCTGTTGTTGTTGTTGTTGTTGTTGTTGTTGTTGTTGTTGTTGCTGCTGTTGTTGTTTCTGAAGATGTTGTGTATAATCGGTGGCTTGCACCGCGGCATCGTGCGTTGTAGTTGTTGTTGTTGGTGGTGGTGGCTGTGTTGTTGGTGGTTGTGCTGGATGAGATGAGGGGCGTGGTCGACGAGACACTCTGAGGACTTCGTGCGCGCCAGACGCCGTGGACGCAACCGCCGCCCTGAGTGCCTCGTACGGAATTCCAATGGCAGGAACGTTTGGGGGAGTTGATGGAGATTGTGGAGGTTGTGGAGGTTGTTGTGGTTGAGGTTGTGGTTGTGGTTGAGGTTGTTGTGGTTGTGGTTGAGGTTGTTGTTGTGGTGGTTGTTGTGGTGGTTGTGGTGGTGGTTGTGGAGCTGCTGCTGGTGCTGCTGCTGCTGCTGTTGTTGTTGTCGGTGCACCTCGCCGAAACCCGCTCAGCACGCTGTCTATCCGCGAAGTTGTTGGCTTCTCTGGCGGCGCTGCTGCTGCTGCTGCTGCTGCTGTTGTCGTCGTCGTCGTAACCTCGACGGCGGCACCGTCGAGAGCCTCGAGCTTGGGCAACGAGGCGAGCACAGTCTGACGATACCTAGGATGCGCGCACGCGGGGTTCGCGTACTCTCCCGAGGCTCGACTCAAAGAGAGCACGCGCAGCGTCGTGCAAGGTGCAAGCAACGCGACATCTTCCACAGCGTCGACGCGATTACCCTCCAGGCTTAGGTGCTGAAGGCAGTACGGCGGGCCCGAGCACGCCGCGAGCCCTCGCACCGTCGTGATTGCGTTGAAGTCGGCAATCAAGGTTTCAAGGGCGTACAGTCCCGCGAGACCGTCGAGAGTGGTGAGGGCGTTGCAGCTCACGTCCAGGCGGCGCAGGCTGCCGAGCTCGTGCAGGTGCGACAGAGCTTGCACGCGGTTCGAGCTGACGTCCAGAGATGTGAGGCGGTAGAGGCTGACACCCGCGAGGCCGTCAAGGTTGGTGAGCGCGTTGCCGTGCAGGCAGAGCACGCGTAGCTGCGTGAAGTCGCGCAGCCTTGCAATTTGCTTGACTGATGTTAAGGAGAGTGCCGCGCCGGACAGCTCGGTGACGAGGTTGGGGAGGGGGGAATTGGTGGGGTGGAGTTCCACCATTATATTTGTGGTGAGAGAGAGTGGTTGTTGTTGCTGTTGCTGTTGTTGTTGCTGTGGTTGTGCATGGCTGTTGTCATCGCCCGCAGCCATGACGAGGAGTGCGAGTGAGTGCTTAAGCCTCTTTCTTTTGAAAAGAAAAGCAAAGCAAAGACGCTTCGCTTGGGAGGAGGTTTCGAAAGGTGGGTTTCAAAATCAGGCCTGCAAGGTTTCGTCTGGCCGGTCTGGGGGAGGGGAGGGGGAGAGCGCGAAATCCGATCCGGAGGAGCTTTTCTTACCTTCATGGCATGTCGACCCTGTTCTGTCGGTTAGCTTGGTCGGGGACACGCTGAAACCTCGTTCGGCATTACCAGAGATAGGTCGCACGAATCAAAGAAACTCGAAATGTTGGAACGGGGGCCTGGGAAGGCATCCCCAACCCCCAGTCCTCCGGCCAGAAAAGCAGCAGGCACAAAGCATGCCCATTTTGCGGTGCCATGGCAGAACGTCGGGACTCTCTGGGAGAACTCGCGTATGAAGCACTTCGTCTCGCGTTCATACCGTGGCAGCGCGAACGACGCATTGCGAAGGAGCGTGAGCGCGTTCGCATTGCGCGATTTTCGTCGAGAGTGATTTCTGCGGGTTCCCGACACTCGCTTGCTCTGCGAAGCAACGGAAATGTCGCGTGCTGGGGATGCAACGACTGGGGCGAGGCGCCTCCCGACGGAGTCGACGGCGACTTCGTCGCGATCGCCGCGGGTGGTGATCACGCGTTGGCGCTGCGAAGTGACGGCAATGTCGCGTGCTGGGGATATAACGATCAGCAACAGGCGCCCCCCGACGGCGTCGACGGCGACTTCGTCGCGATCGCCGCGGGTGGTGATCACTCGTTGGCGCAGCGAAGCAATGGCAGCGTCGCATGTTGGGGACTCGACGGCTTCGACCAAGCGCCTCCCGACGGCGTCGACGGCGACTTCGTCGCGATCGCCGCGGGTGCGAATCACTCGTTGGCGTTGCGACGCAACGGCAACGTCAGGTGCTGGGGACGCAACCGCTGGGGCGAGGCACCTCGTCGCGGCGTCGACGGCGACTTCGTCGCGATCGCCGCGGGTGGGAATCACTCGTTGGCGTTGCGACGTGACGGCAACGTCGCGTGCTGGGGCGACAACGAGTTCGGCAAGGCGCCTCCCGGCGGCGTCGACGGTGGTGACTTCATCGCGATCGCCGCGGGTGTGAATCACTCGTTGGCGCTACGACGCGACGGCAACGTCGCGTGCTGGGGACGCAACGACCGCGGCCAGGCGCCTCCCGGCGGCGTCGACGGTGACTTCGTCGCGATTGCTGCGGGTTTCCGGCACTCGTTAGCGCTTCGACGCGACGGCAGTGTCGCGTGTTGGGGCAACAACGACAAAGGCCAGGCGCCTCCCGAGGGCGTCCGTGGGCCATTTGTGGTAATATAGCATCACTTGTTGTTCATTAAAATCATTTTCATTCACCTTAAGTTGCGCCTAGAAGCAATTCCAAGCCGGCAGCCTCGGTAGCGTCATCCATCAAGTTGCGCATCGTGAACCCGTGCTCGTCCATCATCAAATTCTGGCTGATGCTCGTATAGGGGGACCTTACTACCACAAGTGCAAGAAAACCTTAGGTAAATGAACGAGCGAGAACAACCAGACTTCTAATGTAATCCAACATATTTCAGCCCGATCCCAGATCCCCCGGTTCGCCAGTTCGCCACCCACCCCCATGCTGCTGCTGCTCCACGCCGTCGCGGCTGTCGTGGCTGCCGCCAGCCAGCCGGCTCGCGCGACGCCGCTCAGGTTTGCAGGAGGGAAGGACGTCTTTGGGAGAGAGCCCATATGCAGAGCGTGCCACGACTTTATTCGCAACGCGGAACCCACGCTTCTGAAGAAGCTCGGGGAAATCGCAGACACGCAGGCGAAGCTCTCGAGCAGTTCGGCGCACTATCGGACAGAGTTTGGGAAGTATGAAGGTCTTATCCAAGACTATGTTTACGACGGCGCTTGCCTGCATAACACTGTGTTCCACGACCGCGATACGCACAAGGCTTGCGAGAAGTTTGTCGAGGAACACGAAGACCACATCATCGCCACCGTCTACCGATACACGCAGCAAGCGAAGGGTGCCGCCTTCCACTGGAACGAGCAGCTGTGCTCGTCTGTGTGTCCGAAGCACCTTGCGTCGCGGCAGCTGTCAGATTTTGAAAACGACGGGTCCGCAGAGGAGGAGGAGAGGTATCGATCGGAACCACCGCCGCGCAAGCCGATATTTGAGGGGAGCGTGCAGCGCGCGGTGGCTCAGAACTTCGAGACGATCGTGGCTTCGTTCGAGGGTGACGTGATTGCATACCTGTCGTACCCAGACTCGCACAGAGACTTTCACGAGGCGGCTATGCCCACGTTTGACGACGCGGCTAATATCTTCGCGTCCAACGCGACCGTGCCTATCCGCTTCGTGCGCATCGACCTGGATATGAACGACCTTCCCCCTCCCCACGGAACGTCGGACCGCTTGCCGAAGCTGGTGCTGTACGCGAGAAACCGTCGCACGTTTCCGGTGTACATGACGAACGTCCCTGACGGCAAGGTGACGCTGTACGACTTTTGCCTGATGATTTTGCACGGCGACACGCAGATGGCGACGAGAGAGTTTGTCGTCGCGTTGATGAAGGAGGTGGAGAGCGGCGAAGTCGAGTACGACGTCATGTACAAGAACAGGGATATGTATGATGAATCGAGAGTGCCGAGCAAGTATGCTATAAAGAAGAAGAAGAAGAAGAGTAGTGTGGAGGAGGAGAGTGAGGAGGAGGAGGAGATGTTAAGTCCGAAGCTGAAGTACGACTTGTAAATGAAACTAATATAGAGAAATTTTTTATAAAATATACAATTCAATTCAATTCAGTGATGTGCTTCACTTCTTCCATCCCAGAGGCTTCGAGAGCCTTTGCTCCAATGTGAGTAAGGCTGGTTCTTCTTTTTTCTGCTTTTTTGCCACAGAAGAGGAGGATGGCGAATTCTTTCGCTTTGGCTTTTGCACTACAGGCTTCGTTTTGTCTCCAAAGTCCGAACCGCGCTTGTCCTTAAACGTTTCGAAGCGGTGCTTCCCAGGCTGCCAGTTGGACGGGTACTTGATGTTGTACTTCTCCTCAGGCCACGACTGCCGCGGAGCGAAGTTCGGGTTGCGCGATGTCGGCAGTGAGGTCAACGTGCTCGGCCCAGTCGCGTTTGTCGTTGCCCACGTCTTTGGGTTGGACAAGTTGACGACGACGGCTGCTTCTGAAGAAGTGGTGGTGGTGAGTTTTGCAGCCTGTTGCGACGACGATGTTTTCTGTTCTTCGGGCCATACGATCTTTCCCATGGTTGTTTGTTGAATTGTTGTTCTTCGTTCGGAACGTGGCACCGTATAGTGGTGGTTGAAAGAAAGTTGTACACCTGCAGCAGACGACGACAACGACGGACGACACGACACGTTCGTTTCGTAAATGGAACAAATGGCCCACTTATGTGAGTTTCCGGCTTTTCGCCTTTTCACGTGATGTACGATTCTCAGTTTCTATTTTGTGGCACATCCAAACCCCTAAACGCAGATACCCCGCGAAATCTGTAGATCGGGGTTCGATCCCCCGTGTTGTGAGTATATTTTTCAAAAGCACACTGCAATCAGCAGAATAAACAATACGCTCACTCATTATCACTACCAGGCCTATTCGTTATGAGAAAAATCAAAGGTTGAATAACCTCAATTGGCGACATCGTCTAAATGTTGGTCAGGACGGCAGACGTAAGTTCTACTTTCATACCAACTACAACAACTCCCCAATCTCGACCTAACGATGAAATACATATTCCCAGTCTGATTTTAACGATACATTTTTTTTTGCTCCGTTCTGCAATAAGAGGTCGCAAGAAGAGGCAGTCGGGATAGAGGTGTAAAGGTTAGATCAAGGGGAGATAACAAGATCGTTTGTGCAAGGAACAACGGCGTATTCGTGCAAGGTGAATGCGAGGAGTTTACCTTCGAAGGCCGAGATGCTGGTTGCATGTGTTTGACCCATTGTTGATGAACCAAGAAAGATCAAAGGAAGGGGTCCGGGGCCGTTTGCCGCAAACGCCGGGGGGGAAACCGCTACCGCCACAAAAAGCCGGGGAAAAAAAAAGGGGGGGGGGGAGAAAGGAAAGAATTTGCATGGAGATAAGATTTATTCTTTTCAAATCAACGGCTTTAAATAACGGTAACAGTAATCCTAATCCAAAACCCTAGCCCTAACCCTACAGGGTGGCAAATGTCGAATGGCTTTGGCGCAGCGTGCATGCGTTCGTCGTGGGTGGTAGTAGGCGCGAGGAGACACCTGTGCGCAACTTTTGTCAATGCTGGCGAAGCGCTTGATGCGCACAACGTTCACGCGACTTGCATGAACATTAACCCTAACCCTAATCTAAAACCCTAACCGAAGGGCTGCATGGTGGCAAATGTCGAATGGCTTTGGCGCAGCGTGCATGCGTTCGTCGCGGGTGGTAGTAGGCGCGAGGAGACACCTGTGCGCAACTTTTGTCAATGCTGGCGAAGCGCTTGATGCGCACAACGTTCACGCGACTTGCATGAACATTAACCCTAACCCTAATTTAAAACCCTAACCGAAGGGCTGGCTGCGTTGTCGGGGTTACGTTCATGGGCGTCGCGTGAACGTTGTGGGTACCGAGCGCTTCGCCAGCATTCACAAAAGTTGCCCAAAGGTGTCTCCTTGCGCCTACTACCACCCGCGATGCGCGCGAGCTCGACGCGGCTAAGCCAGGTGCACTTTTCGAAGAAAGAGAGAGAGGCGCTCGAGAATATACCTAACCCTAACCCTAACCCTAACCCTAAAGGTTTTAGTCCCTAACTTAAAACCCTAACCACCTATACTTTGTCTTTTCCTCAAAGTGCCTATCATCTGTCGTTTCTTGCCTCTTTGGTACAACGGGGAAAGAAGGCTCTAACGGGACTTCATGTCCATGGAGGATCGACGCAACTCTGGACGACATTGCGTCCCACACAGGTACGTTAAGGACGAGCTAAGGAAGGAAAACAACCACACCTCACCAATGTACACATTACAACTTACATCACACACAACGAACCTCCAGCGCGACCGTGCATGCAACGCACTAATGGCGATGCGCGGCGCCATGGCGCGAGATGGCGTCGCCCAACCCCCAATCTTGAAAATAACAACTCTTTTCCTCCGGGGCGCTGCCGCCTGCCACGGAACCCCTCCGTCATTCTCCGCGTCAACTGGGCGTGTGCTTAGAAGGTGTGGTGGCGGTGGCGGAACGCAAACTGCTGCTGGCGAAGAAGGACGAGCACCAGAAGAATCTCAAGGAGGCGAAGGACGAGTACGCATCCGCGTCGGAGTCCGTCAAGGCGAACGAGCAGTCGCTCGCCAAGGCTGAGAAGGAGCTCAAGGCTGCCACCAAAGAACTCGGCGACATGCAGAAGGAGCTCGCGGCGACGACGCAGAAGGAGAGCGCTGCTGTCGCAGGCTCTCGCGACGGTGCGAGGCAAGGTGGAATAGGCAAAGACAGGCTGGTAAGGAGTCGCAGAGCCAGACGGCGATTCATGCCGCGCTGCTCGAGGGCTCGCGCTCCAAAATTCTCACGGGGTCCTGCGAGAAGCTCGGCGACCTCGGCTCCATCGACGCTAAGTACGACGTCGCGGTGTCCACCGCATGCCCGCAGCTCAACTACTACGGTCGTGGAAACCACGGCGGACGCTCAGAAGGCTGTTGAGCGCACGAAGGGCGTTGGCGTCGCGACGTTCCTCATCCTCGAGAAGCAGCGCCACCTTGCGAGCGAGATGGCGGTCGTGTTCAAGGCTGATGGAATGCGCCTGTTCGACCTCATCGCCGTGTCCGAGGAGAAGTACCGCGTCGCATTCTACTACGCGCTGTAGCAACACGCTCGTCGCCGACAGTCTTGACATGGCGTCCAAGCTTGCGTACGCCGATCACTCGAGGCCACAGCGCGTTGTCACTGTGAAGGGCGAGCTCATCGAGGCGAGTGGAACCATGTCAGGTGGAGGCGCGAAGCCGATTCAGGGACGCATGCGACTTGGAGCGGGAGGAGGCAAGGCTGCGAACCGTGCGGCATCCAGTGCGGATGCGCCGGAGGTGACGAAGGAGCAGCTCGTGCAGATGGAGAAGCTGATCAAGGACAAGGAGCCTGAGCTGCGCACATCTCATCCGCAAGTGCGTCAAGGCGATGGCGCGCCGCGTGGACCGTCGCAGTGCTGTGCTTTACCACCTGATGAGCGCCAACTGCTGGCTAGGCTTGTCTATGGAGGCGCTGAGCTCCGCGATCGTTGCCTCTTGCAGCTTTCGCGTGCGTGGACTTCTCGCCATCTCGGGATCGCTGACCGCGGGTGCCGCTGGTCTCGTCGTCACGAATGCAATCATGGTGACAGGACCTTCTCGCCGGCGGCGTTCAGACGGCGACGCAGCTAGAGGTGGAAATGAACGCCGTCGAGCGCATTCGAATGCGCACGATGCGCACGATGCGCACGATGCGCACGATCGCCAGGTGGCTATTCTCGACGCGGGTTGTGTGGCTGAGGTGGGCCCCGCGAGTGAATTAACGGCACGCGACGGCGGCGCATTCTCGCGCCTTGTGCAAGCTCATTCTGCTGGTTAGTTTTCAAGGTGGAACAGGCAAAGACAGGCTGGTAAGGAGTCGCAGAGCCAGACGGCGATTCATGCCGCGCTGCTCGAGGGCTCGCGCTCCAAAATTCTCACGGGGTCCTGCGAGAAGCTCGGCGACATCGGCTCCATCGACGCTAAGTACGACGTCGCGGTGTCCACCGCATGCCCGCAGCTCAACTACTACGGTCGTGGAAACCACGGCGGACGCTCATAAGGCTGTTGAGCGCACGAAGGGCGTTGGCGTCGCGACGTTCCTCATCCTCGAGAAGCAGCGCCACCTTGCGAGCGAGATGGCGGTCGTGTTCAAGGCTGATGGAATGCGCCTGTTCGACCTCATCGCCGTGTCCGAGGAGAAGTACCGCGTCGCATTCTACTACGCGCTGTAGCAACACGCTCGTCGCCGACAGTCTTGACATGGCGTCCAAGCTTGCGTACGCCGATCACTCGAGGCCACAGCGCGTTGTCACTGTGAAGGGCGAGCTCATCGAGGCGAGTGGAACCATGTCAGGTGGAGGCGCGAAGCCGATTCAGGGACGCATGCGACTTGGAGCGGGAGGAGGCAAGGCTGCGAACCGTGCGGCATCCAGTGCGGATGCGCCGGAGGTGACGAAGGAGCAGCTCGTGCAGATGGAGAAGCTGATCAAGGACAAGGAGCCTGAGCTGCGCACATCTCATCCGCAAGTGCGTCAAGGCGATGGCGCGCCGCGTGGACCGTCGCAGTGCTGTGCTTTACCACCTGATGAGCGCCAACTGCTGGCTAGGCTTGTCTATGGAGGCGCTGAGCTCCGCGATCGTTGCCTCTTGCAGCTTTCGCGTGCGTGGACTTCTCGCCATCTCGGGATCGCTGACCGCGGGTGCCGCTGGTCTCGTCGTCACGAATGCAATCATGGTGACAGGACCTTCTCGCCGGCGGCGTTCAGACGGCGACGCAGCTAGAGGTGGAAATGAACGCCGTCGAGCGCATTCGAATGCGCACGATGCGCACGATGCGCACGATCGCCAGGTGGCTATTCTCGACGCGGGTTGTGTGGCTGAGGTGGGCCCCGCGAGTGAATTAACGGCACGCGACGGCGGCGCATTCTCGCGCCTTGTGCAAGCTCATTCTGCTGGTTAGTTTTCAAGGTGGAACAGGCAAAGACAGGCTGGTAAGGAGTCGCAGAGCCAGACGGCGATTCATGCCGCGCTGCTCGAGGGCTCGCGCTCCAAAATTCTCACGGGGTCCTGCGAGAAGCTCGGCGACCTCGGCTCCATCGACGCTAAGTACGACGTCGCGGTGTCCACCGCATGCCCGCAGCTCAACTACTACGGTCGTGGAAACCACGGCGGACGCTCATAAGGCTGTTGAGCGCACGAAGGGCGTTGGCGTCGCGACGTTCCTCATCCTCGAGAAGCAGCGCCACCTTGCGAGCGAGATGGCGGTCGTGTTCAAGGCTGATGGAATGCGCCTGTTCGACCTCATCGCCGTGTCCGAGGAGAAGTACCGCGTCGCATTCTACTACGCGCTGTAGCAACACGCTCGTCGCCGACAGTCTTGACATGGCGTCCAAGCTTGCGTACGCCGATCACTCGAGGCCACAGCGCGTTGTCACTGTGAAGGGCGAGCTCATCGAGGCGAGTGGAACCATGTCAGGTGGAGGCGCGAAGCCGATTCAGGGACGCATGCGACTTGGAGCGGGAGGAGGCAAGGCTGCGAACCGTGCGGCATCCAGTGCGGATGCGCCGGAGGTGACGAAGGAGCAGCTCGTGCAGATGGAGAAGCTGATCAAGGACAAGGAGCCTGAGCTGCGCACATCTCATCCGCAAGTGCGTCAAGGCGATGGCGCGCCGCGTGGACCGTCGCAGTGCTGTGCTTTACCACCTGATGAGCGCCAACTGCTGGCTAGGCTTGTCTATGGAGGCGCTGAGCTCCGCGATCGTTGCCTCTTGCAGCTTTCGCGTGCGTGGACTTCTCGCCATCTCGGGATCGCTGACCGCGGGTGCCGCTGGTCTCGTCGTCACGAATGCAATCATGGTGACAGGACCTTCTCGCCGGCGGCGTTCAGACGGCGACGCAGCTAGAGGTGGAAATGAACGCCGTCGAGCGCATTCGAGGCGTGAGCGAGGAGGCGACGCCGGAGGTGCAGACACTTCGTCTCATGGGCGATTCTTTTGAAGAACGACAGCGACGACGAGGGTACGTCGTCGCCGCCGGAGTGGCCGGATGCGGAATTAGAGGCATCCGCCGATGCGCTGACAGCCAAGGAGGAGCTCGAGATGGACGCATGGCCAGCTGACAGCAGCGTGCGCTTCCGACGCTATTGGATGCGATACCGCATGGACCTTCCTCGGTGCTGCGGGGCGTAAACCTTGACATTCCCGCGGGAAGCAGACTGGCGGTGGTCGGACGAACGGGATCTGGCAAGAGCTCTCTTGCCGCCGCGCTCATTCGCAACCCTGGACCCGGGTATATCGCGGGTAGCCTGCTCGTCGGAGGTCGCGACGTGACGACCGTTCCCCTAGCGAGGCTGCGACGACACATCGCACTTCTTCCGCAGGAGCCGTGGGTGCTCCGAGGGAGCGTGCGAGAGAATCTCGGGGGCGACGCATGCGTTGACCGCAGCGCGCATCGCACGACGAGATGCGACTACATTGTATTTGAAGTTGTTGTAAAGTTATTGATTCGTCATTACAAAAAACCACCCACATTTTCTTCTCTTCCCACTTTTCCCGTATGTATTATTATGCATTCTTAAGAAGGAGCTTCTTGCGCCTATCCCATTCAGTGACCACGAGCTCTCCAATATATTTGGCGTAATTGGAGATCAAGCCGAACCGCAAGCCAATGCCAGAGTTGGGACCAAACCACCACCTGTTGGAATGAACCGTGTTCGTTTCTTTGATGACACTCATCATCGCGACGACGCTTGAACGATTTGCTTCAAGCAACTTGTCTGCCGGAAAGAAGCGCATGGCAATGCTCAAGATATGCATGTCCTTGATTTTCTTGGCATGTGCGATCTCTGCATCGGAGGGAACATTGCCTTGCATCCTCAGGTACGAGGTTTGTTTGAGGAAATATTTCTGAACATTCGGATCCTCAAGGAGCGTACCCTTGTACGTGAACTTCGTCTGAACGCGCATCGTTTTATAAGAAACTGTGAAGGCTTTGGCACGTCCGCCTCCACCGCCGCCGCCGCCGCCACTGCCGCCGCCGCCGCCGCCGCCACTAGGCCCGTCGCCCGCGCCTCCCGACGCGATGTTAAGCGTAACACCTTCATCCGTGATGCAATTGAGCAAGATGGCGCAAAACTCCGCAGAGTACGCGGAGTCCTCGTCCCAATAGCGACCCACCACTTCGGCTTCGAAGATGGACGCGTCTTCCTTTGTGAGCATGTGAGCGAGGCCCACAATCGACTTCGTCCCAGCTTTTTCATGGGAACTTCGGCGCGGCTCCGGCGGATTCGGCCCTTCACACGTGATTCCAATGTAGCGGAACCCATTGCGGTCGGCTTTCATCGCATCCAACCGAAGCTTGAGCGCATTGAGACGCGCGAGCACCTTGAGCCACTCGTCAGGACTTGAGTTCTCTCCGTTGAGTTTTTTGCGTTGATCTTCTTCGCCTAAGGCAAGAAAGTCCTCGAGCGCCTTGAACTTTTCTGCGGTTACCTTGAACTTAAGGCCGTACACGACGCCGGAGAAATTCTGCACATCTTCACGTGACTTCATGCCAATCACGATGAGGTAGAGCCTCGCCCATTTCTCGAGCACGTTCTTGATCTCCTCACCCGTCGGCGGAGCATTCGAAGGTTGTTCGCGTGACTTAAGAATCCATCGATCGACCTTCGCCTTCGATCGCGTGAAGATCTCTTTGTCGTCACGTCCAATTGCAACTTTCAGCTTCTCCACGATGGCGGACACATCCTCTTGGGTTGGCTTGTCGTTCTCATGCGCTGGACAGATTTTGGACTCAATGCCTTCTTTAGGATCACCATCCATCCAAGCCGGAGGGAAGGCAAAGACCGGCCCAAGCGTTTTGGCCACGTGAGACAAACCTGCCATGGGCTCGACGAAATTAGCCACACCGTCGCCGTCGATGACGTGCTCTTCTTCTTCTTCTTCTTCTTCTTCTTCCTCTTCCTCTTCCTCTTCCTCTTCCTCCTCTTCCTCCTCTTCCTCCTCTTCCTCCTCTTCCTCCTCTTCTTCTTCTTCCTCTTCTTCCTCTACTTCCTCCTCTTCCTCCTCTTCCTCTTCTTCCTCCTCTTCCTCCTCTTCCTCTTCTTCGTCGTCAGAACTCACGTATGCGTAATCACATTGGTGGCACCTCCACCAATACCTAGTCTCCGCCCCCTCACCCCTTTCTTCGAACACTAGCATGTGTCCGTCAAGCGGGCAAAAGAGAATAGGTCCCGGTGTATTCGTAGGGTTACGGTCCAAGGGCGGTTGGCGAGGCGGCGGCGGTGACGGTGGCGGCGACGGCGGTGGTGGTGAAGGTGGCGACGGCGGCGGTGACGGTGGCGGCGATGGCAAGCCTCCAGGGGCGGCTGAGGTGCCAACGAAGGAGGCTAAAAAAGAAAGAAAGAAGAACAAAAAGAAAAATTGGCTACAATTATTCAATCCCGTCCGCTTCCTCCTATCCTTCACGACGCCCGCGGACGTGAGCGAGGTGAGCACCACGACGACGGCTCCGAGCGTCATCGACGCCACGTCCAGGAACGTCGTCGCGCGCGAGCTGCCGACGTGGCGCACCGCCGGCGCGTGCGATCTCACCCAGTGACGCTTCGCGCTCGAGCCCGCGGTCGCGTACACCGTCGCGTCCAGTGCGCCGGCGAGCTGTGTCGCAGCCACGCCCACGCCGCCCGCCGCGGCGTGGACCAGCACGCGCTCGCCGCCGCGCGTGCGAGCCGCCTGGCTCAGCGCGAGGTCCACCGTCACGAAGACAGTCGGCATGCTCGCCGCCGCCTCGTGCCGCAGATGCGCGGGTAGAGCTGCGAATGTGTCGCCATACGCGTGCACGTAGTTGCCGAGACATCCGGCGGCGGGACCGAACACGGACTCGCCCAACGCCGCCGTGCGAGCGCAGGCGCGTGCCACCGTGCCGGCGCAGTCGCCTCCCGGAGGACCCGGGTCGCCTGGGTACATGCCGAGCACGTTCAGCACGTCGCGGAAGTTGATGCCGACTGCGGACACACGCACGCGCATCATCGTCGAGCTGGCATCGTTGCCAGCCGCCTCGACGACTGCGATAAGATCCTTGATCGCGCCACGCGGCTGCGGACGCAGCTGCACAGCATGTTCGGGCGTCGCGGCGGCACAGCGGCGCACGCCCGCGCGCATCCAGTATCCTTCGAGCGGAATACCAGCGATGCCGTCCGAGCGTCGGCCGGACTCCACGTGCTCTCCAGGCGTGCATCCCGCCGACGATGTCACACAAGCCATCACGCCGTCGCTCGTCAGAGACGAGTCAGCCACGCTCGCTATGTCGTCGTCAGCAGCGAGCTCCTCGTCGTCGGGAGCGAGCCGCGACGTCACGTACGATGCCATCGCAGATACGGTCGGATAGTCGATGCCGTCCGAGCGTCGGCCGGACTCCACGTGCTCTCCAGGCGTGCATCCCGCCGACGATGTCACACAAGCCATCACGCCGTCGCTCGTCAGAGACGAGTCAGCCACGCTCGCTATGTCGTCGTCAGCAGCGAGCTCCTCGTCGTCGGGAGCGAGCCGCGACGTCACGTACGATGCCATCGCAGATACGGTCGGATAGTCCAAGACGAGCGTGCCCGGCAGCTGCAGTCCCATACGCGTCTCCACAGCATTTCTGAGCTCAACGGCGCCGAGCGAGTCGAGACCCGCCGCCATCAGCGGCTCGTCAGCCGACACGTCCGACCCGAGCACGCCGCGGATCGCCTCGGACAGCTGCTGCTGCACGTGCTGCTCTGACGCAGCATGCGGCTGCGCGCCGCGTCGGCGTCGTGTGCCCGCGACTTGCTGAGACTTCGTCTCTGCCAGCGGCGCGACGCCCTCCTCGGCAGCACGCACGTCGGCGAAGAACGCCGCGTCCGCGTACGCAGGCTGCTGCGCGAGGAAGCGCGTCCAGTCGAACGGACTCACCGTCAGCACAGCGCCACCAGGTGCACTCGCTCTCAGCAGCGACGATAGCGCGCCGCCAAGCACCGCCAAACCAAACTCAGGCGTCACGACGCCCACGCCCGCACGCTCCATGCGTCCTATCGTCGAAGTGTCGTTCGTCGCCATGCCGCCGCCGATCCACGCGCCCCACTGCAAGCTCAGCACCCGCTCGCCGCTCGCATGCGCGGCGGCGTCGAGCGCGGCATTCGCGGCGCAGTAGTTGGACTGCCCCGGCGAGCCGAGGAACGCCGCCAGCGACGAAAACAGAACCTGCGCCGATACCGCGTTCGCGTGTGTTGCTTGCACCAGCGTTCCCAGGCTGTCCACCTTCGCCGCAAACACGCGCCGCACGCCTGACGCGCGCTGCTGGGCGAGCGTCGCGTCCGCGAGCACGCCGCCGGCATGCACGACCGCGTTCGGGCCAAGCACGCGCTCGCCGCCGCGCGTGCGAGCCGCCTGGCTCAGCGCGAGGTCCACGGCGGTAGCGGCGCCCACCTCGATCGGGTCGCCGAGCGGCGTGCCTGTGCCGTGCATCTGCAGACCCGTGACGGTCGAGGCGTCGCGCACGCGTGCGTGACGCATCGCGGCGCGGATGGCATCCTGCTGCGCGGGTCCGTCGGGCGCCGTGAGCGCACTCGAACGGCCGTCCTGGTTGACGGCGCATCCTCGCAGCACCGCGCCCATGCCGCCGCCGCACCCGCCACCCTCGCCGATGCTCACACCGCCGATCTGCACGGCACCGCCCGCCTCGCCGCGCACGTAACCGTCTGCACCGCCATCCAGCGTTTTGCACCGTCCGTCAGGGGCAAGCATGCCTGCGACGGCGAACATCTTCGTCGTCACGGGCATGAGATGGCAAGTCGACATGCTCGCGAGCCACGACGCCGTGAGAGCTCCGAGATTGCCCAGCCCGCCGCACACGAGCACGCCGTCGCCGACGCCGCCAGCGAGCACGTCGTCGCGCACCGCCCGCGGCGAGCACACCACGATCTTGCCCACGTGTCGCGCCTGCGACATCTGACGCAGCGCGGCGTGCGACCGCACGAGCGTGTGAGCGGTGGTACTCAGCGGCCGGTACTGCATGGTGCTCGCGCACGTGGCGACGCGGTGCATGCCCCTGCGCATCGCGGCTTGTGGCAGGAAGTCCACCGCCACCAGCCGCAGCGTCGCATCAGATCGCTCAGCGCCGAGCGTCGCCGCCGTCCAGATGTCGAGCTTGCCAATCTCCACGAAACGAGCGCGAGAGGACATGCAGCTGACGGTCGCCGCCACGACGCCCGCGGACGTGAGCGAGGTGAGCACCACGTCGACGGCTCCGAGCGTCATCGACGCCACGTCCGGGAACGTCGTCGCGCGCGAGCTGCCGACGTGGCGCACCGCCGGCGCGTGCGATCTCACCCAGTGACGCTTCGCGCTCGAGCCCGCGGTCGCGTACACCGTCGCGTCCAGTGCGCCGGCGAGCTGTGTCGCAGCCACGCCCACGCCGCCCGCCGCGGCGTGGACAAGCACGCGCTCGCCGCCGCGCGTGCGAGCCGCCTGGCTCAGCGCGAGGTCCACGGCGGTAGCGGCGCCCACCTCGATCGGGTCGCCGAGCGGCGTGCCTGTGCCGTGCATCTGCAGACCCGTGACGGTCGAGGCGTCGCGCACGCGTGCGTGACGCATCGCGGCGCGGATGGCATCCTGCTGCGCGGGTCCGTCGGGCGCCGTGAGCGCACTCGAACGGCCGTCCTGGTTGACGGCGCATCCTCGCAGCACCGCGCCCATGCCGCCGCCGCACCCGCCACCCTCGCCGATGCTCACACCGCCGATCTGCACGGCACCGCCCGCCTCGCCGCGCACGTAACCGTCTGCGCCGCCATCTAGCGTTTTGCACCGTCCGTCAGGGGCAAGCACGTAACCGTCTGCACCGCCATCCAGCGTTTTGCACCGTCCGTCAGGGGCAAGCATGCCTGCGACGGCGAACATCTTCGTCGTCACGGGCATGAGATGGCAAGTCGACATGCTCGCGAGCCACGACGCCGTGAGAGCTCCGAGATTGCCCAGCCCGCCGCACACGAGCACGCCGTCGCCGACGCCGCCAGCGAGCACGTCGTCGCGCACCGCCCGCGGCGAGCACGCCACGATGATCTTGCCCACGTGTCGCGCCTGCGACATCTGACGCAGCGCGGCGTGCGACCGCACGAGCGTGTGAGCGGTGGTACTCAGCGGCCGGTACTGCATGGTGCTCGCGCACGTGGCGACGCGGTGCATGCCCCTGCGCATCGCGGCTTGTGGCAGGAAGTCCACCGCCACCACCCGCAGCGTCGCATCAGATCGCTCAGCGCCGAGCGTCGCCGCCGTCCAGATGTCGCGCTTGCCAATCTCCACGAAACGAGCGCGAGAGGACATGCAGCTGACGGTCGCCGCCACGACGCCCGCGGACGTGAGCGAGTTGAGCACCACGTCGACGGCTCCGAGCGTCATCGAGGCCACGTCCGGGAACGTCGTCGCGCGCGAGCTGCCGACGTGGCGCACCGCCGGCGCGTGCGATCTCACCCAGTGACGCTTCGCGCTCGAGCCCGCGGTCGCGTACACCGTCGCGTCCAGTGCGCCGGCGAGCTGTGTCGCAGCCACGCCCACGCCGCCCGCCGCGGCGTGGACAAGCACGCGCTCGCCGCCGCGCGTGCGAGCCGCCTGGCTCAGCGCGAGGTCCACGGCGGTAGCGGCGCCCACCTCGATCGGGTCGCCGAGCGGCGTGCCTGTGCCGTGCATGTGCAGACCCGTGACGGTCGAGGCGTCGCGCACGCGTGCGTGACGCATCGCGGCGCGGATGGCATCCTGCTGCGCGGGTCCGTTCGGCGCCGTGAGCGCGCTCGAACGGCCGTCCTGGTTGACGGCGCATCCTCGCAGCACCGCGCCCATGCCGCCGCTGCACCCGCCACCCTCGCCGATGCTCACACCGCCGATCTGCACGGCACCGCCCGCCTCGCCGCGCACGTAACCGTCTGCACCGCCATCCAGCGTTTTGCACCGTCCGTCAGGGGCAAGCATGCCTGCGACGGCGAACATCTTCGTCGTCACGGGCATGAGATGACAAGTCGACATGCTCGCGAGCCACGACGCCGTGAGAGCTCCGAGATTGCCCAGCCCGCCGCACACGAGCACGCCGTCGCCGACGCCGCCAGCGAGCACGTCGTCGCGCACCGCCCGCGGCGAGCACGCCACGATGATCTTGCCCACGTGTCGCGCCTGCGACATCTGACGCAGCGCGGCGTGCGACCGCACGAGCGTGTGAGCGGTGGTACTCAGCGGCCGGTACTGCATGGTGCTCGCGCACGTGGCGACGCGGTGCATGCCCCTGTGCATCGCGGCTTGTGGCAGGAAGTCCACCGCCACCACCCGCAGCGTCGCATCAGATCGCTCAGCGCCGAGCGTCGCCGCCGTCCAGATGTCGCGCTTGCCAATCTCCACGAAACGAGCGCGAGAGGACATGCAGCTGACGGTCGCCGCCACGACGCCCGCGGACGTGAGCGAGTTGAGCACAACGTCGACGGCTCCGAGCGTCATCGACGCCACGTCCGGGAACGTCGTCGCGCGCGAGCTGCCGACGTGGCGCACCGCCGGCGCGTGCGATCTCACCCAGTGACGCTTCGCGCTCGAGCCCGCGGTCGCGTACACCGTCGCGTCCAGTGCGCCGGCGAGCTGTGTCGCAGCCACGCCCACGCCGCCCGCCGCGGCGTGGACAAGCACGCGCTCGCCGCCGCGCGTGCGAGCCGCCTGGCTCAGCGCGAGGTCCACGGCGGTAGCGGCGCCCACCTCGATCGGGTCGCCGAGCGGCGTGCCTGTGCCGTGCATCTGCAGACCCGTGACGGTCGAGGCGTCGCGCACGCGTGCGTGACGCATCGCGGCGCGGATGGCATCCTGCTGCGCGGGTCCGTTCGGCGCCGTGAGCGCACTCGAACGGCCGTCCTGGTTGACGGCGCATCCTCGCAGCACCGCGCCCATGCCGCCGCTGCACCCGCCACCCTCGCCGATGCTCACACCGCCGATCTGCACGGCACCGCCCGCCTCGCCGCGCACGTAACCGTCTGCACCGCCATCCAGCGTTTTGCACCGTCCGTCAGGGGCAAGCATGCCTGCGACGGCGAACATCTTCGTCGTCACGGGCATGAGATGCAGGCTGATGCCAAGCAATGTGGCAGCGTGCTTGTCAGATGTACGTGCGTAGGGAACGGCGAAGACCGATGCGGTAAGTGCGGACGAGCAAGCCGTATCCACACTTATGCTGAAGTCGGTGTAGTCGAAGATGTACGACAGACGCCCGCAGGCGACGCTTCCCGAAGCTCCTGTGGCTGAATATGGTGTGACGCCGCCGCTCATGTGCGTCGTGGCAAGCCTTGCGTACTCGGCGCTCGAAATGCCGACGGCAACACACCGCTGCTGCGTTTGCGCGCCTTCGCCTGAAGAGGATGCGTGCAGAGTCGGCAGAATGCGCTGCTGCGGGTCCATCAGCACCGCCTCCGCAGTTGACACGCCGAAGCAAGACGCGTCGAACATGTCGACGTTGCGCATGAAGCCGCCAAACCGACGCACAAGCGACGCGTCGTCGCCCGTGCGCAGCGCCTCCGCCTCCGCGTCCCACCGATCGAGCGGAATACCAGCGATGCCGTCCGAGCGTCGGCCGGACTCCACGTGCTCTCCAGGCGTGCATCCCGCCGACGATGTCACACAAGCCATCACGCCGTCGCTCGTCAGAGACGAGTCAGCCACGCTTGCTATGTCGTCGTCAGCAGCGAGCTCCTCGTCGTCGGGAGCGAGCCGCGACGTCACGTACGATGCCATCGCAGATACGGTCGGATAGTCCAAGACGAGCGTGCCCGGCAGCTGCAGTCCCATACGCGTCTCCACAGCATTTCTGAGCTCAACGGCGCCGAGCGAGTCGAGGCCCGCCGCCATCAGCGGCTCGTCAGCCGACATGTCGACGTTGCGCATGAAGCCGCCAAACCGACGCACAAGCGACGCGTCGTCGCCCTTGCGCAGCGCCTCCGCCTCCGCGTCCCACCGATCGAGCGGAATACCAGCGATGCCGTCCGAGCGTCGGCCGGACTCCACGTGCTCTCCAGGCGTGCATCCCGCCGACGATGTCACACAAGCCATCACGCCGTCGCTCGTCAGAGACGAGTCAGCCACGCTCGCTATGTCGTCGTCAGCGGGAGCGAGCCGCGACGTCACGTACGATGCCATCGCAGATACGGTCGGATAGTCGAAGACGAGCGTGCCCGGCAGCTGCAGTCCCATGGTACAGCGCGCGCGCATTGAGCTGGTGCTCGTACGCTCGAACGAGCGCGATGATGCAGCGTCGTCAGCGGTGCTGGTCGACGACGCCGTCATCCTCGTAACGATGCCGCGCAGGTGTGACATGCCTCGCGTGCGCGAACGCACGTCGACGTGCCCCGAAGCGACGCGCAGAGCGCACGTCACATCCACCGCCGATCCGTCGAGCACAAGTGGCGCGGGGATGCTGACATCCGCAAGTGCCGCACAGCATGCTTCGCCGTGCGCGCCTACAAGCACCACAGCCGCGGCGCTCGCCGTCTCGAAGTGTTCCGCGCCGGGGAAGATGCCCTGTCCGCGTACACGATGGTCGTGCAGATACGCAGCCACGCCGCGCGATCGCATTTCGATCATCGAGACATCATCGACGACGCCGTACGCGAGCATCGGATGTGACGTGAGCGTGACCCAGCGTCGATCGGCATGGTACACGCCGCGCAGACGGCGGGTGGTACCCATCAGCGCGACGAGCGTGGTGACGACGAGAAGGATCGACGCACACCAGGCTGTCCTACTACGCGGGAGACGACGACGACGACCACCACCACCGTCAGTGCCAGGATTCGCTTTCGGTCGCATGACGTGTTTACGCGTGAAGAGCACTAGCAGCAGTTGTGTGCGCGCGTTTCGTATATTCGTGCGTTATGCGACGATGTGTAACGTGTAACGCACGAATGCGGCGTTATTCGAAAACTTCGACCGGGGTTGGGTTCGGGGTAAACAAATCGGAAATCGAAATCTTCGGCGGGAGGGAAAAAAACTAACAACGTCATGTCACCATTCGGGTTTTACGTCCGACCACGCGACCATATTTCCACCAGTTGGGGAGTTGGCATGTTACATTATAACTGGGTCCGAGGGGCCCGCCCCGTTTGGGCCCCTCTGTTACTTCGTAATATGCGCGTCGCTTCGCGCCGTTTCCTTCGGTAGAAAAAAGAAGGTGAGAATTGATCGCGCGGGTTCGGGGTTACGTTCATGGGCGTCGCATGAGCGTTGCGCGCACCGAGAGCTTCGCCTGCCCGTATGAGAGGTGCGCCTAGGTGTCTTCTTGCTTCTCCCACCGCCCATCATGCATGCAAGCACGCCGCCGCAAAGCCTATCCACTTTTCGCCGAGGTGCTTGCTGCTCGAGAAACATTTATTTCAACTATCAAGAGATTGGAGAGCTCGTGGTCACTGAATGGGATAGGCGCAAGAA
Organism: Pycnococcus provasolii; assembly: GCA_938743325.2. Classification (NCBI taxonomy): domain Eukaryota; kingdom Viridiplantae; phylum Chlorophyta; class Pseudoscourfieldiophyceae; order Pseudoscourfieldiales; family Pycnococcaceae; genus Pycnococcus; species Pycnococcus provasolii. The sequence goes on along the minus strand of OW568900.1, from coordinate 9,369 downwards.
CCTCCTTCTTAACTAGTAGAAGGCATAATACATACGGGAAAAGTGGGAAGAGAAGAAAATGTGGGTGGTTTTTTGTAATGACGAATCAATAACTTTACAACAACTTCAAATACAATAGCCTACAACACGTCCTAGCGTAGTAGGCGTCGTCTTCCGCGACTAGTTCCACCACCACCACCACCACCACCACCGCGCTCCGTCGTCGTCGGAGGCGACGGCATCATCATCATCATATCAGAAATCTTGACAACTCCTCCTCCTTTTTTCTCGCCGCCATCCTCCTCCTGCTCCTTTTTCTTCCCACCACCACCACCGACAGAAGGAGGAACGATGTTCATCCCCGTGACGCTTGCGACGCCACCTCGTGCGTTGTGCATGCTGCCACGTTCGCTTTGCGCGTGCACGGACCAGCCGAACGTGCTCGCCTCGGTGCTCTGCACCACAGCCTCTCCAGAAAGCTTCAACCACTCTTTCGTCTCAAGGTACCTTGCAACGGCACGGCAGCGCAGAACGTGAAGCGAGAGCTCGGCGCCTGCATACTGTCCAGCCAAGGTGTTGAGCAGCTCGTTGTGAATCTCTCGCAAGGCACTGTCCGCGCCACTCGCTCCTCCCTTTCCTCCTCTCAAGTGCAAGGCGGGGGATTCACCCTCGCCGCTTCTCATGGTCATGGTCATGCTCCTCATGTTCAGCGCATCATTTCTTAGCACGCTGTCCTCCAACATGGCATCCAAATCAATCTGGCCTGATAGCACGGGCGAGCCGCATGCAATCTTCATGATGCGAGACATCACCACGCGCTCGTCGCGAAGCACGCACATCGACGCGCGATCCCCAGTCAAATGACTGAAACGTTTCCACTGCTTGATGACATGGCACGTCGCCTGCGACCCTCCAGCCACGGTGATGGGATCTGAGCTGGGTAGAAGCTCCGGCGCGAACGCGGCTATCGTTGCAACGGTGCTGAGATGCTTCCTCAGCACACTTCCCCCAATCATCGATGGGTCGCGCAGCATGCAAAGCTGCGACGCAAGCTCGCACTGAAGCTCGAGAGGAGTCAGCAGCTCGACGAGGCGAGACGTGAGCACGATGCACGGATGAGCACCCTCGGGAGCATACGCAAAGCTGTCCGCCTCGGCGTGCTGCTTGACGTACAGTCGCGGAAGCTTGAACTCATCCACGTGCAGGACATCCGCCGCTCGCTCCATGAGCATGTGAAGCTGCGGCAGCTGCTCCGGTGACACGAAAAGGCCGAGGTCCATCGTGGCGAAGAGATCGGACGACTTTTGAACAAGCTTGAGCGCAGCCTCGATGCCAGGATAGCCGGTGGCAACCTCGTTCGCCCTCTCCGCCAGCGGGTGCACAAGCAACGGCAGCGGATCTGCCCACGGAACGCACACATTCACGAGCTCCCTCATGTCCAAGCCAAGAGCATGGTGCATGTTTTCCTTCAAGCTCAGACCAAGCAGGGAGGTGCAATTCGGAACGGCGAGCGCGCGCTCCGTCGTCGTCGTCGGCGGCGGTGGCATCGTCGTCGTCTCTTCGGACGGCGCGAATTGCTGCCACGTCAGCGCGGGTGCCTGCATGCGCGGCGTCGTTGTGCCAGAGCCGCCGCCGCCACCCTGGCTATCGCCGGGATCACCCACCATCACGTCGCTGCCCCTCGGCGTTGACACGAGGCTTTGGAGACCACTGCCGATGCCACCTCGGCTCACGGACGCTCCCGCTCGACCGCGGCTTGTGATGCGCGAAGGAAGCCCGCGCCATCCTGCGTAGACGAGCTCCGAGTGCGTGCCGACTCGCCTTCGTTCGCCACCCTGCTGCCCCCGATGCGCGTGCCCTCCCGTGGTGTGCGGTCGCAAACTCAGCTGCTGCGTTCTCGGCGTGAGCGCTGCACGCGGCAGATCCACCATCATCGGCGAATCGTACCTTGGCGATCTTGGCGTTGCCACGTTGGAGCGCACGGTTGCAGTTGCAACGAGAGATCGTCGATTCTTCAAGCTGGATTCGTACCGCACCGTTTCGGTGGGATACTGCGAGGGAGTGGCAATGCGCGTCGGTTGTGGCTGTGGCGGCGGCAGCAGCGGCGCAGCAGCAACATCCTCCGCTGCCGCTGCTGGAGCTGCTGCTGCTGGAGCTGCAGCCTTCTCCTTCTCCTGGGCGACGTGCTCCGCCGCCCGAAGCATGGCAGCCTGCACAGCCTCGTCGTTGATAAACACGTCGGCGGCACCTTCGCCTTCGTGATGATGATCACGAACCTGTACACCACCGCCACCGCCGCCGCCGTCGTCGTCTTCATTTATCATAGACAAAGCCTCAGCCTCCTCCTCCGTCACGAGCTTCGCCGCGAGGGCAAATCTCAGGATTTCCGGCACCACGAGGTGAGCCTTGACTGCGCGATACATCTCGCCGAGACTCTTCATCGCCGTGTCTGGAATGCCGTAGCGGCGAATCATGTAGAAGAAAATAAAGTCGCTCAGCTGCTTCGGCGCCACACCCTTGCGAGCGGCTGCCGAGTCGTCCTGAACCTTAGCCTGGTACACCGCGCTGATGAGCTCGGAAAGACGGCGCAGCGACAGCCTCGTCGTGCCCACGCTGCTGGTTTGCTGCACGTCGCTCACCCACGTTCTCTCCTGCTCTTGCACATCTTTGGGATCTAAAATCGTTCGGCACCACAGCTCCGCGTACGACGTCTGCGTGCCTCGCGTGCTCACGGTGGGCTGCTTGCCAACCTGCAGCAGCTGAATCTTCGCATCCTTCAGCTTGTTTGACAGCATCCACGCGTACTTCTCGCGCCACAGGCGCGTCTGATTCTCAGCCGCAAAGCGGTGCTCGCTGGTATTTCGTTCCGTCGTCAGCAAGGCACGTTCGGCATCAAACTCCTTCTGCATCTGCTTCATCTTCAGCATCTGCTGCTCCAGGCGTCGCTTGAGATTGTCGTTCTCAGCCTCAACCTGGCCGAGTCGATGAACCTGCTCGCGCATGTTCACGAGCGCTTCCGTCGACTCTCGAAGCCTCGTCTTCGTGTCCGTGAGCAGGTGCCTGATGTCGTTCGGCGTCGCCGACTCCGCCGTCTCGAGATGCTCCTGAAATTCCGAGGAGATGGTTGACATGTACTCGTCCGCCTTCTCGAGGAGCTCACGCTTCTTCTGCTCGCGAAGCTGCGCAACTTCTTTCTGCAGCTTCTCCTCGCTGCTTTGAATTTCCTCCTCGCGCATCTTCGCCTCCGTCTTCTGCTCCTCCAGCTGCTTTGTCACAGCCTCCTTTTCTTCGCTCACCCTCGTCGTCGTGTCGTCCATCTCGCTCTGCAGGGACTCGATCCTAGCCTTGACGTCGTCGCGACCACGCAGCTCGATGTCGATCGAGTCGACGAGCTGCAGAAGCCCCTCCGCCATCGTCTCCGTGCTCAGTCCCATGGCGCCGAGCTCCCTCATCATGCGCTCCGACTCCGACGCCTGGAACGCGCGATGCCACTTCTCCGTTGCGAGAAGCTTCGCAATCATGTGGCTCTTCTCGGTCACCTCGTGCTCACGCGCCGACAGCCGCGAGGTGAGATCCGCATTCTTCGCCATCACGTCCTTCAGCTCCTTGTAGAGCGAGGATATCTGCCGCTTCGCCGCCTCGTAGCCGTTGTGCAGCCTCACTCGCTCCGCCTCCGTAGCCTCGAGTTTTGCCGCGACTTTTCGGTTCGTATCCTCGAGCTGAGTGATGTCCGCCTCGAGCTTCTTCACATGCTCCTCCTGGTGCGTAATCTTGCGTGTCTGCACCATGATCGTCTCCTCGTGCTCGCCGATGGTAACCTCGCGCTCGTCAATCACGCCATTCTTCACGTTGATGGTCTCGACGAGTTCGAGAATCTCCTCCTCCTGCTTCGCCGACTTCTCAGTCAGAGCCTCGTGTTCCCCCTCGAGCTTCGCGTGCTCCGCCACCAGCGTGGAGTGCGACTTCTGGAGAGAGTAGTGCTCCGTCTCCATAATCTTATAGTCCGCAATCTGCGCCGACATCGATGTATTCTGCTGCTGTGACATCGTCAGCTCCGTCTGCAGGTTGCTCTTCTCCGCCGTGGCTTTCGCCTTTGCCGACGCGTACTCCTCGTCTCTCTCCTGAATCTTCGTGATCAGCTCATTCTTCGCGGCTGTCATCCTTCCCGCCTCCTCCTCTGCGGCAACGCGAGAATCATAAGAATCGCGCGCCTGAACTTCAAACTTGTTCATCGACTGCTTCGTCTTCATCAGCTCCGCTCTCGCCTCCGTGTGCTGTTCGTGGATGGCGGCGATCTGCCTCGTGCTCTCCTCGTTGTCCTTCGTGCGAGCAATCAGCTGATCTTTCAGTGCAGCATCTTCGAGCCGAATTGCCTCAAGTTCGCGGTGCATCTTTGCATGCTGCGCCTTGAGGCGTTCGTTGTCCTCGGCAACGTTCTGGTTCGTAGACTTCAAGTCCTCGAGAATCTGCAGAGCCTTGTCCTTCGTGCTGGCGTGCTGCGAAGTTTCCTTGGCAAGGCTTTCAATCACATCGGACTTTTCTCCAATCAGCAACTCCAGGTTGGCGTTCTCAGCCTTGATAGCCTCGCCCGCCTCTCGCGCAGATTCCAGCAGCTTTTTCGTATTCTCGTGGTTGGACTTGGCGTACTTGAGCGCCGAGTCCAGCACGTCGTAGTCGGACTGAACCGCTCGGATTTCGTCATCCTTGTCACTCAGCTTCGTCTCGAACCCTTCGATGCGCCGCTCGAGCATAGCCGTCTTTTTGATTTCGTCCGCGTACAGCTGCTTCGCGGCTCTCTCACCCGCTCTCAACAGCTGCAAGTGCGACGTTGGCACCCACTCGTGAGGGTCTTCCTCCATTTTTGACTGCTCCTGGTGAGTGTGTCCGGCGAAGATGTTCTCACCACCGCCGCCAGCAGCACGAGCAGCAGCACCAGCAGCGGCACCCTCAACAACGCTGTTCTCGTCCGCATTTGCTGTTGCTGTTGCTGTGGTCGTCGCATTGTCCTGCTGCTTCCGCCCCTCCTGCTCCTGCTCCTCCTGCTCCTCCTCTCCTCTCTCACCGCCGCTGCCGTCGTCGTCCGATTCGTCTTGCACCGGTGCCTTCAGCGTTTCCACCATGCGAAGCTCGTGCACCTCATCTCCAAGCCTGTCCACCTCGCGCAGAGCCTCGCCCAGCCTCTTCGTCAGCTGCACCACCTCATCTTTTGTGGTCGTCACGCGCTTCTGCATGCCAACCATCTCCGAGCGGTGCACGAGCCGTTCGTGGTCCAAGTCTTCTTTCAACGAAGCTAATTCAGACTCAGCCTGTTCCATACGTTCGACGGCGCTACCAGCACTCGCCTGCACATCGCGCAAGTTTTGCTGAAGCTCTTCGTTCTCCTTCTCAAGGGAGACGTAGCGAGCATGCGCAGCCTCTATCTGCCGACTTGCGTTCGCGGAGAAGTCTGCGACGTGGTGCTTTGCGCGCACGAGCACTGGAAACAGGTGGTCGGTTGCAAACTGCAACGAAGACTCCTCGGAGTTGCTCAGCGCGGCGGTTGCGAGGTCGACAGAGTTCCTCAGCCGTGCAACCTCCGTGGCGGGCACCTCCTCAAGCAGGCGCTCTGTGCGATGGCTCGCCTCGGCAAGAAGGTTTTCGGCAGCCTCCTTAAGCTCCGACTCTGGGAGATTCCCAAGCACTTCCGTCTCGAGGAGGTGCTGGAAAGCTGTCGCGTGCACGAGCAGAGCACGGTGCAGGCGGTCGTGCACGTCCCGCGTCAGGCCGCGGTGAAAGAGGTGGCGATGCCCGAGCAGCAGCCTTTGTGAAGAGGAGGCGACTTCAGAGGATACATTCTTGCCTCGAAGCGAGTTTTGGAGTGTGGTGCCAAGCACGCCGTCAAGCCACTGCTCGACAAAGTCGACTTCGCTCGAACGCGAGCTGTACGAAGTGTCCTCCTCCTCCAAGAGGCGGTCAGCGTCCTCGGCGCTGACGGCGTACGCCGCAGCCGCGTGCTGCGCTGCGCTCAGCATGGTGGGCTGTTTGCGTGCTGATGCTGGTGCGAATGAAGCTGCTTCATCCTCCGCCGCCGGTGCAGCACTAGCCGTTCGCTTCGCCCTCTCCGCCGCGGCTGCCGCTGTCGAGAGCGGTGGCCTTGCGGTCGCCTTCGTCGCGTCTGGGAGAGCCATGAATGAGTGACCCGGTGTTGTTGTTGTTGGGCGGTTGGTGACACGAAGAAGAGAAGAGAAGAGAAGAGAGGTCTGGTCTCTCTCGGGGAGGGAACAAGTCCGGTTGGTTGGGGAGGAAGGGGAGGATGAAGGGAGAGGCAACGTTAGCACCGGCATCCGTCGTGTGAGTGGGTACGGTTTCCCTCGGTCAACGGAGGCGAGGAGAAAATGACGGCAAGCATCTCAAATGTCCCACCTGACTGCCTGAACCTGGGCAATTTTCATCACTGTACGTATTCACATGGAGTCAAGCCTTAAAGGCACAGCTTTGACCGTTCGTTGTAGGGTGCGTGGGCAGATGAGTCCTGTTTAGCAGATTAGGGCATATGTAGGGTTAGGGTTAAGTCTAGGGTTAACTCCGCTGTCTAGCATAACCTTGGTCATCAACAATAATTTTGGGGATAGTGCATCCCTGAACGGTGTTGGTAAGGCGGCGCTCGCGCCCCTAACCCCGTTCAAAATGGTCCAGCCCGACCAAAATGGTCGGTAGAGTATTTTAGAGTATTACTTAGTAATACTTAGTAATACTCAAAATACTCAATACTCTAGGAATAGTATAAGTATTGAGTATAAGTACTTCTGTACTTGGTAGCCCTGTCTCTCGCACTCAGTCAAACGTTGATTGGCTGATTCGTCACAAAAAAAAATTAAAGATGAACACAGACTCAACCACAAAACAAATCGTATTGCTTTAATTGCGCGGCACAAAATCAAATCACCGCGCTACTTGGTGATATGGCAAGATATCGCCGGTAACAGCGGGTGAAAAAAAAATGGCTGTTGTTGTTGGCTAATTGGCTTCGTTCTGCACGACACTGGCCGACGGTCGGCCGCATACCGGAGGCGAAATTTTTTTTTCAACATGTGTGCCAAACTGCCAGCCTGGCAATTAGGGTTACAATTAGGGTTACAATTAGGGTTACAATTAGGGTTACAATTAGGGTTACAATTAGGGTTACAATTAGGGTTACAATTAGGGTTACAATTAGGGTTACAATTAGGGTTACGGGTTAGGGTTAGGGTTAGGGTTAGGGTTAGGGTTAGGGTTAGGGTTAGGGAGCCGCGCGCACGCGACGACGCTGGCCGACGGTCGGCCGCACGCCGCAGGCGCGAAATTTTTTTTCGCCACGTGCGGCAAAGCGCCAGCCTGGCAACTAGGGTTATCATTAGGGTTATCATTATGTTTCTTGACCTCATGCCATGTAAAAACATTCGGGGATATGTATTCTTAGCGCCCTAAGAATACATATTGTGACGGCGTTCCTCAGTCGAGAGCTGGTTGTCCCTCCGTCCAGGACAACAAGAAGAGAGTGACCTTAAGACGACTACTTAAGTAGGTAGCAACTAAGAGTGGTAGTCTATTACACGAGGAAAAGGGTCGACGTCACCGGGGTCCCGAAGGTAGAGGGAAAGGAAAGCAAAGGGAAGACACCAAGAGCAAAGCTCGGTCGAACGGAGATAAAGAGGTATCCACGAAGAGGCGGCACCACAAAGAGTCAAGAGACCAACCAAGAGAGTGAGGATTGGCTCACGCCGAATCCCCACAAAGATCCTCCTTAACAAATATCCTCAGTTCGGGGTTCACCCCCAGTTGGGGATCCCTCACACACCACCCCGGCGTGCGTCCAATCCAAAAAATTCCAAGTGCAGAGAGGACTTACAACGGTAGAGAGCAGCTCTACCTAATCGTCCATAGACATTAAGCTTCAAAAAGTAAAGAAAAACTTTCGAGATCGAAAGAAAAGAACCGTAAACACACAGCAGATAACGACACAAAGTCACACAGAGTCACACAATAGGATTCCCATCGGCATCCAGTTTTTCCATTCCATACGGAGGTTTCATAAATATAGATTCTTCCAGAAGACTGTGCAGATAGGCGGCTTTGATGTCCCATTCGCATCGGCGCATCTTGAGCTGAAGAGCCTTCTTCATAAAAAGGCGCATCGTCGACAGCTTCGGGGTCGTTGCATAGCTCCGAAGTCATTCTGCGAAATTAAAATGCCTGCGGCCCTTGCGCGCGGGTGTACGTGTGGGAGGGAAGAGCGGACGAGGAAGATGAAGGCTCATTCAGCCTATGAGCGAAGGGCGAAGGATTTTTGTTTGAAAGAAGGGAGGGGGTATGTAAAGAGGGAGATGGAGGAGGTCAAGGTGAAGAAGGAGGAGTGCAAGTTGTGTGAGGAGAGGAGAAAAGAGGAGACCTCAAAGAGGGGGATAAGGAGGAGGAGGGGAACAAGCGGGCACGCCTCCGCGGCAGCCACCGCACAGCAGCAGGAGGAGGAGGAGGAGCAGACGGAGCTTGAGGACGAGATTCTGCGTGACTTCGAGCACCAGGATGACGTCGCCCGCGAGCGCTACCTGGACGCGATCAACGCCAACAACGGGGTAGAGATTATGTGCTCTCACATACGCGACCGCCTTGACTTGACGCGGCGCGACCTATCGACGCTAAACAAGCAGGGGTGGCTGAACGACGAAGCGACCGCCGTTCGGGTCAGCGGTGGTCGAAAAAGGTCTGCGGAGGCGATTCGAAGACGCGCCCGCGAGAAATATTTAAAAAAACAAAACACAACAAACACAAATTAAGAAATGTCTCCTTTTTTTTTACACCCTTTTTTAAAAGTAATTCTTTGCTCCCAGTTTCGTCATTCTTTGTCTATCTCTGTCCAGGCAAATTTTTTTTTCAACATGTGTGTCAAACTGCCAGCCTGGCAATTAGGGTTACAATTAGGGTTACAATTAGGGTTACAATTAGGGTTACAATTAGGGTTAGGGTTAGGGTTAGGGTTAGGGTTAGGGTTAGGGTTAGGGTTAGGGTTAGGGTTAGGGTTAGGGTTAGGGTTAGGGTTAGGGTTAGGGTTAGGGTTAGGGTTAGGGTTAGTGGCTGTTGTTATTGGCTTCGTTCTGCACGACGCTGGCCGACGGTCGTCCGCATACCGGAGGCGAAATTTTTTTTTCAACATGTGGGTCAAACTGCCAGCCTGGCAATTAGGGTTACAATTAGGGTTACAATTAGGGCTACAATTAGGGTTACAATTAGGGTTACAATTAGGGTTAGGGTTAGGGTTAGGGTTAGGGTTAGGGTTAGGGTTAGGGTTAGGGTTAGGGTTAGGGTTAGGGTTAGGGTTAGGGTTAGGGTTAGGGTTAGGGTTAGGGTTAGGGTTAGGGTTAGGGTTAGGGTTAG